>JARHVA010001295.1:3090000-3460000 GCA_037957365.1 Torreya grandis | reverse complement strand
CAAGCTAACAGAAGAGCTAGAGGAGGGACAAACGATAGAGAGATTGCTCAGGCATGATGAGACATATGTAAGCCATGATAGAGGGATTTTATTTGAGGAGGTTAACTACGAATGACGTATTAGGAGGCCATGTAAATGGAGGGTCTATGCTAGATGGTCATGTGGATGGTGAGACCATAGCAGTTGAGACATAGAAAGGTAGGAAAAGATAGTTAAATTATTGCTTTAAGTTTTTATTTAGAAGTAGAGATAGATATTTTAAGATATGAAAATGATCTAATATCCATCTGGTATGATTTTATAGGTGTATCAAAGTATACAAAGGAGAGATGGGGGTCCTCAGTGATGGTATCACTCCATGACATCATGGATGAGATTTTATAACCATATGATCCTACTGTATTATAGGACCCTAGCATATCATCTACCCCAACTCAGGTGAGTTACTTTAGACTAGTTTAGGAGGTAGTGTGATAGTTATGATCATAGAGAGAGAAGATGTAACCACTAGAAGAGATGGGTATAGGTGAGATGTAGTCATGGTAGGCCTTGGCTAAGGAGAGAGCTATGTATCTCACCATAGTAGCATAAATGACACATATCTAAACTCATCTGACACATTCATAGGTGTAGGTAGATCACCTACAGGGATAGGTAGAGGGATTGAGATCCAAAATAACCTCATTACAACATAATATTTAGAATATTTAGATCAAGGACTTAGTAGGTAGCATGACTATGCCATGAGATAGATAGGATGAGACCTAGCCATAGAGATGGAGCATTATATATGGTTATATCTATTGTATCAAACTCATGATATATATATATATATATATATATATATATATATATATATATATATATATATATATATATATATATATATATATATGATCATTTTGGCATAATTATTTTGGTTATGTATGTTTTATTATGGTTTATTATGATTGTCCATTATGGTTGAGGCTATAGATGCTTTTGGATATATTTCATTCTAGCACATGTATTTTTGCTTTGTTGTATATGCTATAAGAAATATATTAGATGTGGTTTATTTTCTATAATTATAAAAAACACATGCATGGTTAGAAAGAAATAGGTAAAAAGGTATTGGAAAAATATAATCAATCAAGAAAATATACTACAAACTATTTCATGTTGGGAAATGTGTAATAAAAAGAAATGACTAAGTATAAAGAATCAATAAATAGTAAAATAAGATGGTAAAAAGGGATTTATTTTTAAACAAAAGTGAAAGATGTTTGCACCAAATTAAAACATACTAATTCACATTGAGAAGTATGACAACAATGTAATAAAATGGAAGTTATGTAAAAGGGTGAAAATTGAATAAAAACAAATGAATTGAGTCAATCAATAATACTATATCAGATTCGTAATTATAAGAGAAAAACAAAATTGGCAAGAGATTGGTCTTAAATTGATCATACTAATTCAAGCTGGGAAGTATGAAAAATTCAAGAAATGGTTGAATTCTTAGATGCATTTAGACAATAAGAAGAGAAAATCAAAAGATAAATGAATTAACAATAAAACACACTAAATAAATTTGGGAATCATGTTAATGATGTGTAACTTCATAATCAATAAAATATTATCTCATATTTGACACATGTAATTTAATATAATGACTTGGGTATTGGAAAATTTTGTGAAGAATGTCAAGTCCTATCCATGGTCTTACACTAAAACACACAAAGAGAACATCATTAGGGTTGAATAAACAAGGAAAATTAGATAATCAATGATGTGGGTAATATGAAATAAAATATGGTAATTTTTTAGGATGGTCAGGTCTTATTCATGGTCTTATAATGTAACTCACAAAGGAAATCCCAAAGGGAGTGTTCAGTAGACAAAATAATATTTCTCAAGAGGAACTATGAGGGATATAAGGAATGAAAAAGGGAGTGTAAAAAATAGAATTTACACGTCTTATGAGAACACCTTAGGAGATAGGAGGCATACTAAGGACATGAGAAGACACTAAGTGACTGGTGGTCATCTATGTACAAACGAAACTTGTTCACTATAAACATAAAGATTTATAGTAAAATAATCATGATCCTAAAATAAAATAATGAAAGAATATTGGTAAAGGAAAATTAAAATGGACCTACCTTCCCATAATGTGTTTTCCATCCTTTCAGACCCCTTACAGAGCCATTGATCTATAGTGATGATTGGGTACTTGCATGAGAAAGTAGGTAATGCTAATATATTTTTTTATTCTCCTCTTCTAATCTACTAACTTACCATACCATAAAGGACCTTGGATCTATCATGAGGCCAAATATGTAGTTTTAGCTTAGACTAGAAGAAGGATATGTACTTTGAATCATGTCTTTTAGTGTGATTAGACTTTTAAGAATATTTTTGCCTTTTGATATCATTACCTTTTGTTTAAATGATTTAGATTTTAAATTTTTAATGGATTTTTAATATTCCTCCTCCATATAGACTTTGAATGACCAATCATGAGTGATTAAGTGATACACATGAATGAGTTATAGGCTAAGGCTAAAGGAAGCTAAGTAACCAAAGATAAAGATTGACTAAGACACTTAGTCTTGATAATGAGCTAGTACGTGATCTCAAGTCTCAACTATGTATATGTTTAATTTGAAAAAAAGGAATAAGGGAAAAAGAAGATCCAAAAAATGGATTGATGTAAGGAAATAGTAATGAGTAGGATTGTTTGCTAACTGATCACATGGTAAAAGGGAGAAAATGACCAAAGGGAATAGGGTTTATATAAACAAGTCACAACGATAATTAACTTTTCAAAATGTTGATAAGAAAGCAAAAAATCATGCAGAGGAAGAAAAAGAGTTTTGAGAAAAAATCAATTAAAAGAGAGAAAGCAATGACAAATCAAGATAATCATATGTGAAAAATAACTAATAATATAAGAAAGATGTAGTTTAACAATTAAGATCACCATATATGATAATGAAAAATTTGACATAGTGTCAAATGCTATAATAGATAGATAAAGATAAGATTGGAGAACATTCACAACCCAAATGATAATTTTAAATAACCATGTATGTGCTCATAAATACTAATAAATCTATCTGCACACATTATCCAAGCAATCAAATAAATATCTATGAATCTATACACAAACTACTACTAATGTCTCATCAAATTTTAATGAATCCTAGGCAAATACTTGTTTTCTAATCTCCTCTACAAAAAAATTAGGAATTATTGAAGGATCATGCTAAGGAGGGAAATTAGGTAAGGACTGGTGAGGAGAATTATTGAAGAGCTATAGGGATCATCAGTGGAGAAGGATCTACGAGTGAAGGACTCACAAGTGCAAAAGGATCCACAAGTGAGGGAAGGTCCATAGGTGGAGGCATAAAAGTTGATGAAAGGACCATAGGAGGTAATGAAACCACTAGAGGTGGAGGCATGGGAGAATAAGGAGGAACTTTCTTGTATGAATGAATTATGGGAGGAGTTTTAGAAGTTTTAGGAATAGATATGTGTTGATCCTTAATATGTTGTTGAAGGATATGATAATGATTGCTATGATGGGTGCCACATAGATGCCATAGATAATATACCTCACCATATTTGGGTAGATTTTTATGAAGTATGTTTAAAGGAGGTATGGCTTTGTTTGATGATGGTGAAAAAGGAGGTAAGCTATTAATATATGGTTGAAACTTATGACAATGGGTAGAACAATGGTTATTTATCCCATGAAATAAATATATATGCTTTTGAGTGGTTTTAGTACTCATGAAAGGAGGTATAATAAGAATGAAAGACGAGGGAGAACACTCATCAACCCATTTAGTGAGTAGAGTAGACATCTTGAGCAATGGAATCATACCATCACTAGGGGAGGGTGATGATGAGGAAGGAATGGAACTACGCTCAATTAAAGGAGCAATAGCATCAAAAATAAGGGTAGTTTCAACAATAGAAGGACCATAAATAGGCATGATTATATCAAGAGATAGAAGATGCTCAAATATATTGGGATATACTATGGGAAGGGTGGGATCTATAGAATTTCTAAGGAGAGTTACACTAACCTCAAGGGTAAGCTAGCTATGAGGATTAGGGTACCTATCAAAATGGTAAGGCTTGGTCATATCACAATAAATGAGCATAGTCCTATGTGGCTCGTCAATAAATGAAAGTGTTTGTTCCATCTCTACCCTATGATAAAAGGGAAAAATACAAAAATTAGGAACTATAAGTGAAGGAAAATAATGAGATGCACAAAAATAATCAAGTAAAGAAGAATGATAATAGATAATCTTGACATCACAGACCTATACAAGACTGCCTAGCAAAGGATCACCTAAGGAATAACCATCATCATAATCTAGGGTGTGAAGATTAATGACACAGGTAGGGATAACCTTGTCATCTGGTGAAGTATGGTGAATAAAATGCCTAGTATTAGTTAAGTCTATGGGTATGTCATCACAAGGAGGTTTGTGAGAGTGAGGTTGTAAGGAAGTAGAAAAGTTTGAGATGAGATGAAGTAAGATATCAAAAGTTTTGATATTTAAGTTAATCTCATCAGGCTCATCATCATCAAAATCTAAGAGGTTAGGAATAATGTTACCAATGAGATTAGGATGCCCACTATAACCTTGAATTGAGTTAACATGAAAGTTGAGATGTTTTAGATTATGGCAAAAGTAGGTTTTGAAGGGACCCCAAAACCCTTTAATAGAAACAAGAAAGATAAAGCATTAACAACCACTAGGACAAGTAGTCCTGAAACCTACTAAAGAGTAGCATCTAAACCAGGTTTTACAGGGACCTAAAACCACAAACATAATCCAATAAAAGTACCTAGGTTTTACAAGGACCTAAAACCTCAAAGAGCTTACAGCATAGGGAAAATAATGCTAAAAATATATACCTTTAGCATTCTTCCCTATCAAACAATGCAGGATGCCATTACATTAAACAATAACAACACACAAGCATTTATCGGGACATTAAAATTCTATAAAATACCTTTAGTTTCTTTGTCCCTTTGATTTAATGGAGACAACGTCAGATATAGCAATAATGATGGCAATTTAAAAATCAAGAAAAAGGCCATGCTCCACCACACCCTCAAACCCTAAAATCACACTGCCCATAAAAAATGGCACCACAATCAAAGAAACAATCCCCAGAACTAGTGCTGTCAGTGCCCATTCCATCCACCCGATCATCTTCCTATTCTCCCCCTATAATCTCAGAGGATTTGCCACCATGGCAATCAAAACATCATCAAAGAAATCCCTGACATCTGGAAGCACATCACCATGAGCCACGACCCCAGTCGACAGAAGGTGATAACAAATAACTAGATCTGGTCACCAAAGGTTAAGAAGGCAGCCATGAAGGTTAGGGTTTTATTTAGCATGGTGGACACCTTCCCCTGCACTCCTTGATAAGTGTCATTGGTTTTTATTCATGGTTGCCCATAACCACCACCAGAGCCACCTTTTGCATGGTGCACTCTGACACAGAGGAAGCAAAGTTTCCCCCATCTATTCACTATTTCCATCGCAAACTAGATCGGGATGGTAGTCCAACTCAGGCTGGAAATCCAACTCAGGTTCCATCTATAATACAAAAATCCAAGGGAAAAATAAAGTTCCATGTAATAATAGATCTCACATTACAGTGCCACGTAGACATGAGAAAGTTGAGATGTTAAAACTTATTAAATGGATTGTTTTTCAAAGGCTCAAGAGTAAGAATATTTAAGACACCAAAATCTTATAATTATTCAAAATTATAAGTGTTAGTGTCACCTTGAATCTTGTAAATGGCTCCATTTTGAGGGAATTTAAAGCATTAATAAGTGCACAAAGTAATAACTCACATGCAATGAGTCCACAACCTACCAAGCAAGATGTTATAATAAATGGGGAATTTAAATATCATCACCTTCATACAAATAGTGACATATGGGGAAATAATGGGAAGCCACATGTAACTTAGAGAATGCATTTTCCTTCTATAATATCCTTGGCATGTGTTGCATGTAGACTTGACATTTTATTGTGAATAAACAAGAGTTTTAATGAAATCAAGAGAAGAAACACACATGCTATAACCCTCATAAATTAATGCATGCTTGATTTGGATACAACCTATTTGGATGCTAATGAATATGGGAGGATCATTTGCATGAATTAGAATCTCACTAAAAATCGTAAAAGATATGGGAAACATTAAATAAAGAGAAGTGTCTATAGTTTCATTAACATTAATAGACATCTCCTCACATTATTGAAAAATATTATATTTGGATCTAAATAAAGATACCTCCCATCCTACTAGGGGAGGATGAGGGACATTTATCTCAAATAATAGCTACATGAGATGGTTTATATGACATGGATAAGTCCTCATAAGATCAAGGAATGAAATCTGGGATGGGAGATTAATGAGCTTTGTAATAAGATCCTACTCATCATAGCCCATAATAAGGTTGTTATATATAGATGCATAATGGTTAAGGAGGTCCTTAGAAGGAGGATCTGAAGTGAATCTAAACTTTTATTGGTAAGAAGGTTTATAATAATATGGTAAATCATGTTGAGATGATGAACTAGTTGGTTCAAGTTGATTTTGAGAATTGGAAGAAGAATTATTAATAGAATCTTTATTATTTTTAGTATTAGAAGATGATGGAAGAGTGGTATAAATAGAATGGGAAGTTTTATCCAAGGGATAATCATAAATTGGATTATCAAAATTAATAAGGTAATTTTTCCCCAACTCATTTAAATGAGTTAGAATATGATCCTAGATAACATGATATGTTCTAGATGAAAGAATGTAGATTGGTTAAGAATCAATGAAATTCACCACCCTTCACATATTATCATTCTAACCACATTCTCTTTAGAATTTGGTTCAAAAAGACTTTATACATTATTGGTGGAAGGGGTGGGCTTGTCTTGGGTGTCTTGAATCAGTTGATTATTAAGGAGAGGGTCTTTGTAGATAGCCAAATGAGCGTTTGCTTGATTTAAGGATTCATAATCATTATAAGAAATTTCATTAGCTTATTGATGATTAAAAATGATGGAATTATGATCAAAGTTAGGTCCAAGAAGAAAATCCATAGCTAAATTATGAAGTTGTCTATAGGTCTCATGAGAATGACCCCAACTAGTGTGAAACCAAAAAAAATTGTTAGGATCATACCAAGATTTCATAGGATGAGTAAGGTCAAGCTCTTTTAGAAGAGGCGTGGCTAGACACTTAAGTAATTTAGTTGAGGATATAGGTTTTTGAATGTTAATTTTATTTGGTGAAGATATATATGAATAGTATATTTTTAAGAAGGGGGATCTCATTCTAAATATTGGTTAGGTATGATAACTTGAACATTGTTAATGGTGTAATAAGAATCTATAACACCATCATTGGTAATATTATAGTTTTTGTTCTTGAGTAATAAATGAGGATCTATAGAAGGTTGGGGTGGCTCAAATTAATGTAGAACAAAATCATGACATCTAGCTTGGTCAATAACCTCCTCTAAGGTATGTGTAGAGAGAGTGTGGACCTAATATTGAAGCTTAAGAAAGAGGTAATCAATAAAGAGATGGAAAATATTATCTTCCACCATGTTATGTTCACATTTATTTCATAAAGTCTTCCATCTTTTAACAAAGTCTTGAGTAGTTTTAGTTTCATTTTGTTTTTAATTTGTGAAATGGCCCAAAATGTTTTCATGAGGATCATTAGTTTGGGATTCTTACACTAAATCATTCACTAAGTCCTCCAAACAAGTGATAGAATGTGGTATAAGTTGATTGTACCAATCTAAAGCATAACCTATGAGGGTTTTGGTAGGGATCTTAGCAGCAGCAAAGGTGTTTAATTTGACCCAATCCTTGTAAATACTTGTAAATGTCTTAAGATGAAGGGTGGGATCAGTTGATCAATTATAATAAATTGTAGGTGTTATACCTCCTATGTTATTTTTAGAAATTTTAGTAGTGAGAGGTTAATTTTGTATATGATTGATGGTTTTTTTGACCAAATGAGATTGAGGAATGATATTACCTTGATAATATTGAAGAGGAGGTGGGGGAAAATTTTGGTTATATGTGACCCAACCCATTGGTTGCAGATGAGATTGAAGGTGAAGAAGGTGGTTTTGAATTCTCATCATTTGTTTTTTATTATGAACTTGAAATGTATTCATTTGGTTAGGAGTTTGTAAAAAATGTCGATGTGTTTGAATAACATTACTAGAATTATTAAGGTTGGAATTAGTGTTAGTATTAGTGGATTTGGTACCACTATTTGTGATGATAGGATCTTGAGAAGAATTATGATAATGAGATGAACTAATGGAAAAAAATTCCTATGGAGCAAAATATGGATTAGGAAATGGTTGAGAGGAAGAAACACTAGAAACACGATTGCCTTAGGTATCAAATGAAGCACTAGTAGATGGATTAAGATATTGGATCATAAGAGAGGCCCACTATATGTAAAACCTACCTTGTTAGTTGAGATAATAGGCATGAAGGTGGAAAAATTTAGAGAAGAAGTCATGGTATGAGAAGGGCTCATAATCCAAGGAAGAGGCTGAGAATTAAAGAAAGTGGTACCCCAAAATCTAGTTGAGAATGTAGGAGTAGGTGAATGAGGCTCTTAAAATTGACCACTAATCATAAGATTATAAATAATAGAAGCACATTTTCATTTATGTTAAGGGAATTTAGAGATAAAGAAGAGCATTTTATGAGTATACTCTAACTAAAGTTAGTATTTTAATGAGAAAAGGGGATTATGTTGTTAAGAGATATTAGGAGGGGTCCCATAGTTCATTCTATGAGTGGTAATATAAATGTTACTAGCATCCAAAATAGGATCCATACTTTGTCTATGGGAGACCCTATGAGGATTTGTAAGATTCATCATGTTTATTGACTGCAACTCAGTGTCACTATCAAATAAAAATTTGATGATGAATGGAAAGGAAGAAAGATGAGAAATCAAATAACCAAGAAGTGATTGAAATAATATAGGGTCGATTGGGTCAACCTAGCATAAAAATAATGACTACAAAACTATATAGGGTCGACTGGGTTGATCTAGTACAATGGACAGAGCCTAGGAAAAGAGGTAAAAGAGGTTCTAGATAGTACAAGATTGATTGGGTTGATCCTCTATAATGCACAAAGGTTGAAATAAGGTATAGGGTCAATTGGGTTGACCTAATATAATAGACAAGGAAAAATAAAAGGTTAATAACAAGTTATGAACTAAAAAAAGATAGGTTTCATAGATAATATAGGAATGTAAGAGTTGAAGGGAAGCAAATAGTCAATTGGATCAATGTTTTCTAATCTAATTAAAGCACATAATATAAAACCTTGTAATAACTTTGGCTAATGTATGTTTTTTCACACACAATTTATCAAAGAGAAAGAAATAAACATGGAAATTAAATAGCTAATTAATTTGTCAACCTAAGATGTTTTATTAGATTATTTAAGATATTATTATAAATGTGATGGGAAATTGGCTATAAATCAAGGAGCTAGATGGAAATCTAAGGATGGTTTTAGGTAGTTTAGGTTGAAAGGGATTCTAGTGGCAATGATATAGGTTTGGTATTGGGGCCTACCCCCTTTCTTCACATACCACACCGATAAGGGTGTTTGGTGCTTAGCAAAAACATAACATTAACCACACTTTATACTTGACTAGAGTATCAGGTTAGCTTCCTCCTTGGTGATGAAATCCAAGTAGGTTAGACTAGGGTAGACAAATGTTAAAGTGTTTGTCTAGATTATGTGATTTTGGTTATGTGTGCATAAAATAGAAGTAATTAAATTAAATGGATAATTAAAAAACCCTAATTATACTATGTGAACTACTCTAAGCATTCAATAAATAAGAAAAGAAGGTGTGAACTAATTAATATAATATCATATAAATATTAATTCCAACTTGAAACAAGGTATAGTGTTGACACTATATGCACAAAATATATAATAGGGTCTATAGGATTAAACTTGTACTATGGAAGAATGGTCTAAATATATGTAGGTTTAGCTAGGGTTGACTTAGTTATTTTAGACAACACATGAAACACAAAATTGGGTCGACTAGTTGATCTAATTAACTATGCAGGGGTAATTTTGAAGACTAAAAACTATGAAAGGAAACATAGTAAAATAAATAGACAAAGAGATAAAAAGGAACCTTGGTGGATTAGAGATGAAAAGGAGGAATATTATTGATAAATAACCTTGATGAATGTTGGAAAAACCTACTAACTGGGTCGACTGGGTCAATCAAGCTATGTAGGGTCTTATTATAGAAGCCTAAAAATGTACAAGGTTGACCAAGGTTAACCTAATATGGTTTCTAAATGTCTAAAAGTGTATAGGATCGACTTGGTCAACCTAGTAGTCTAAACTAGAAGTCTAAAAACCTATACTAGGTTGTTTGAGTTAATCCATTTGCCTGTTCCTAAAAAATTATGCATAGAGATTATAATTGGGTTGATAGATTTGATCTAGTATGATAGATATATGATAAAAATAATGCTAAAAATAATTAAATAAAGTGAAATAAATCCTTTAAGGATTAATTCCACATAAAGTTTTATAGAATTTAATATGAAATTGAATCAATAGTGAAGTTAATTCTAATAAGAAAGAAACAAAAAAGGAAATGAGAAGACAATCCAACCAGTAGTGGGATAGGATTCATGTTGGGTTCACTAGAATGTATGTAATTAAAAATTCATTTTGTATATTAATCAATCCTAGCTTGGATAAGATAGAGCATAACTACACTTCCAATTGGGGATACACTTTTTAAGTGGGATAATTACCAATATGTGGATATTATAGACCCAATTAGGGGAACAATTATCACAATAAACCATGTGAGGTAGGGTTTTAAATCCTATAGTCTAACATAATCACACAACCCTAAAAGAGTCCTAGGTTTAATATTCACTCTAGTATAATAACAAAAAAGTAAATCTAATCTAGAGCACACCAACACTTGTGGCACAAAATGGGAGTTAGAAAAAAAAAACTAAACTAAACATGCATAGAATACATATACTCATGTCAATATATATGGAATCCTAATTCATATGAAGAGAAGCAAAACTTCATTATCTATCTACTCTTATAAAGGATAAATAAAGCTAGGAATACTTACCTTGAATACGAACCCATTGATCCTCAATCCCTTGGCCAAGGTGCTTCACAAAATATTATTGTGGTATGTAGGGATAACAAATGAAAATCATCTCTAGGCTACACAACCTATCTATGCATTCAAAATACTTCTCTACAAGATAAGATCCATATCTCCAAAGTAAGTATGTAACCCTAAGCTTTATTCCTCAAGTAGAATGGTCAATAATCAGATGTTCATCCATACTTACTCTTCTTATCTTCTCTTCTATTAAATTTTTGGAAATGAACTTGTATATATAGGTAGATCTTTCCCTGAATCCTCTCAAAAACATTAGCTATATATGGTTGGCCATGGTTGACCCAGTGTGTTTTTAGGGATAGTTTACTAGGTCTGAGCTAGGTCAGTCGAAAGGCTAACAAAACTAAAAAGTGAAAAATACCCCTAAATTGTATAGGGTCAGCTATGGTTGACCTAGTATAACTAAGTGTCCAAAAGGGAGTTAAGGCAACAAAAGGAGGATGGAAAGAGAAAAATGAATGGAATGGGTAAGGTTGAGAAAAATAAACTTAGGTTTAATTTTTTAGGAGATAAGTATGCAGATGGTAAGTGGAAAAATGGAAAACAATCTTATAAAGCACCAATGGTCTGCCCACCCCTTTCCCAGTGCACCCCTTAAGGCATGCACTCAGAGAGAGATTGAGACTTGACAGGTTCTCACAAGATGCAAAGTGTCAGTAATAAATAAAATTTTGACAATATTATGTGTATACATAAAGAATCATCTATACATGTTTTTATATATTTTTTGAGTTCATTCTAGATTAAAGGGAACAAGCATGCAAATGAAAGTATTAAACTCTATAGAAAAAAGTGGTTAATTTTTTTTGTCATGATTAACATGATGATATGAAATATAAATTACAAGATATATGGATTTAAAATATGATCATAATTAGAAAAAGGATACAAAACCTATGTGTGTCTAGGATTAGGTTTTTTTGAATTTAGGGTTTATTTCCAATAATTTAAGTTATATCTAAATAAATTAAAACCCTAATAGGAAATTGATTTAATTATCTAGGTTGTATACAAAAATAATAAAATTAGAAGTGTGTGGCCTTGATTTATTGAAAAAAAAATTGGATTAATGTAAATTAGTGTTTGAAGTAATTTTAAAGTCATATTCACTAAATGATTTGACCTTTTAGGGTTTTACTTGTGTAATTCATAAATTATATTAAAGGGCTGATATGTTTCAATTAGTCAAAAAATATGCAATAATTAACCATTGATTTGTTATGGATTTTGAATTCTTTTTATTTTCTAAAAATAGTAATAAATATACATAAATAATGACTTATCTAGGAAGTGATTGTCATAGAATATCTAGGTTATGAAAAGTGGGTTATAGATAGGTTTAAGTGTCATCAACAGGGTCCCTATGTCTAATTTCTCACTAGATAGTAGTTCCCTACCTGGACTATAAGGCCATGATACTATAGTGACCTGAATATGGTGCTATTGACTTCTTTGTAAGATTGTTCCTATTTTCTAAGAGAACCTACACCTATGTTTATGGGTTTTGCTCCTTCATGTATAAAATTTGGAACTCTAAATTATGCATAGAAATCATATTTTGTGTGAAAAACCTAATCCTACTTGCAAGTATGGCATGAGCTCAGAATGGTTATTTGTTAGTATGATAGGTTAAACATCCTCAACACCCCAATATGAAGGAAGTTTCCTACATGCCAATACTCTAATGAGGGATCGAACTTGATGTAGTACTTCCACCTATTACTTGGTTCAAGTTCAAGTGAATTCTAGAGTGAGAGTGGTCTTGAATGCCTTGAGTGTGTTTTAGATTGATAATCTTTGAAATTTGGGCTTATAGATATTTTAGATGGTAGTATGCAAAATTAGGGAAGAATAAGGATCATATACCTTAATTTTTATCATTTTTTTTCTTATTTAATAAAGGTCAAATAGTCTTGTATTTATAGAGATTTCTAGATTTTGGAGATAATAATATTTACTTAGGTTAGCCTTAGGATGTGCACATGTTTGAAAATATATCCATTTGTGAGAGTTAGGGAAAGGGACACTAATGCCAAGTTGGGGACACTAGTGCCATGTGGCTTTAGTGTCCTTAAAGTGGCACTAGTGTCTAACTGGTAGATTGTTAGGCACACTGGGTTGGGATCTAGGAATGTTATCTTCGGAATATGTTTGGGATGATAGAAGATGTATGTGGTTTATAAAATGGTTGAAACAGTGTGATAAAGGCTCTAGGTTTTTCTAGGGCTAATCTAGGAATAGGTTATCTTAAGTAACACTCTTATCATAAATACCACTTTTAGGTGATTATAATCTCAAACATTTATATAAATCTATAAAGTATATGAATATTACTCACTAGATACACTACTACATAGGGACTAAGATCCATATGAACAAGTATAGAAACACATCAAGTGCCTTGGTATTCCTTATAATCTGAGCCCTATGATTATGATTTCTTATTTTTTAACTCTAAATATGATTCCCAAGTCATGTAACAGGCACAAATAGTTGAGATGGGCACAAATAGTCAATATGATTAAATACCTCTTAAAAATTATCAAAGGGTAGCCTCTTATCTCATTTACAGATGCACAAGCTAGAATCCCACTAGTCAGAGGATGGGATACCTTAGATTTTTGGGTTAATATGCCCTCTCATCCTTAAAAATATCAAGGTAAATGCTCACAAACACCCCCTATATCATTAAAATATATAAAGGAGCTAGGAGTGCCTAATACTTTATTTAGGGGAGCACAAGATGACCCCATTTGTCTTGATTATTTAGAGTTTGAGGGACCTACCCTTATAAGTGTCACATCAATCCTAGATGTTGTTTTTATGGTTAAATCAACAAAAGACACATAGGAGGCACATTCCACAACTAGGAAAATAAGTATTTATTAGAAAATGAATCTAAGGGCTCACCCCCTCCATAGAGTCCATTTATTAAGGCACCTTAAATATAAGGGACATTATGAGAGACATCTAGAGGTGAATCCACAAATGAGGAGGAATAAATTCAAATATATAAGATCCTAAGAATCTAATATACCAAGGTAGAAACATAATTATAAGAGGAACCATCAGGTGAGAAATCAACCCCTTAAATTTACACTACTCCTATTATTTCTTGTTTTTCTTTTTTTACTATTAGTTCATTTAATTATATGTCACTCAATCCTAGTGGTCCTCCTCCTCTTTTATTACCTAAGTTAGAGGTTATATTTTCTCACCCAATTTCCCAATTAACTCTACTTGTTCCCAAGGTATAGGATACTTCCTTTACCCCTATTATTCCTACTCCCCCAGCTATTACACCTCATGTAATTGCATCTTATGTGTCCATTTCTATTATTTATATTATGGTTTCTTCCACCACTATCCCAAATCCCCCAAAGAATAATAAAAAAGAAACCAAAAACACTAGGGGAATAATAAAAATTGCTCAACTTTATATTTCATCTACTTATTTGGGTTTACCAGTGCCTCCCCTTAGTTATTCTTAGGAAAATAATATGATAACCATGAAAAATATTGAATAAAGGAAGCCAATCTATATAGTCCACCCATTACCTTAATATGGTGGAGTGGACTAGTCTAAAATAATTTGGCCTTCACTTCCTGATCCACTACTTGAAGCAACCTCAAAGTAGTCATCATGAGAGTGGTTGGGTGAGACTACAATTCAATACACTCAAACCAAAAATACAACCTTATTAGTCTCCCCATAATGGGAAATAAATATGCATTCATAGGCTTCTCAAAGCCTTAATTTTTAATTACAGAGTTTCCCACAATAATATCTATATTTAGAAAATCTATAGGGAGTCTATAAAGTGTAAATAAGAGGAAACTATAAGATGAGATCAAAATAGGGGTCATATTAGAAGAAATACAAGAGGTATTTAGCTTATCTAAAAGGAAAAACGAAAAATTGGGTTAGTCCCCATACATTGAGGATTTAAAATCCTATTTTAAAACCCATAAGGATGCTCTAGTTGAGATGCATGAAGGAACTAAATGGATATTAAAGATATAGAGAAATAATTATAAAAAATAAGGGAACCAAAAAAAATTGTACATGTTACCATATAGATAGAGATAGATATGTAAAATGTAGCATCGAGATTGTATATCATCTTGGAGGTTATTGATATACTAAGGGTTGAGTTAGCTCCTCATATTTTTGAACCTACCAAATTATTTAATTCTTTGAAATAGGATGAAAATAAGTTAAAATTTAATATTCTTTATATAACTAGTAAGGCATATGCCCACCTTAATTTTATAGGACCATTGGGGGCTACCAATGACCTCAACTTGGTAGTCATCAAGACATAGGAGTCTAGAGAATGGATTACAATTGTTGAGGTAGTAATGACTAAATATTTAGTGCATAAAACCCTCATTTTATACATTCTATATGAATCAAATCTCTTATAGGAAAGAGAATCCATGGGTAGACTCATCAACAAGGCAAAATTTGATCAACTCATTCATTAGGGTTTAACAAGATTCAATCAAAACATACAAGGAATGAAATAAAAAAATAGAATCTGAAATTAATTTTGTAAGATAAATGGTAATAGAGGTATAAATATTCAAAATTAACTTTATAAATACTAAGGCTGAGCATATAAGGCTTATTAAACAAGTTAAAAGGGTGAATAGACCTTCATTACTAAATATGGACATTATTAGGTACCAAAATGACATTAGAAATAAACACTTTCAAGTGTTAGAAGTAAAGAAGAAATTTTATGCTTCAACTTCTAGTTCAACAAAAGCTACAACTTCAACACCTCCAACAACCAATAGAACCATGCAATCACCTAGTAAGCCTTAGTTGAAGGATAATTTCTTAAATAATAAAGTATGTACTACTAATCCTTATACTTATGTTTTACATATACTTAGTACATAAATGTAAGAGTTTCCTAAACTAATTGTAAGTATGCATACATTACATTTTATTGTACATGATAAACTATCTTGATGTAGTTGTAGTTAATTGTAAGTATGCCCACATGCAATTTTGATCCTAAAAATAGAACTAAGGTTGTAATTGTGTAATGTAACTATAAGTTTGCATGGACTTGAGTTATGAGGTGAGCCCTCTCCAAGTCTATATATTCATGTAAATACATATTCTAAAGAGTTGGAAATTTTATAAATATAGGAAAAAATTGGTTTTGATTTTCATGTAGTTGTGTCAATGTTCTTTCCTTTCATCTTTGTGTTATTGAGGTTTTATTTTCTTGATTGCATTAATTCATTAATTTGAAGTGTGAAAAAGCTATGAATAATTTTGGTTATTATCATTGATGTGTGTTAATCTTAGATTTTCAAAATCCATTAAAATTTAGTATAATTCATTGATTTTAAGCAATTAGTTAAAGTGTGTTAATATTTTGAAGTGTGCAAGAATGTTCTCTCTATGGCATAGTCTTCTAGGTGTGTGCCACAATTGCTCTAGACACCATATTGGTTTGATCAATAATCTCCTAACTAAAGGTGTGAAATAACAACTATGAAAGGGAGAAACCTTTATTTCAGACTGTAGACACCTAAAATTGGCCACAACTAGTTTCTTGACTAGATTCTAAAATTATTCCTACCAACCATTGTAAATTAAGCCTAGGAATTATTGAACATTGCAAATTTTCTTATGCATCATTCATATAATATAAAAATCATGTTTAGGCATCACTAATTGGGGTATTATATTATATGAAATAGTAACCTCTCATGGATTCATCCCTAATCGCTTTGAAACATCACAACTATGAATTTGGCCTATTGACCTATTAAGTGGGGCACTTGAACACTTCAATCAAATCTTGAAAGAGCTAAAAGGTTATTCAGAATAAATTAACAAACTAAACAAGATTAGATGCCTAGTTTAATTATCCATTTATAATTAATGAATATCTAAAAAACAAAATTTCAAAATTAAAAATATCCTAGCCTTTCATCATTTCTTTTATCAATTATCAAGCTCTTTGAAAATATCTTAAAATATCTAATTTGAGATCCATGCCTAATAATTTCAAATCATAATTACTTGACAACTATTAACTCTATTGGAGTTAGTTTTCACTCATCAAGGGTTATTTTAAACCCATTTCAAGCCTAAACACAACCATAACTCACCTTGTGTGAGAGTTAATCCCCAAGGCTATAAATTCAAGTCCTTGTCTATTGAACCATAAAGTTATTTTGGTGAAAAGTTATTATGCACAAATGACTTGAAAGATTTGATAAGAGTAGTGTTATAATTATCGAATATTAAGTCAAGCCACATCAGATACATGGTACCAATTAGATAATGAGGCAAGAAATATTCATTACCAAAGAATTCTTGATGCACAAGCTGAACAATCCATTCAACAAAGCCATTTGGATCCCCCAAAGAAGGTAAAAGAGTTATTCCTTTTATGTTTTTATTATGACTTCATTTAGTTTTGTTACTAATATGTCCCTAGTGTCTAGGATATAGGAGTTAGGCCTTTAGTGTGTACATTTCATTAGTTTTATGAGACTAACACAGTAATTACCTCCCCTCTATGTCAAATTCCTAGTTCACATGTTAGCATGCTTGGTGGGACACACACCCTCATGAACTTGTTCCTAAGGCCTTTAAGAGCCCTATAATAACTATATTAATGTAAAATTTTAAGATTCATAACAAAAATAGGTGAAAATTGAAGTCTAAGGGATGTTTTTATTGAAGTCATGAGGTTTCCTTGTGTAGTGTGGTTTTGCTCTCTATAATAAGATATTGTTGAAATATTACCATTTACACAGTCACAATTTTGCCATTTTTTTTGCATTTTTGTCACTGACTAATTTTTTTTAGCTAACTCTTTTCTACATACAATAAAATTTATGATACTATAATATCATGAATCTCACAGTTATGATATCATAATATCATGACTTCACAAGTTATGACAACACTAATAAATCAATGATATTACTAAAACTTTAGTAGTATTGCATAAAATTTAGTGATTTTGCATCTAAATTCTAATAGTCCATGCTAAATTATTGAGTTAATTTAAAATATCATGACTCTTAAAGTAGTTATATTTTTATTATTTGTAGTGTTTTTACACATAGAGTAATTTTTTTGCATGTTATACTCTGTTTTCCTCCAAGTTGTGATATTGTGCTCTCAGTCACAATTTTGAAGTGAGTTGTAATTTTACTCTATTTTATGTAGTTTTACATAATTTTTAAACCTGAGAGTAATATTTAAGAAGTGATTTGTTCATTCATCAAGTTATTCTAAGCACAAGGACTCTCTAATGTGTTTTGCAAGACCCAAAGGCCATAAGAAGACATTTAAAACACTTATAACTTACAAATTTCACATTTCAAATTGGTGTTTTAATAATCTTTTTGTTTAAATAGTTTTTGTTTTATTTAAATATTTCAACAAAAAATGACAAAGGGCCAAAATTTCATAACATAGATCATTTTGGTGTAATAAAATGAACTTTCACACTTAGTTACATAATCTTAAGAGTTGATTTTTTTTATGTTAATTTGTTTATTTTTAACAAAATTATTGATGTGTGTATTCTCTCCCCATGTCCATTTTAGGGAACTTGGATGGAAAAAATTCTCCTTCTCTACCTCAGTCACTTGTGTCCAAAATTTTGAAAATAATGTCACTAAGGCCCTCCCTAAATCCATATGATTTGGGTGACCCCAAAATAACGATAATGTCTTTTCACTTGTCTTTATTTTTATATATCTTACCTTGTGAGTGAGAGTTCATCACCTTCTCATAGACTCTTTAGGGAAGTATTGTATTGATAATTCATCTCCAGGCATCATTTCAACCCTACTCCATAGTAGAGTATATAAATTGATTTGGTGAATCACTAAGATAGTAGTGTTAGTGGTTAAACTACCTTTGTTAGTGATTATTTCCCTCAGAACATATGATCAACATGGACATCACACTCCACTGAGAAAGTGATAGATGTAGTGATTGTGAAAAGCACAAGACATTTTCACATCAAGCTAGTTGATGTGAATCCAATTGTCATGAGCATTTATTTTGTTAGTCACACTTAAGACCATAAAGAAACATGAAAAAATTTATAGGTAAGAACAAACCCACTTATCATGGACATACTATTGATGTAGGGAAAGTAGATCAAAGTTCCATGTCATAGTGCAAAATATTGATATAAGAGGGAGCCTAAAAATCTTCTTGTCATGTACTTTTACTTTTGGATTAACAATTATAATACTTTTAAGAGTGAGTATATTCATGAAATTTGATAATATTATGAAACCTTGTTAGTTTTAGGATTTATGATGTTACACTTAAGTGTTTTTGTCATTTTATCCTTTCTTATATGGTTTTTAGTCTAAACTATCTATTTTTCTACACCACATCAAAATGAGTCTTATTTAATACATCACTGCTTTGTTTTAGGAGGTGTTACACCAACCATTAGACATTGTACCTTTTACCTTAGTCTTTTTTTAAACCTTTATGTATGTCTGTGTGTCATTTGATTTAAAAAGGTGATGTTATGCTACCCAATTCATTTTGAATCTTACGCATTTGAGTCTTGAATCAAAACTATTGATCCTATCTTTAGAGCATTATGACATAGTTATGCTACTCAAATAATTTTAATGACTTTTTTTCCTTGTGTCAAAATTCCAATTTAAAACCCAAGCTATGTGTGCTTTTTGGATCTATACATAGTGTCGTTATACTATTTGTTCTTGTCTAGCTTGTTGTTTGTCTAAAGAAGCCTAGTTTTCTAAGTTGAGTAAAAATTTAACATTGACAAGTTTAAATCCAAAAATTGATTGATTTTTTCCCATGACTCATGTAATTTTGGCCTAGACATCAATCTCTCTTTTTGGGGTTATGTAACTTAGGTTAAATCTTTATTCAAATTTAAAATTATTTTTTATGCCTCAATTTAGGGGAAATAGCCTATCTTCCATATGCCTTTTGTTTCATTCCTTATACCAATTAAACAAGTTCATATTTATATCAAAATTAATATTTTATGCCAAAGTGTTTCAAATTTGTTGGATTACATGTCTTACCTTGTTTTGTTTAAAGTCTATCTTTTGTGCCTTTTCTAAAAGATCTAACATATGCCTATTTTGAGCCTAGCTTTTATGCCTTCTCTAAAATACCTATCAAATTTTTCTTTCTTTAGATTAGACTCTTTTGAAACATTTTATACCTAAATTTTGGCATTTTAGTTTTTATTCATCCACTTGACCTTTTTGTGTAAGACATTTGATGTTAGACTATTTTATACCAAATTTTAGTTTAGACATTTTAGAGATATAACTCCACTTATTGACCAATTTAGATTAAGTTTGAACCCATTGTCCTTTGTATATAGTTTTTAAGAGTTTATAGAACCATAGGATTTTCTCATGAAACATTCATCATTAATTTGAATATGTCTCACTATACTTGTAGTGGAGCTATGTACAATCAAAGATATGATAATGTGGTTGTACAAAAGGAATTTATTCAAGACCCCTATGGTGGTGATGTAGTGTGTGAGTCATATCCATATCTTCCTTACTTTAGACAATTTGGGGAACAAATCCAAGACTTTATAGCTCACTATTTGGTCAATATGTCACCATACTCAAAGTAAGACCAAGAAAAAGTAGTGTAGTACTTAGGTAGCATACCTTCAGTTGTAAACCAATTTCAAAAACAACTATACTTCATTACAATGCCATTGACATATGACCCTTATTTTTTTTTATCATCAATTGATTAAAAATAAGGATGATGTTTTAATTAGAGCCTTAGAGGTAGGGTCCAACTTTCTAGTAGACGTCCCCCAAAAAATTTTCCTAGTCTATTTAGAGTGATTTACAACATACCTTACAATAAAAACATTAAATATTCCTCTTCTATAAATCCTCAAGATCTAGTGTCTATGTCACATCAAGACCCACATATGTTTGTCATTATAAAAATACTCATTGAGGACCACTTTATATAAATGTAGAAAACATATCAAACCTATTTAAGCATAGTGTGTAACTTTAATAACACGACCATGTCAAATGATACTCTTATCAATTTATCTCCTTAAAAAAGAATCTTAATCAAATTTACATGCTAAGATAATTTGGTTATAGACCCATTCATAAAAAACATGTCATTTATTGACATATTTAATGCCCCATATATTAAATAAGTGTATAATACTTCTACATAGACAAATGTGCCAAACATAGTGGATAAAATGCAAGTATCATACAATCTAGGCCAAAGTGGTTTAACTGCACAAATAACTAGTCCACAAAAATTGCCTTTAGTAAACATCATGAGTGGTTTTAAAGAGAAGGGGGTAGGAAATTCTACATCCCAACCACAAAAAGTTACCTCTAATCCTTAACCAGTTGTTATAACCACAAGGATTAAGTAGTCAAATGACAACTAATGCCATGCCTCAATAAAATGTGATGAATGTTAATCCATTGCAATAGGTGATGAATTATATTCCATAACAACAAGCATAATTTATTATATCAATGTGACAGATATTGAACATTCTACCACCTAAATAGGGGAAACCAAAGTTCCTCCTTGTAAGGTAGTAACAAGTATACCTATTCAATCATAGATCAACATGCCTTCAAAAAATGTTTCCCAATCAAAAATGTATGTACATTTATCAATGAAAAATGATTAACACTCTAAAAGCATCTACTTTTCAATAAGTTTTCATGAAACTAATAGGTTTTACTATTCCACAAGTATCAATCATGTAATAATTGAATTTAATTCCAAATGTGACCTAAATTCAATGATAGGGCCTTATTTCACAATAAATTCCCTTTATTAAACTAGGTTTGAATAGTGAGAGGAAAGTCCCTACTCAGACTTATTAGGCACATTAATTCACCCAAAGCCATATCTTTCCATCCCATTCATAATTCCCCCAAAACTAGGCCTACATAACAAATTTGAACCAGAATATTACACCATAATACATGCAATTCCAACAATTGCATCTTAATCCAAAAATTCATATTATTGATCAATTCCATAACTAAACTTACATTCATTATCATAACATACCTCCAATATACCCTATCCAAAGTAATCCACTTTTGATCACCTAGCCTCTAAACTAGGCCAATATTCCATCTAGTTTCTTGGCACAAGAACTGTAACATATGAAGGATGTAATTTCTACTAGTCAAGCCATGAAACAAACCAAGAAGTTTAAGTTGGATGACCTATTTTTCTACTCATAAAACATGGATATATATATATACCATTTCCTCCATGGTACAAAACAATGAAGTTTGATAAATAAAAAAGTAAAATATACCCTACAACCTATTTAACGAAATTATTTGTTGCTTCCTAGTCATTAGATTACAATGAAATATACCTCTTATTTTTGTTTCCTCAAATTATATTAGGTTATTCTTTGAAGTTATTTCTTAAATTATCAAATAACTTAGTGTCTAATTTTGATAACATTTTAGAAAAGTCTGTGCAACATTTATCCTATAATGCTGATCATGATATTTCATTAGTAGATTTGACTCAAGCTAAACAAAATGTTGGTGAAATTTTTAAAATTTATCTATAGTGATGTATATCACTCTCTATTCATTTAAACTATAGTTTATAATAAAAAAAACTAGTTGTTATGTTTACTAAGAATTTGCATATTGAGATATCTTACCATCTAGAGCTGTAGTGTACACACACCTTCAAGGAAATAATTGACAAAGGTTTACTGATCAAAAAGGACCTTATTAATAAATTTATTATCAAGTATACCTAATTAAACTAAAATTATAATCAAAACCAAGGTAATATAAAAAATCATAATCATAACCAAGTCTAAGCACAAGCATCGGTACCAGCTTAGGCTAGTAATTATGAAAAAAACAAGTAATTTAACTTCAATAATAAAGTTATTGGAAATATAATAACTAAGTCATGATATGTAAAAATGGTGTAGATAATGACAACTTAGATTACACTACAAATTCAAATTACTCCTCACCAACAACCTATTCAACAAACATAGCCTTTGTAGTAGCCTAGACTAACTCTATAAATGTAGCAACATTTACCTCTGTAAAACCCTCCTCTAGGGATAACTATGCCTACTTATCAAGTTTTTAGTGACCTTGAAGATCCTATTGAAGTGATGTTTCAAAATATATCCTTTTCTAATTTGATTAGTTAGCCAATTCCAAAGCACTATCCTAAGGAAATTACTTATCTAGATTGGTATAGGGAGAGTGAGTTTTGTAAATGTCACTAGGATAATGGGCATAACCTATGTATTATGTGTAAATTAAATATATCATTAAAAGTATGTTGCAAATTAGGGAGATAAAATTTGATAATCAAGCATCTACATCCAACTAGAACCTAGGTATCTACTATAACCCTTATCTAAAACATAATAAGTAGTATGAAAAATAATAAAGGCTAAAGCACTAACAACAATAATGCTATTATCAAAAAAAAAACCAACATAAATAAAATGGATATGACCAAGACAAAAATGATGCCAACAACCAAAAGACTCACCATGTAGTTTTATATGACTATAAAATTTTTTTAAGTCATCTTACAAATGGTTGTATTTCTACCATCTCCATCAATCTAAGATAAAGTACAAACTAAACTAGATAATTTCTAATCAATTCAAACCACCCAACCTATGTTAGTAGTATTTATTTTACCTGGGACCACATACAAGTGTACCAATAAACAAGGATTACTAATTTTATAACTTATACCAATAAATCATCATTTCCCTATGACCACATAGAAGTTCACCAATAATAAAGACTTATCCTATCTAGTCCCCCTCCGTGATCATTTGATAGTAATAATTCTCCTATCTCTAATGCTTATTATGAAATCATAACTTAGTGGTCAAATATTACCTTTCCTAAGCCATATCCACCTGCCACCAACCCCATCCAACCCATCATTATATTTAAGAATAAGCCATATGCCATTGTTAAAGAAATGACATTCAATATTGTGGAATAAATTCAAAAGATGCTTACATAAATTTCCATTTTGGATTTTTTGTGTACGTCTACCATCCACAAGAACATCATAACAAATTTATTAGGCTAATCACAAGTTCCAAATGACATAAACCTAGGAAAATCCCAAGGATTTATTGGAAATATATACCTAGGATAATATTTAAACTTTGACCAAAGTGATATGTAATGCCCCAACCCTCTACATAACGACCATTATATATTGAATTTGGCATAATGTGTCATAGAGTGAAGCATGTACTCAGAAACAATGAAGTGGGCTTAAATATTATGTCTCTAAAGATCATCAAGCTTCTTGGATACATAACAACCAATACCCATCCAAAAAATATCATAATCAAGGCCTATGATAATGAAGAGTGAGAATCACAAGACACCATCAACTTGACATTTATCATTGAGAATTTAACCCATGATACACTTTTCCATGTGTTATACATAGATTTATCATACTATTTGCTTTTGGTTAGACTTTAGATACATAAAATTTGTGCAATCCCTTCAGCATTTCACTAGTGTATCAAGTTCCCTCATTCAATAATGGGGGTCACCATTCATAGATATTTTCATCCCTACAAAAATTTTAAGCATTTGGAGGATTAATATGAAAGATATAACTATTATTCTAGCTTAAATATGGTTCCCAAGAAGGAAAAAGGGAATGAGATACTTTTTGCTTTACTAGAGTCTAATTACATTGACCCAAATACCCTTGATTCGTCTTCCTATATGCCACCTCTTTAAATGTCAAATCATTTTACCATCATGGCTAATGGCCTAAGAGAATATTTGATCCATGATAAATTTAATATTTCAAATATACTTTAACCCCAAGTCCTATGGAATACCTAAAGCTAATTCATCTTGCATAAAATGGTAATGGGAAGGAAAAGGCAAGCCACATAGTCCAACTCTTATCATTTTAAAACTCAACACTGGTCAATAATAGGACTCTCTTAAAAATGATAAATCATGGTTATATGATGACAAATAGGTTAATTATTAAAAAAAATTTAAATACCCCATTCATAATAGGATTATGGAGCATCATTCCCATCAAGGAGGAGGCCTCAGGCCAAATTAGTAAGGAACACTTGATCCAATATCCATCACTCAATACAAAGGAACATATGGCCTTATATTTAAATCTCTTGGGGGTTACCCCACATATCATATATTTTTTCTAATGCCAATGACTAGTGATGTTGATGTTGACAGTGAAGCATAATCCACTCATAACCTTTATGAATACCTACTCGATACTAATATATTTGATGCTCAAACAATTTTTACCCTTACCTAAGTTAACTAACACAATCTGATTACTTAATACCACCTTTGACTTATAGCCTAGGACCAGAAATAATACATAGTGTGTGTAGATAAGTTTGATAATAATGAGGCCTTTTGTGACTTTCTAGGCCTAAAAGATAATGTTCTATTGGGAGCCCACAAACAAGGCTTCTGAATCAAATTGGATCTTATAGTTTAATTTGGAGAATGAGTGAACACCCTCATCTAAAAAAACATAACAAAACATTGAGGTCCCAAAGTGAAAACTTATTTGAGGAAATTTTGGACCATGATGATATTAAAGAGAAAGGCCAATATTTTGGTGATAACCTATTTCAGATAGCATTAGATAGGGTTGTTCACCTTTCCTCAAACATAGCTTAGGAGACCACCAACAATGAACTTTCCTATCGGTCTAAGTTGAAATCTAAAGAACAACATGCCTTCAACCAAATCATTCAAAAGATTCCAATAGTGGTTATCACATGGATATAGTTACCATTATAAGATGTAGACTCACCTTAACTAGGAACACTTTAAGATCAAGTCCAAATAGAGTACTTTGTCAATGTAGGCTAATTCTAATCATTGCCAACCATTATATAAGATGGTTTGACTCTCTTCATAGAAAACACTATAGAAGTAAACATTGGGACTCTAGACAACCTAAAATGGATCAAATTAGGTATGTCCCTCATTGAATAGGAATTTTACATTTGTATATCCTTTTTGAGGGAATTTGTTGACATATTTACTTGGGCATTTTTAGACATGCCAAGTTTAGACCCCACCTTAGTTTTACACCATATTATTATACATCATATGCTAAGCCTATCAAATATAAATTACATAAGATTCATGATTGTATTTTTATATTAGTAAATAAAGAGTTGAAAAAAATATTATAAATGAGATGTATTAAACTGATTGACTACTCATAGTAGATCTTGAATGTTATGTCAATCAAAAAAATATAGAAGGAATAAACATTTGCATTTATTTTAGAGATATAAATAAGGCATCTCGAAAGGAATAATTTCTTACACTAAACATTGACATGACTATTAAATGTATAGTGGGGTACAAAATGGTCACATTGATCGATGTATTTTTAGGATACAACTATATCTAAATTGTGCCAAAAAACCAACATTAAATAATGCTCATGACTCCATGGGGAAAATTCTATTATCAAGTTATGCCGTTTAGTCTAAAAAATTCTAGGGACATATACCAAAGATCCATGCCCATCATATTTAATGATAGGATACATGACATTATTGAAGACTATGTCGATGACATATTTGGTTAAATCAAAGTCCAGGACTGATCACTTAGTGACACTAAGAAATATTTTTAAGAGGATTCATAAATTTAAGGTTAGACTCAATCCTAATAAGTATGTTTTTAGAGTAATTTTAGGAAAATTTCTTAGCTTCATTACCTCTCATTAAGACATTTAATTTGATCTAACCAAAGTAAAAGACATTATACAGATGCTTCCACCTTCTAATTTAAATAAGCTCTATAGTTTACAAGGAAATATGTACTCTATCATACACTTTATTTCTTAGTTGGTTGACAAATTCCATTTATTTACACACTTGTTGAAGAAAGGTTCCATATTTCGTTGGGATTAATACTACCAAAAAGCTTTTCATTATTTGAATAACTATCTTGCAAATTTTCTTATTTTGTTTTCACCTATGCTAAAAAAGATATTCTTATCATATATATCTACCAAAGACAAAGCCTTGAGGGCACTTCTGGCTTGGCATGATGATAATGGAAAATAACATGTCATGTATAATCAAAATCATACATTAGTTGTATCATTTTGTATCATCTTTCATTATAACAACAACATGGCTAAATACAAATCACTAATTTTAGGACTTTGATTGGAAGTATAATGGAATGTTTAGCATCTCAAGGTTTATGATGATTCTCAATTAATAATCAATTAGGTTATAAACCACTTTTAGACCAAATATGAAAATATGGTGCCATATATGGCCATGATCGACACTAAAACAATAAATTGTCACAATATAATTTGAAAAAATACCAAGGGAAAATAATAGAATAGTGGATTCCATAGCCACCATTGGCTCTTTGATTCATTATATTAACAAGGCAAAATAATACCAATTTCTCATTTAAAATCTTCTAATGTCAGCTCATGAACCTTCAATCATCATAATGATATATGATATTGTTGGTCCCAAATCTATATGGTATTCAAAATTTTATACCTACCTTCATGACCAAATTACGCTACTAGACATATCCCAAAAACAACTCAAGGGCTTTTCCCACAAAACTACACATTGTACCTTACTTGGACCAACCCTTACTACTAAAACTTTGATGGAACTCTGCTTTATTGTTTAACTTTGGTAAAATAAAAATTAGAGTTTTGGGAAGTTCATGAATGAGTATGTGGATCCCACACCAATGGGGCCATACTATCCAAAAATATCCTACATAATAGGTATTATTATCCAACTATGGATTTATATGTAGTTGTATATGTTAAAAGGTGTGACAAATGTCAAAGGCATGCCAATATAATTCATGCCTTAGCCAAGAATCTAAAACCAATGCTTACATCATATAAATTTACTACATGGGGCCTAAATCTCATTGGGAAGATTAACCCAACCTCATTTGATGGCCATAAACACATCCTTTCCACTATCAAAGATTTCACTAAGTGGGTTCAAGCTATACCCCTCACGTATGTGATTGGAAAACAAATTTCTAAATTCATTTTCAACTATCACATTTGCCACTATAATATCCCCTTTAACATTATATATGATAATGATAGATCATTTAAAAATAAGGATATCAAATCAATGTGTGTTGATTACAAAATTAATCAACATTTTTAAACTATGTATTACCCACAAGGTAACAACTAAGTATAAGCATACAACAAAACCATTATCAACATCCTTAAAAAAATTGTCAGTGATGTTGACCACAATTAACACCTTCAAATCTTCCATGCCACCTAGTAATACTTCACCAATTAGCATACCCCATAGGATCCACTCCATATTCCCTAGTTTATGACATTAAGGCCATTATTCCCATTTAGATTGAGTTACCTTCTCTATGCATCTCTTTGAATCATATTCGAGATGATGAAGCTTATCAAGTAGCTTGCCTGCAAGAGTTACTTGATGAGAAATGCATGGCCATTTTCAAAAATATTTAATCATACCAAAACTAACTCTATGTCCACTATAAATGATGGCTCAAACAAAAATAATTTTAACTTGGTGACCCTGTTCTCAAAGAAAAATAATAGAATACCCCAACTAAGAAGAGGCACAAGGACAAGTTCAAACCCAATTGGATAGGCCCCTAAATCATTGTTTAAAATTATGTCTCTGGAGTATATAAGATCACTACTATATATGGGGATGAACTTGATGATCTAATAAACATTATACACCTCAGTCATTACTTCACTTGAGAGACTTGAAATATTATCTATGAGGTTCATTTTCATTACACCATAATATATACATTCTTTTTTGTACCATATATTGTTCTACCATACCTTTTCTATTGACCAAAGTTGTTTTTACCCTCTGTACCCAACCCATTTCACCTTGGTTCCATTTAATTGGTTATATGAGGGCTTTCAAAAGGAAGATTTAGATCAAGTTTCAGTAGTTAATTCTATATTCTAGATAGAGGTTACATTTTGGAGTAGTATGACCATGGTTTATGAGTTTCATCCTTTATTCCTTATTTTATTTCATTTTATTATTATTTATTATAACCACCTTTGGGAAAATTTGATTAACCCCATTGTGCTCCTAATTATAACTTCCTATGGGCAAATTAGTATCATTTATCTATGTTGTTGTTTCCTAATTATAACCACCAATGGGAAAATTAGGAACAACACCTTTCCTCATGCCTCTAAGTACCACCTTGCCATTCCTATGCCATACTATGCCATTTGCCTACTTTATGAATTTGATTCTATCTAGTTAGATTCCTTTGCTATAAGGTATAACTATAGTGACTTGAGGTCCCATCTTGGGACTATTTATAAAATGCTAGATTCACATTGAAGTTAGCTCAATCACCCTTTTTCCATGATTTTTCCATTTTGTGAGCATTTTAAGTTTTAATGCTCTCATCATTTTATGAGTTAGAATATTTAGTATCTCATCAATTTCTATCAAGTTGAGATACCTCAAAAATTCTAAACACATTTGTATAATAATATACTAAAATACTAAACATCAAGTACTTATTTGACTTAAGTATTTTAGGATCCCTAACTATTTCACTAGAAATCACTTATCATTTAGTTTCCCTATCCTTATTAGACTAACGTCCCATGCTCTCACCATTTTTTTAGCCCATTACAATATTCATCTACAACATCACTCATGTTTTCCTTCTTACCATTTTATTCTATCTCATATCTTGGGAGAGCTATATTTGGCCTAAAGTTTATGTTGGATCTTGCATCTATGAAACTATGTACACAACTTCTACTTTCTTAATGCATCTAGAGACACCTCGGCTACCCCCTTCATTTTCTCCTATTCCCCCCAACCTAATTATTTATTTTGTTGTTTCCTATAACTTAAGGTAAATGTTCATTGTCTTGTTTGTACTCCATTTATACTAACATTATGAATAACCATTATTTTTGTTTATTTGAAGTTATTTTATGTTATTTTGTTCATTTTTTATTTTTTATTATTTATTCATATTTGTGTATTTTTGTTTTTTTTCCTTATTTATTTGATTTAATTATTTTATCTTAACTTAGTATACCTGCATTCATTGGGTGATTCCTTATACATTATACTTTAAGTCCATCCATATTCATATGTCTATATTTTCATCATGGTTCTTATCATTGGTGCATTATTTTCAATTGTTTATTAGATTGTGTGTCAGTACTTACACATCTTTCTTCTAATTTATCATGGTGTTTTGTATCATGAATCTTACCATCATATTTTACAACAAACATCAACTTGAGCGGTTTTAATGGGTCATGTTTTTATCCTACCAATGATTATAACCACCTATGGGATTTTTTTTTTCTTTTAATGATTATAAACACCTTTGGGAAAACTATTCTCCTATTACCCTAATCCTTTATTAAATGATTTTCACTTATTTTGAGCCAATAATTATCTTTTTTATCCCACCTATGCTGATGATTATAACTGCCTATGGGAAAATCATCTTGTTTGTCTTCCCGACTAAGGTGGTTATGTATGCCAATAATTATAACTACCTATGGGAGAATTAGTATTTTTTCTATGTAATAAAAAATTCATCATGTCTATAAATAAATCTTGGATCAAAGAATATAGAGCATAACTACACTTCCAATTGAGGATAAATTTGTTAAATAGGAGCATGACCAATATGGGGATTTTCTATACTTGATTAGGGGATAATTTGTCATAATATACCAAGATAAAAAGGGTTTCAAATCATACAATCTAACACAATCATGTAACAATCCTAAGAGTCATAGGTTTAATGCTCACTCTATTCTAATAAATAGGAAAGTGAATATAATCCAGTGCACACCAAAGCTTGTGGCACAACATGAGGAGTTAGTAAAATAATCAAAACATGTATAAGAGAATCTCAACTAAGCTAAGTATGAGTAAGAACCTAACAGATGGAATATGAAGATTAATGTTATTTCATCCCATATTTATTCTACTTTTATTTACTAAAAGAGAGGAGAACAAAGTTAGAATATACTTACTTGAATGTGAACCCATCAAGAATAAATATCTCCCTTGGCCAAAGGGGCTTTAAAAGAGGTTATTGTGGTTTATAAGTATAACTAAGAAAGGCCAAAGCATCCAATACTTATCCACAAGACTAGATTCTCCAAGTAAAAACCCTAAGCTAAGACTCCTCAAGTAGAATGGTGGAAGAGAAGATTGTAAAGAAGTGTGAGAAAATAATAACTCTTGATTGATTATTAAAATAATGATGAAATGATATTTTATTTATAATAATATCTCAGACTAAATATTTCTAAATATATCAACTGTATAGGGTTGACCTATCCAATCCTATATGTTTTTGAGAGATAAATCACTAGGTCCCAAGCTAGGTCAGCTAAAGGGATAAAAATAAATCCAAGTGAAAATATCAAAAATTAGTACAGGGTCAACCTAGTCAACCCTATATAGTAATCAAAGGTTGAAAATTGTACAGGGTCGACCTAGTACTGTCAACTAGCTAAAAGGGATAAACGTGAGGAAAATAGGAATGGAAAGAGGAAAAAGACTAGAGGAGTGTCCAAGGGAGGAGTAATAGATTAGGAAATGGTTTTAAGATTTATCTAGATTGGTAATAATGTGGCAATAAGGGAAAAAAATCTTATGAAGTACCAAAGGTCTTCCCACCTTTTTCTTGGTGCACCCTTTAAGGCATGCACTCATAGAGATTAAGTCTTGATGGGTTCCTGTAATATGTAAAGTGTCAATATTTTATAAAATTTAAAAATATTATGTGTATTCATATTGCCCACTCAAATCTCATCACATGTCACTAAGGTGCAATAAGATATGGTGCTTCGATAAAGAACATAGTAGCACATAATGTTGATGCTAAAAAATGTTATAATATTTTTAAGTAAAAAGAACTAAAAGTAAATGATTGAAATTGAAATAACTAAAAAGTAAAAGTAATGCATACCTTGACTTACCTTTATCACTATATGGGTGTATATTTTATTGTTAGTTTTGATTGTGTAGGGCATAGAGACTACTTTTGACAAACCCATGAATACAAAACTAAAGATCAAAAATAAACAAATGCAAGAAAAGACAAGATAGTTGGTGCTATGAGGATGGGATATACTTGGGAGCTTTGGAAAGCTAGGGTGACAATTTCTATGTTAGACTAAATTACCAAGTGAAATAATGAAAGTAAATAGAGTAACCAAAAAGTCAAGGCTACTAAAGACCAAAAAACTCAAACAAGTTATCCTTAAGTAAGAAAGGAAAACTCACCAATTGTAACTAAAAATACATGTCAAACTTTATGGTAATCAAATATAAATGGTAAAAATAAGAAACAAAATGGTAAAAAAACATTGATGAGTGAATAGTGACAATCCTTATCTTACTCAACAATGGAAAAAGATGCATAAAAAAGGAAAATAACATTGTTGAGTGAGAAGTAACAAGCCAACTTAACTCAATAATAGATAAAGGGTATGAACTCAGGTGTCTATAATAACAAAATAGTAAAATAAATTGTAAATGGTAAAAGGAAAGTAAGACAAGTCTAGAAATGTAAAATCATGGTGAAAAAGAAATAAATAATATATAGTTTCTCAAACACATTGTTTCACTCTAAGGATAGATAAAACTAACACAAAGTAGTATTAACATGTTTTGAAGAGGTGAAGAAGAAAGAATAATAGAAGAGGGAAAATAAATTTGGAATCATAATTTACCTATCAAGTGGGGAAATTAAATGGGTGGAGGGGAGACTGAAGGACAAACCAAGGTAGAGGAACTCTTTATCAAAGTCAAAGACACTCAAATTAGGTTTATCAAAACAAGAGGACTTTTTAACTTAAGGATTTTGAAGAACTTTTCTTAGACACACAAGTATTAGGTCAAGAAATGAAGAATATAGATCATCCCATGAATGATATATGCATGAAAATTAAAATTGACCTACCTTCCCATACTATTTTCCCTATTCCTTAAGACCCCTTATAGAATCATCAATCTATTGTGAAGATTGGGTAATTGCATGAGAATGTAGGAAACACCATAGAGTTTGTTGAATTCCCTTATTCTAATCTACTATCCTACCACACCCCAAAGTTCCTCATCTCTATGTGAGGCCAACTATAGAGTTTTAGCTTTGATTAGTGATAGGAAATGTGCTTGTAATCACATATTTTAGTGTGATTTGACTTTTGAGATTTATATGTTACCTTTTAGATTTAATTACCTTTTGTTTCAAATGATTTGGATTTTTTCTTTTTTGATTGATTTTTTTATTCCTCCCACATATGGATTTGTAGAACCAAAAATTGGTGCTAAATAAGAATTTCATTTGAATACTTAGGAAAAGGTTTATAATAGATAAAACTTCAAAGACCATGGAGTCTAAGAGTTTCATAAATCTAGGTGAAATAATTTTTTTATCTTGACTTCAACCTTGTTTTATCCAATGTGGAGTGAAATATAAGGGAAATCAAGAGGAGTGACACATGAAACAATTGGAATTACTTCAAATTGTAAAAAATATGACAAAGGGAAAAAAAGTGTACAATGACATTAAGGTGTGATTCCTTATCATAAGAATGAAGGAAATAGAGGAAAACATGATAAATTAGATTATTTTTTCAAATTATATCTAACAAAAGAAGAAAAATCTAAATTTTGAGAACATATTTGTAAAAATATGAAAATTTTATGAGGAGGGTTGGGTCCTATTTGTGGTCTTACACTAAAAATTCATAAAAGAGAAACCCAAGCAGTTCCAAAAAGAAAGTGAAAGATAAAGTGAGATAAGAAAAATATAGTAGTTTTGTGAGGAATGTTGGTTCCTATCCATGGTATTATAATGATACTCACAAAATAAAAACCCAAGGGGTTCCAAAAAAATACAAGAATATAGAGAAGACTATGGTACATCAAGAAACTAAAAGACCAAAAGGGAGGACTAAAAGTTTGTTGAAGGAAGGAACTTACTGTAGACAGAGATACCCATGTAAATAACCTAAAAAAGTGTTAGATAGATGTAGATATTAATAATGACAAGAATGAAATGTTTTGGTAAAGTAATTTTTGAGGAATTATGCATTGGTGGGATCTTTGAAAACATGGCCTTCATCTGTTTGATGATGGCAGGTACTTAAACTAAGAATATCTTTGATTAAATATGGGACCTAGCATTTTGGGTTTATTTACCTTCTTTATAATGGGTGTCATATTATTTAAGGATAATATAACCAACATTAAATGTGTGAACTTTAACACATTTGTTATGTATCTAGTAATCAAAACCTTGTATTAACATTTATGTTATAAGGAAAAAAGATGGCATTCATCAAGTAGATCAAGGGCATGAATATTAGATTCACATAATTATTCATATAGAATAATAACATGAAGAGATATATGAAGAGAGGTAAGGTCAACTTCTAAAGGAAGAACTAATTGAAAACAATAAACTAACTAAAATGGTGCCCTAGTGGTAGTAGATTTGCTAGTCTGATAAGCCCACAGTGCAGGATAAAGATGAAGATGCCAATCCATGTGGGTTTCAATAATTATCTTTTGGATAAATTTTTTGAGATTTTTTTTAGTGGCCTCATATTGGCCATTACATTATGGATTATAAGGTGTGGAAATTTTGTGATTAATATTAATTTTTTTGTAAATTTGTTTAACATGTTTTTTTTTGAAATTGCTACCATTGTCTAAAATGATGGTATGGGGAACACCAAAACAAATAATGATTTGATTAATAATAAATGTTGAAATGGTAAGACTAGTGATGTTAACAAGGGGTATAGATTCTACCCACTTGGTAAATTATTTAGTAGTAGTGATGATAAATACATGCCAATATTGGGAGTGAAGTAGTTCCAATGATATCAAATCACCATATGGAAAATGGCCAAGGAGATTCAATAGTTTGAATTTCAGATGAAGGTGAATGAATTAGATCATTGTTAAGCTATCAAGGATTACAGTTTTTAGAATATTTGATTACATATTTTTCAAGAGTAGGCCACAATTAACCTATACATAGGCATTTGTAGGTTGTAGCATGTTTACTATAGTGGCCACCATAAATTCCCCCATGTTCTTACTTAAGAAGAGGAGGGACCTCATCTTGTATAACATTATAGAGCAAGGTACCGTCAACATTATGATAATAAAGGATGTTGTGTATAAATACATACTTGAAAACTTGTTTATCAATATGTGTTTTTCCATGAGAGTCTAAATTATGAGGAAAAGTTTGATGTTCTAAGAATTTAATTATATCATGGTATGACATATAAGTGAATCTAGAGGTCGAGTATAAGATAGATTTTGTTTATTTGAATAAGAAAATTAGGATTCAAAAGAACTGGGTGCAGATGAAAGAGAGATGCTAAAGAGTCAAGAGAATCAACAATGGAATTTTGATCTCTATGAATAGACTCAATAGTGAAAGGGATGAAATCCTTAGCAAGAGTGGTTGCAATTTGATGATATGTGATGAGACTTTCACTTTTACATTGATAATCACCACTAAATTAGAGGTAAATAAGCTTAAAATCACTTAAAGCATGAAGGTATTGAATGTATATGTTAAGAGCATCTTTCATGCCTAAAATGAGAGATTATTAGTTGGTTATATTGTTGGTGACATCAAAGGTGAAGAAAAAAGATAAAGGAATGATCTTACCAAGAGGACTTGTGAAAATGCAATATATCTTAGCTCCTTGAAGGCATTTAGTACCATCAAAGTGAAGGGTCCAAATATCTTCATGCAAGTTAATAATAATTTCAAGAATCTCATTTATAAGTACTTTTGGTTTAGTAGTACTAGAGGGAGTAGTAGACTCATCAAAATTATAGGCTTCAAGATCAGTCGTAAAGCTATGAAAATAATGTTTGAGAGAAATAGCTTGATTAGTAGCTTCCATGTAAAGTATATTGTCATCTAGAAGATTATCTTGAATAGAATAAGTGGTTGGTATGGGAGTTGTAGTATGTTTATTAGCTATGATTTTACCTTTGATAACTTTTTGAGTGATGATACAAAGGTTAAATTCCATAAGGAGGACCATCAATTTACCAATTTTATCTCTAGGAATAAATGCTTGAGAAATGATGAAGGGCATTGAAATGAAAAATGACATAATTAGTTTGAAAAAGCATATAATGGTGAATATTTTTAGCTATAAAATAGATAGTAAGGAAACCATGTTCAATTTTAGTATAATGTGTCTCATAATAGATGAGGCTTTAGCTAATGTAGTATATATCATACTCTATTCTCGTATTATATTGTTGGGCAAGCATTGCCCCAACTAAAATAGGTGTGGAATAAGTATATAAAATCAAAGGTTATCATTGGAAGGAGGATGAAGCAATGAATCTTTCATATTATCAAAGTCTTTTTAACATTGATTCATTTATTTTGAATCAGTACCTTTCTTGAGAAGAGAATTAATGGAGTGAATTTGATATGTCATTATGGAGATAGATCATCTAATTGCCCCATGTTTTCCTAAATAAGTACAAATGTTAGGAATAGAATGAGGAATGGGCATATTGATGATAGCACTAATTTTGGTAGGGTCAAAATCTATACCATGGAGAGAGATTAAGAATCCTAATAATTTTATAGATGTGACTCTAAAGACACATTTATAAGGATTAAGTCTAAATTTATATTTAATGAGATAGTCAAAGATGATAGCAAGATTAGAAATATGATTCTTATGATGTTTGGATTTAAAAATTAGATCATCCACATATGTTTCAATAATTTTATGAATGATATCATGAAAGATGTGAGTCATCGATCATTAGTAAGTGGATTCAACATTTTTGAGGCCAAAGGGAATTTTGACATAACAATAGGTGCCCCATTTCATGCTAAAAGTATTCGTATGTTGGTCCTTAGGGGAAATATGAATCTAATTATATCCCAAGAAGCCATCCATAAGAGATAAAATTTCATAACCCACTATGGAATCAACAATGGAATATATTAAAGGTAAAACAAAGTTATCATTGGGATAAGCAATATTAACATTATGAAAATCAATAAAAATGTGAATGACCATAGTGACCTTATTTTGAAGAGGAACAATGTTGTAAACCCATTTAGAATAATCCATAGTTTAATAAGTTTAGCATCAAGTAGTTTGATAATTTACTTATGACATAAAGTGGAAACTTCAGGTGGAGATTTCCTTTATTTTTAATGCAAAATATTGACATTAGGATAATTCATGATGTTATATACCATAATTCTAGGGTCAATTCTGGGAATGTCCTTATAGGACCAAGAAAAAGCCTCATGATATTTGTCAAAGAATAATATAAAATTATCATGTTTAGTAGGTGAGAGTTCATGAGAGATATTAATTAGTTGAGGACAAGATGATGTACCATATTTAATGTAAGTTTTTTCTTCAATAATCATGGCATTTCCATCTTGAAAGTGGTATGGTGAATTAGGTAAGGTAGAAATTGGATTTTTTTATGACCAATGCTAGCAATGAGGTTGTTGAAAGGATTTTTAGTATTAATATTTATAAGTTTATGATGATGCATAGAAATTTGAGGTTATTAGGCATAGAGTAACTCAAGGATATCTTCATCACTAGGTAAGTTAAGAAGAGGACCATAATAGTTGACATATACTTCAATAACTAATATTTGATTGCCATGGTGATCATACTTATAATGTATCTAATGAACTTCAATTCCCTTGGCATCTAATGTAATTTCAAGATTAGAAGTAGATGGGTTAGAAGGGGTTAGAATATCAATAGGTTAAATGATGGGATAAATATTAAATGTAATGAATGGATTGATAGGTGGTAAATGAGATGTAGAAATCTTTGTTAGTTCAAAATGTATAATTTTCTCTATCACCCAAGGAGTGTCAATAAGAGGGGAATTGGAAAGAGGCATATGACCCTCAGCATCTAAGGTATGATCGATAGAAATGGTATGAACATCTTGATTAAAATCATGAATTTAGGCTAAGATTTTATAATAATGTTAGACATCCAAGTCTCTAGATTGAGCTTGGGCAATTATATAGGTTTCATCATATGTTGGAGAGATTGTATATGCTTAAGAATCAAGGGGATTTTTAGAGGGTTAAATATTTATATTACTAAATGTAAAAGGAGACATGATGAGAGGATCTTGAACTAATTTGGTCACTCTAAAATCATTACAACTGAAGGCATCTTTAGGTTAAGAAGATTTGTAAACATTGCATGGAGGGGGAAAATACGTAATCTCATCAATAAGAGGAATAATAAGATATATGGGTATATAGAAAGAGGATGACATTATGAAATGTATGGAGGTAACTTGGTAGGATTACTAGTATCTTGTAAATCTTGGGCTCATCATCATCAGAATCAACAAGAGTAACTTGTAAATCAAGATTCATGTGGATGAACTCAAGTAAAGGAGCATTATTGATCTTAGGAATGGTAGGAATATGATATTGTGATTTAGGATTAGGAAGTTAAATAATCCATGGATTGGGATTAGATTTATACTTATACCATTTTCCATTATGTAGGAATTTAATACATTGACTACCGGAATAAGCAATGGTCCTCATTCGATGAGTCCATGGATGACCAAGGAGTATGTTGTAAGATAGGGGTAAGTCAAGGATAATAATCTTGGTTCAAAAAAACCTAGGTCTAATGGTTAATGGAAGCCAAATGTAACCAAGTAGATTTTCATTAGTCTTATTAAAACCATAACATGTAAGATGGGTTTGATTGAGATGATCCTTCTTATAAACAAGTTGTTGGATGAGCCAAAAAGATGTTACATTAATACCAAAACCTTCATCAACTAGAAATTTATATATAAGAGTGGTATTAAAGGCTATTTTGATGAAAAATGGTGGATCATTAGCATAAAAATGAATTTCATCATTGATCATATCCTATTCAAGGAATCTAATGGAAGGCTTAGAAGAAAGGCATAGTTTCAATGGTATTAACATTGGTAGGTTGAGAATCTATAGAAGGTGGTTCTTAATCTAAGGAGGTTGGATAATAAATTTCTTGGATTTATTACATAGGTAAATTATGATGATAAGAAGGATGAACTAAATCGATAAGTGGAATCTTACAAGGAATAGAGTTGAGTTCTTCAAGAATGTTCCAATCAAATTTAGAAGAACTAGCATGAGGTTTTGAAGGTAAATTATACTTTGGAGGAATATATGTGGTTGGAGGATCAAAAATAAGATATGGTTCCTCTTTATATTTTATAGAAACATTAGTAGTGGTTGTATCTTTAAGAATTTGTTCCTCTGAAGATGGCTTTTTAGGCTTGGTAACATGATCTTTCTAAGCTAATTTACGATGATAATTAGCCTTAAAAGTATTATCATATTGAGAATTGTTAAAATATTACTCATAATCAACATCCATATCAAAAACATCCTTTGTATTTTATTGATTATTTAAAGAAGTTTTTTGGTTATTAGAAGTAGAAGATTTATAAGTTTGTCATTTTTGAAAAGCAGTAGTGTATTCTTGATGATAAAGACTAATCATAGCTTCATGATTGAATCAATCACCAACCATATAGGAGATTAAAAAATTAGTGAGCCTTATACAAGACTCATGAGAATGACCAATGTCAGCATGGAACCAATAAAATAGCTTGCAGTCATATCACTTAGGAGGAACATTGGGATAGATGAAAGGTTTAGAGGGTGGTAAAAATTATTTCATTTACTGAACTGAAAGATTACTATTAGAATGTGAAGGAACATCAATATTAGAAACTCTTGGTTTGGTTTTTTTAGCATTACTAGTTATAACATTAGATGTTTGGAAAGATCCTTTAAGAAGTTTAGGAGTATGTTTGAATTGCTTCATAAGAAAGTCTTGACATTTAGATTAATCAAGCAATTCATTAAGTGTTTGGGGAGCAAAGGTTCCAACCTTATATTAGAGAGTGAGAGTTAAAGAAGTGATAAAGAGTTTGAATAAGTTATCATCAGTCATGTTATGATCAGTTTTATGTGCCAATGATTTCCATATGTTGATAAATTCATGATCTAATTTAGTAGGAGATTGTTTAGCATTGATGAAGTGACTAAGATAATTTTTGGGAAGATCATTGTGTTAAAAATCTATAACTAAAGGATTAACCAAATATTCCAGTTTCCAAATAGAATGTTGGAGAGGTTGATTATACCATTATAATACATTGTAATTGAACGATTTCACTAATATATTAGTTGTGTTGAAGGTATTAGTTTGGATCCACTCTTTGTAAAGGTTGTCAAAGGCTTTGATAAATGAGGTAGGGTCTTTAGTCCCATCATACTTGATAGTTATATATATGTTACCAATATCAATGTAAATAATGAAGGGAGTTAAAGGATCATATTAAATAGTTTAAAGCATCTTGTTATTTATTATGGGTTGAGGAATAGCATTACCTGAGGCATCTCGAAGACTTGGAGGAATGTAATAGGGATTATCTTGAGGATAAATAGTTGGAGGTTGATTAGCCACAATGATTAAATGTCGTTGAAGTTGCATCATTTGGTTGGTGTTATAATTTTTCATTATGTTCATTTTTTGGATAACTTGGGTTAAAGGTTGAGTTGTATTAGGAGGTAGGTTGGTGTTGGTATCAACACTCCCCAAATTGGTTTTAGGGGGAGGATTACTAGAGTAAGGATTAATAGTGGGCTTGTTAAGTAAACTTGTACCAATTACTCCCACATTAGTTTGAATATTTTGAAGATGATAAGTTTCTTGGTAAGTTTAGAAAGGATTAGATCCATCAAATTCATATTGAGGTGTTATTTTCACCATAATGTAGTTCATGGATGAAGTATGAGAAGAGGTGCCACAAGAGTGATGGTGTTCTTGGGAGGAAAAGAGAGGGAGAAATGAACATCCCATATAGTATCTAAATGGATTGAATATATCAAAGAAGATTTTTATAGGAGACTCCATTATGATTGAAGAGAGATGAATATAATGTAAAAAAGGAGAAATAGGGAACTAAATTAACAAATAGAGAAGGCCAAAATTAGTACAACATCAATTGGGTTGATCTAGTATAATGAACAAAGGCTAGTAAAGTAAAAAGTAGGGTTTCCAAATAGTATAGGGTCAAATGGGTTGATCCAATATAGTGGATAGAGGATGGAAAATATGTTGAATTGGGTCGACCCAATATAATTGAAAAGGAAATTTAAGAAGCCTATAATAGATTGTGAAATGAAATAAGATAAGTTTTGAAAGTAATTTATAAAATAAATAACAAAAATGAAACAAATAGGTAATTGGATTAACATTGGCCAATCTAATTAAGGCACACAACACAAAACCTTACACCAATGCTAGATAATGCAAGTTTTTGGAATACAAAATGCAATTAAGCAAAGATCAATCAATCAAATTTGAAAGTAAATAGCTAACTACTTGGTCAACCTATTTTTTTTTTATATTATTAAGATATGATTTTAAATGTGATGGAAAGTTGGTTGTAGGCAAAGAACTAAAATAACAATCTAAGGATGTTTTTAGGTAATTTGGGCTAAAAGGGACTATAGTGGTAATGATATATGTTTGGTATTAGGGCCTATCCACTCATTTGAAACACCATAGTGATAAGGGTGTTGGGTACTTAACCAAACTCTACCATTAACCACACTTTACACTTAACCATAGTATCAAGTCAACTTCCCCGTTGGTGATGAAATCTAATTAGGTTGGACTTCAGCAGAAAAATGTTAAAATGCTTGTTTAGATTTTTTGATTTGGTTGTGTGTTCATAAAATAGAAAATAGTGAAACCAAATGGTTAATTGAAAACCACCTAATTAATCTATGTGATCTATTCTAATCTTGCAAGCAACAAGAAAATAATGTGTGAACTAATTACTAGCATATAAGGTTAATTCTAACTTTGAAACAAAGTACAATGTTGATATAGTCAATAATGTATGCAAAAAATATATAACAAGGTTGATAGCATCAAACCTATACTATGAAATTAAAGTTTGAAAATGAATAGGGTTAAAAGAGTTGTCCCAATTATCCAAACAACACAGAACATAGAACTAGGTTGGAAGGGTTGATCTAGTTGAATATATAGGGGTAATTTTAAAGACTGTAAGCATTAAAAGGAAAGACTATAAATAAAGAGATAGAGATAGAAAGGAACCTTGATATATCAAAGATGTAGATAATGAAGATTGTTGTCCGACAACCTTGATATATGCTTGTAAATTGTACTAACTGTGTTGATAGGGTCGATCAAGCTTTACAAAAACTTGTTATTGAGTGCCTAAAATATACAAGATCAACTGGGTCAATGTAGTAGTCTATATTAGATGTATGAAAATCTTAAAAATTATACTCGGTCGACAGGGTCAATCTAATACCGTATACCTAGAATCCTACATATAAAAGTTATATATTAGGTTGATAGAGTTGATTGAGTATGAAAAATATATGAAAAAAATAATGATTAAAGAATGAAAATAATGAAATAAGGTAAAAAAATCCTACAAGGGTTAGTTCACTATAATATATTCAATAATAAATACATCATGTCTATAAATCAATCTTGGCTCAAAGAAGATAGAGCATACCTACACTTCTGATTGGGAATATATTTGTTAAGCAGGAACATGACTGATATAGGGATATGTTAGATGTAATTAGGGGATCACTTGTAACAATACACCATGCTAAGAAGGGTTCCAAATCTTACAGTCTAACATAATCATGAAACAACATAAAATAGTCCTAATTTTAATGTTCACTCTATTATAATAAACAAGAAATTAAATATAATCTAGTGCACAACAAAACTTATGGCACAACATGAGGGGTTAGTAAAGAAATCAAAACGTGTATAAGATAATATAAATTAAGCCTTATGGCTGATTTAGTATAGTCAACTAGTTAAAGGGGATCAAGGTGAGGAAAAGAGGAATAGAAAGAGAAAAAATATTGAAGGAGTGTGCAAGGGAGGAGTAATATATTAGGGAATGGTTGTAAGAGCTAGCTAGATTGGTAATTATGTGGAAATAAGGGACAAAAATCCTTCAAAGCACCAAAGGTCTACCAACCCCTTTATTGATGCACTTTTTAAGGTATGCACTCAAAGAGATTGAGTCTTGATGGATTTCTACAATATGTAAAGCATCAATATTTGACAAAAGTTGAAAATATTATGTGTATACATTTTCCACCACTTTTAGATTTTTGGTCCCATTATTTTCTCCTTCCAAAGGAACAATTACTGACCCTTTTTGCCAACCATTCCCTCAAGGAGGCATATATATCTCACCCATTACTATTTAAGTCATAACCCCATAGGAAATTTTCATTATTTGAGAATAAGTTATTGTACCTATAGATGAAAATACCTTCCCAAATAGGGGCAAATTGTAGACACATAAAACTAGCCACAACTAGTTTCCTGACTAAATTTTAGATTGATTTCTACCAACTATTACAAATTAAGCCTAAGAATCACTGAACATCCCAAATTTGTTTGATAATCATTCATAAAATATCAAAAAAATGTTAATGCATCTATAATTATGGTATTCTATCATATTCAATAGTAACCTCTCACAAATTCATGCCTAATCACCTTGCAACATCACAATTGTCAATTTTCCCTATGGACTTATTAAGTGTGGCACTTGCACACTTAACCAAATCTTCAAAGAGATAAAATTTTAATTAGAAAAAATTAGAAAACTAAAGAAAATTAAATGCCTAGTTAAATTATCCATTTTTAATTAATGAATATCTAAAAAATTAAATTCCAAAATCCAAAATATACTAGCCTTTCATCATTGTCTTTATGAGTTGTCAAGATTTTTAAAAATATCCTAAAATATCTAATTCGAGATCCATGCCTATTAATTAAAATTCATAATTACTTGAAAACTATTAACTCTATTAGAATTATTTTTAACTCACCAATGGTTAGTTTTAACCCATTCTAAGTTGAAAATCAACTCTAACTCAGCTTGGGTAAGAGTTAATTCCTAAGGATATATATACAAGTATGTGCCTATTGAACCATAAGATATTTTGGTGAAAATTTATTATTCACAAATGAATTCAAAGCTTTGATAATATCAGTGTTATATTTCTCAAATCTTAAGCCAAGCCACATTAAAGACAAGGTGCTAAGGAGAGAAGGATCCAAGAATTCTTCATTACAAAAGATGACTTGATGCACAAGCTAAGTAATCCATTCAGAAAAGCCATTTAGATCCCCAAAAGAAGGTAAAAGAATTTTTTATTTTATATTTTTGTTGAGATTTAATTTATTTTTTTTACTAATATCTCCATAATGTCTATGATATATGTGTTATACATTTATTTTGTTCATTTAATTCATTTTATGAGACTAACACAAGACTAACCTCCCTTCTCTTTCAAATTCCTAATTCAGAGAGATGACTAAGTTTCCTATACCATTTCTATAGACTACCTAAATATGTTTGTATGTGAGTGTGTAATATTGACAAATAATAAGCATTAGTCTTAGAAATAGTTGTCCACAAAGGAACCAACCTAAGGAGTGACCCCTTGAGACCATAAAACATTATTTTCTTCTATACCCTTCCCTCCTTTTGACTTTTAAATAATTGAGACATACCCACTCTATATTAGGTACCTCCAATCCATCAAAATTTCTTAAGTTTTGACTTATTTACTAGGATTCATTTCACTAAAAGAAGACCTAGTTAATAACCTACATGCTCAACTTGTTATTCAACCATAAGTTTGTTTAACCCATAACTATAACTCATGCCCTAGAGTGATGCTTACCTCCATTGAGATCCTAAAAAATTAGAGGCTACCTCATTAAATTTATGGATGTGCATAAGGCCCATATCAATAGAATAAATTGGCACTAAAAGGAGGACCACTTGTGTACCTTCTCTAGGGAGATGTTATATCCTACTTTTGAGTTGAACTGGAGACACCCAAGAGAGTTACCAAGTATAGGGACCAAACTAAACTTTTGGTTTACCATTATCATCATATTGAAGAGCTAGATTTGTATCAGTTGTTTCTAATATAACTTAGGATAGGACATCCTCTCTAATAAAAAATATCCATCCCATCAATCATCCTATGGCCTAACAACCTTAGTTGGTTAGAAATTCCATTTCCATCCTAGGAGATGTGCATAATTTTCCTATGAACCTAGAGAAGTATATGCCTTATTTCTTCCCTTTAGGACAAATAACTATAGACGAACACCTAAATTATTTCAAGGCTTATTTGACATTAAGGAATGTTAATAATGAAAATGTTGTATGCATGCTTTTCCCATTTACCTTGAAAGATGTTGCCTATTATTGGTATCTAAAAATTCAATAAAACTTAATTAATTCATAGAATGCATGTCAAAGATCATTTCTTACCTAATTTTAATAAGTTAATAGTGTTAAACTGGTGTATCAACACTTTACTAGCATGAAAAGGGAGCCTAATGAGCTAATTCAAGATTTCAACACAAGGCTCCATAAGATGTACACTTGGCTTAGCCTAGAGTATAGACTAGAAGAAACATTGGCATTAGATATGTATAAAAATTCTTTGGATCTAATCACAAGTGTCTTCATATAAAGAGTATCTCTTATCACCACTCTAGCATTTGAATATGAAGAAGCTATCATTATTGATAAATAACTAAATCCTCAAATACCAATCATTACCAATATCAACAATAAATTTCTAACCTTGAATCTAGTGCCTCATGTTAATCAAAATGTTCCCACATTCAACCAAAATCAACTGTATGTACTACCTCCTCTAATGTAGAAAATACCTAGTTAAAACTATGTTTATATGGATAATTATGTATAACTGAATAATCATCAGTAGAACCAAAATTCAATACCATCTAATACTATAGTTGCATAAGGATGTAATTTTACCAAAGTAGAACTAGATTCCATAAAAATAATGGTCCATAAATTGAGAAATGACTTCATGAACATGAAAATGAAGATGGGTAACACTACTAGATATAAGAATAACTATAATTCTAGGTATCAAAGATACAATATACCCTTCAACCAGTCTATAAATAATATAGAGCAACATCAAACCAAAAAAAAAATTAGAAATCAACATAACAGAAACAACTCTACCCAATTGTTGTAGACTCCATTATAAATCAAAACAAAGTGAACTTAAATGTACATTATTTTGTATGACATTTGAGATATTTTAAAGAGACATGGTAATGAAATATTTGATGAATAATACACCATAGTTACATCCAAAATAAGGTTATTCAAACAATATAGTGGTATTTTAAATGCATGATTCATTTTTCCTAGTTGAATATGACAATGAACCAAGGGATAAATTCGATGAGATACTCTCTTTCCATCAGTATAAAAATTTAAATTATAATCTAAGGAATAATTATCCCTTTAAAACATCTACTCCTATAAATAATACTACTATTCCACTAAATCCAAGGGGTAAAAACAATCCACCTCCCTTGAAAGGGAATTAATGGCCCTATAATAAAAAGGAGTAAAGTAAAGTAGGGTATAAAATTATTGAGGACATGTAGAATATTAACACCCACATTAATCTTTATGAATTGGCTCAGATCACTAAATAAAAGGATCTCCTATGGAGGTTTATTATAGGGAAGACTACTACAGAAAAGATAAAAGTTTCTCACACCAATGTCATTTACAAAAGTAAACTAGAAGTCCCACCTTTTTTATTGACTATCAGAGTATTTAGAAAAAAAATTCACAATCATTTAGTCAATTATATAGATTCAACCATGGTGAGGTGAATTTAAATTTTAAAAAATATAGGTTTGAGTCCAATCCCATTAGAGAGGACAATTTTATAGCTAGATAAGATTGTGGTGCCTATAATAAAAGAGCTAAATTATATACACATTTAAGTAGAATCTGAGCTATAAGTAAAAAATAATATTGACATACTTTTATTAGATCTATATGGATATATACTCATCCTTAGCAGGCATTAGCCCAAGACATTGAATGTGTATGTAGAAATAAACTTCTCTCATATTTGGTTATCATGGAGAAGTGTTTCAAATCAAATTTGAATTGATTAAGAGACATATATGAAGTAACCATTTATTGAATAAAATAAAAATAATGAAGAATTAAAATATAAATCTCTTAACCTTAAGATTTATACTTCTACTATAAAGCATGAGGTGCAATAACCAAAAGTCTAGGGGCCTTCCCAATTATGGATTCTCCACTTTGATGGTGTAGTGTCCAAGAAAAGATTGGTTGTTGGCATTAAACTAGTGGACCTAAAAGGAAAGAAATACTTGGAAACATATAGACTATAATCCCATTGTATACCAATAATAGATTAGAATATGAGGCACTAATTTTGGGATTGTATTTGGCTCTCAAAAATAATGTCAAATAATTGCTAATCTATGGATATTCAAAACTTGCAGTCAATCAATTCAAGAATAAATACTAGTGAACAATATCATACCTAAAGAGTTAAAAACATAAATCTTGGGATTTAATTGAGTATTTTGAATCCTTTAATATAGTGATTATTCTTAGAGAGCATAATCAGGTTATGGATTCATTGGATACTTTAGTTCCCAAATTGGAATATCTATAAGAATACAGGGTACAACTATTTTCCCTTAAGTTAATACCTTGTCCATCTATTCCTAAAAACATGGAAATATTCTAATTATTTGATGATACCAAAAAATTGTATAGTTCTTAACTAATTGAAGGCAAATTGAGTTAAATAATTGATGATAAGGAGATTAGTTAACAATGTCAAGAAGAATTAGGGAAAGAATGAGTCATTCATCTAAATAAAAACCACCTTCATCTCAGAATTATTTCCTTAAAGATGTTATATTTGTATCCTCAATAAAAATACAAAACATATCCAAAAGTAAATGAATATGAATTCAAAAGGGAGAATCTAGGAAACAAATCTGATTTGTGTTATGTTAACATTGGTCTCAATTGCACTCTAAAGGAGAGGCAATGGGTGACGAATATACTCACCAAATATAAGGATGTAATTATATGGACATACAAATAATTGAAGGTTTTCAACCCAAGATTCATCATCCATATAATCCCACTAAATTTAGACCACAAAATATTGAAACAAAGATAAAGGGTAGTAAATTGTATTCTAGAAACTCTTATTCATAGGGTAGTGGAAAATTTACTAAGTGAAAAAATAGTTTTCCCTATCATAAATTCTACTCAGGTGATAATTTAATTTTAATCAAGAAGAAGAGTGGGGAGATTAGGCTCTATGTCAATTTTGGAAATTTTAATAAAGCTTTTGATAAAGACAATTATCCATTACCTTCCTTGGGTGAGGTCACCTAGATAATAAGTGGATTAGGAATTATGTCTTTCTTGGATAGATTTTTAAGATATAATCAGGTGATAGTAGAGTAAGAGGATAGAATGAAGATATAATTAACCATGAAGGGGGGTAATTATACATATTACAGGATGAAATTCAACCTAACTAACACATATGCCACCTTATAATGAGCCATGAACAATGTGTTCCAAGGGATAATAGGTAAATGTATAATCATTTACATGGATGACCTCACATTTTTATCAAACACAATGACTAACTAGGTGGGTCACCTACAATCAAGATGTGAATTATGTAAAAGGTTTGGCATCTCATCTAACCCCAATAAGGGCATATAAATAATCACAAAAGGTAATCTAATGGGTCAAATCATCACCAAATATGGAATTATAATTGACCCAAATAAAATTTAGGGGATATAAGAACTTACATTCCCAAATAGAAATAAGGAACTCAAATATTTATTTGGGAAGATAAACTTCATGAGAAATTTTATATCAAGATTTATATAAATGATTAGATCTTTGAATGCAATGCTCCAAGATCATATATTGTAATAGACAATAGTATCTTGAAAGTATTTTTAAGACATTAAAGATGCAAAATCCTAGGCTCTTGTATTTATAAGTCAAAACTTCACTAAATATGTATTCTTATATTCATTCTTTTCAGAACATACTGTTGATGATGTGCTCACCTAGAAGAAAGATGAAAGTGATCACCCTATTGCATTCATGAGCATGAAATTGAAATAGGCATAACTTAGGTATTCCATGATAGACAAGTAAATATTCTCCCTTGTTAAAGACAAAGAAATTTTGAAATTACATCCTGAGGAAAAATAACACTACCATTGTATTAGATCCTAATGTCAAGCTCACTTTGGGGAAAAATTAGTTGGGAGAACATGAAGGAAAATGGATGGAAAAATTGTAGGATTTTGACATAGAAATTATTCCTGCCAAGATTGTTAGAGGTCAATGCATCATTTAGATCATGGCTGAGATTTACCCATGCATCATTGTTAAAGAGGTTTATGAAAACCAAATATCTAATTGATACTGTTATACTAACATTGTCCAATACTTCCCACCTATGAGATTGGCCAATTACAAAGCAGATGCTACCCTTCAATTTGATTTATGGATGTATAAGGAGATAATGGAACTCAATAGGAAAATGGAAATAATGGAAGGTAACTAGGAGGCAGTTCAGAACAAAATCAATAACATGGATAAGCAGATGAGGGATATTCCCATCAAACTCAAAGACTATGAGAACAACCTAAGGGAACTCATTAAGGAAAGTAGAAGGAAGATAAAGGAGGTTACATCTAACATATGTGCTACTACTATAAACATTGGAAAAAGATCAAATGAGGAAATCAAATCCTTGGAGGGGCCTAGCAAGAGAACTAGACAGAGCTCAAGAAAGAAAGCAATGCAAGAGGGAGCCACGTCGGCGGCTATTGCCATTCAGGACACTGCTGTGAAAGGTAAAGAAGCAGTGAAGATGATTTTGGAACTAGAAGAATAGATCCTAGTTTTTTTAGTTGGTTGTGATATCTGGTCTCGTTACCTATTTTTTTTGTATTCACTTTACTATGGAATTTCCAGGTCTCTGTAAAACCTGGGGTCTATCTTTTGAATTTCTTTCCCGGTGTTTTTAGGTCCATGTAAAACTTGATTTTGATACTTCTTAAAGTAGGTTTTAGGCTTTTCCTATGGATGTTACTATTTTATCCTTCTCCCTTTGTTTCAGGGTTTTGGGGTCCCTTCAAAACCTATTTTTACCTTAATCTAAAACATTATCCAATACTTGTTCATAGTTACTTGCTCCCAAAAGCTCAAAAGAGAATAAATGAGAGCTTTGAGACTCAAATCATCTCATTACATGATAAAAAACTTAATCCTTTATATAAGGAATTATGAAGGCATCTACCTAAAATGCATATCATGAGAATAAGGTTAGTAAAATCTAGAAAATTTATACCAAAAGATAGGTAGTGTTCATCCATCTAGAAACACCATGGCCCATAAAATACTTAGAATGGGTTATTACTAGCTAATAGTTTTTGGAGATGAGAATTTTTATGTTAGAGCATGCCATGAATGTAAATTATTGGAAAAAAGGGTACATAAATTAATGCCTCTATAGCCTATTGTTTAAGGAAGACCATTTATCCAATGGGGATTGAACTTCATTGAAGTCATTAACCCTAATTCTTTAATCAGATATAAGTATTTAATAATTACTATAGACTATTACACATGATGAACCCAAGTTGTAGCTAAAAATAATTCAATATCATAATATGTAATCTTATTTCTAGAGGAAAATGTCATAACTATATTTGGTATCCCCATTTCTCTAGTTTTTGACAATGGGCCAACTTCTCGATTAGCTAAATTTAATGAATGGGACCATGATAATTGAATTTCAATTAAGTCATCAATCAAACCTTACCCACAGGTAAATAGATTGGCTAAATCTATATATAAGAACCTAATTGATTCCATTAAAAATTCAATAGTAGACAAACCTAGAGATTGGAAAAATATATTGAAATATGCATTATGCGATGATTAAACAAGATACAAGTAAACCCTCAAGGCCTTCCCTTACTTAATAGTGTATGGGATATAGCCAATTTTCTTAATCATGGTTAAATTTCCAACATATTAGTTAATGTAGGCATACATGGAACCAAGTGAGAAGGTGGAGTCTCAATTACTATATATATTACAAATGGAAAACTCAATGACTAAGGCCTTAAAAAAATTTAGTAAACATTGGGACATAATCAAAAGTTTGTTTGATAGAAGAGAGAAATTGAAAACATTCAGAATATTTGACTCGATGCTTCTTGAGGACAAATCACATAAAAAGAAAGGAAAACATGAAAATTTTACTCCATTATGGGTTAGATGTTATCATATTTAAGAGATCTTCAGTAATAATGGTTTCCTTTTTACGGACCTCTAGGGTAATGAGATGATGTATCTAGTCAATGGATAGTTTTGAAGCATTAATTCATGAATGTACCATTTGGGGATGTCCCTAAGTAACATAATTCTTTTTATTAGAGTAAGATTAGAATATATTTAATAATTTAGTAAAATATATTTACTACTTTATTAGAATAGATTTATTGCTTTAATAAAATAGATTCCCTACTTCCTAGGTTAGCATTTCTTATTTTTAGCATCTCATTTCTTCATTTAATTTCATGCTTTCTAGTTTACATTTTTTTCTTTATCCATGGAAACCTAATTTAATTCCACTAGTATTCTTAAACAAGTGTCCAACCATTAGACTTCCTATAACATGTTCAAAAGCTAAATGATTAGCCTATGGGAAAACACACCAAGAAAAGGTACACCAACTTTTTTACTTGCAAGATTTTGTACAATTATATTTTGGATTTTTTGAATTTTGGTATGTAAAATTAAAATTAATCATGATCAAGATACCATTGAATGCTTCAATTAGGTATATAAAGGCCACTTTTATTACTACATATAAATTTAATAAAGTGTTCTCGCTTTCATAGGATCAAATGCACCTATCATGTTAATATTAATTTGGGAAAATAACCATTGATATGGGTGTAGCTAGTAGGGACAATATAGTAAAAAAAATATGCTTTCATATATTTCATCTCACTATGGTTTCTTCCCTTCCTCTAACATCAATATTATACAAAAGAAAAATATAGAAAAATAAGGATCAAGGCATCCTAGAAAGAGTGATCCAACAAACGTAATATCCAAAGGTGATTAAAATATCAAATGATGAAATAAGGTTAATTTATCATGTATCATGTAAAACTACAATGTGAATAAAGAGAAGGAACCCATAGTACCTATTTCAAGGATATAGATGCATATTTGGTAGTAGAGCAATAACAAAGCTTCCCTAGTTTTCAAATCTATTTTCCTTAGAAACTCAAATGAAACCTATAGTTATCCCAAGTCTCTACTAAATTCCTCAAAAAAAGGGTAAAATGAAATCACTTCCTCACACATAGATCCATGGTAAACTAAGAGGCAAGTATGTTATATGTGGTTGTTAGGAGTCTCTTTTATGTGTCTAATTTATTTTATATTTATGGAATGGCTCATGTTTGATCTAAATATATTAACCAAATGTTATGGTTTTTCAAATACCCAAGAGTAATTCCCTTGTAAGTCACCATTTTCTATACCCAACATACACCCATTATTTTATTTTTCTAGAATAAGAACCCATTATATTTCTAAAAAGTTTTAGGCCTATCTTGATAGTCTTCTAAAGAGAAAGTTTTATGTGATGAACTAACCTTGTTATCTATAAAACCTATGAACATGATTTTTATATGTAGACTAACCACTAATGTTCTTTAAAAGTTGTGTATTATTAGGTCTCAGCTCATTCTAGTCTCCAATTAAATTATTCAATTAACTTATTCAAAACTATGCTTAATGAGATATGGTATTTAGAACATTTGTTCAAAATTCATAAATTTCCATCACTTTGCACCTATATAAACAATGGAATGAATTTACTCTTTAATTTTTTTGTTTGTAGGTTTAGTTCATGATAGTTATTTAGAATTCTTGATTATAAATTAGGCCTCCATAACTTTATTTTCCATATATTAAAGACTTTTACATTTGTTCTTTAGGATTTATGTTTTCAGAAGTTTCACATTTTGGCTCATTTTGGTCTTCAAATAATATTTGCAAAAAAATTCTTTGGAAAAATTAGTTAGAACAAAACATATCTTCAAGGAATTTATTCAGGATTCTTATTTAAAAATTTGTTCAACAAAATTATTTAAATGAAATTCTTGGTTCATTTTAGTCTTTAGAATTTTTCTTTGACAAAAGTGTGCAACTCATCTAGGTCTTTGAATAAATTATTTGGGGATTTTGTCGAGATCATTTTGGTATTCATAAAAAGTATTTAAAACTTTTGTTTAAGATATTTTTTCACCTAAAAACACTATTTTAATTTTTTATCCCAAATCCCAACTACTACTATCCCCCATAGAATAGTAAACCAAATAAACATAAGTGATGAAATGATAGTTAGAAAAAGGAAATGATGTGACACTCCTATTAGGCATCAACAATTCCTATGTGACATACTCAACAAATGAAATGGCAAAGTTTAAATTAAAAAAGCAAATCAAAGCTATATACATTGGACATTAATAGCTCACAAATTAGAAATGATTGCCAAAGATATATCAAATCATGGTAGATGAATAACATACTCATTGATCACAAGCCAAATTTTAACTCAATTACTTCCCTAATAAAATCCATACCTACAAACATTGTGAGCATATATTGCACCCAAGAGAGCTGAGCTACTAATTTTAAAACTAAGATGTTTTCAAAATAGTCATTTTCAATGGTGTTCTCATATAAGGAGTTCTAAGGAATCTCTCCCCCATTTATATTTTCTATCAATTATTTAACCAAGTAAAAGGATGCATTATTTTATCTCGTAGTATTCAACAATGAATATAATAATTATTCAACATTGCGGGAGGTGATTCACCAAGTCTATGTGCACACCCATGAAGATAATTTGACTCCAACTCAATGATAATTGGTTGAATACCTCCTCCCATCAAAATTATAATTAGTATACTTAGTTTTAGTAAATATATAGGTCATGCCATGTATTGATCTCCTACAATATTTGTTCTTCATTAAGAAGGTAAATAGATTTGTATTCTTCTACCATTTGAAACATAATATAGTTATAGCATGCATCTATATGGATGCATTTCAAAGTTATATATCTCTCCCCATTACATATTATACTTAAAGTTTGCATAGGGTTTTCTTATGGAAGAAGGAAAATATATTGAGAAAATGTTAAGCATCCAGATGGTTCTTAGGGAGAACATCAATTTGAAGGAGAAGCAATCAGTATTGGTGACAAAATTTAGGATGGGAATTTGTATTGGGATTTTCATCCTAAATATGTTATATGGATATCCTAGCATCAAATTCTTCCACCATGAGTGGATTCCATTGTTGGATTTATTAATTACCTCACAATTGACATTTGTTTTGGGGTAGGTGGTTAGTGTAAGTCTATTAGAGTAGGTTTTACATAAAGATAAGAGGACCTAAGGAGGCCATTTATACATGATGTCTTACCTTATCAATATTGTGCTTGGTATAGTTTGTGTTCATAATGGTTCACTTTAGATCCTATCTCTATACTTTATCAATAAATGTATATGTGATTCATATTCCTTCATGCACATATATACATATACTTGAAAAAATTTATGCATTGCAGAGGATGTCTGCCCCTAGGTATGGATAGAAATTCATGAATCCCCATTACCTAATATATCCAAAAGTCTCTTAGATACATTATTTATTAGCATATATTAGTGGTTTTACCTAGACTATATTATGATCATAGTCATAGGTCCTAAGGTATCATCCCTATGCCTCCCAAACTATATGCCTGACAAGTTAGTAGACTAAGAAAGCATCTGGTTATGGTGGAGAATAGATGATGATATAAAAAAGAGTAAGAAGAGATAATTTAATGGATCCCACATTATGATTGGGATAATGTGCTACATAAATTAGAAACATTTCTATGAAGGTGAAAAGTATAGGGAGTATTACTCACTAGATACACTACTGGATAGGGACTGGGATCCACATAGCCAAGTATTAAAAAACATAAAGGGCCTTGGTATTTGATACTATAATGATACCTATGTTCATTATTTAAATTTTATAAATACTAAAGATGATTACCAATTTAAGGAATGATCATAAATAGTTGGGTTGGTTGAATACCTCTTTAAAATCATCTAAGGGAAGCCTTCTATCTCAATTATAGATGCACAAACTATACTCCCACTAACTATAGGATGAGATACCTAATATTTTTGGGTTAATAAGCACTCTAAACCATCAAAGGATCAAGGTAAATACTCATATGCACCCTTTATATCAGTAAAAACTTTAAATAAGGAGCCAATAGTGCCTAATCCTTTATTTGGGGGAGCACGAAATGACCCCATTTATCTTTATTCTTTAGATTATAAAGGACCTACATACATAAGTTCCACATCAATCCTAGAGGCTATTAATGTGGTTGAATTAACAATAACTACATAAGATTAACCTTTCACATTTGGGAATATTTATTACAAGAGGAATCTAATGGCTTACCCCTTCCACAAAGACCAACTATAAGGCACTTGCAGTAAAAAGGCCATAAGGAGAGGTAGCTGGAGGTGAATACTTGGATGTGTAGGAATAATTTCAAAGAGATAAGATCATGATCCTTCATGTTTCCAATGTAAATTCACCATTACATGAGAAACCATTAGGTGAGAAAATAGCCTCTTCAGTTTTCACTACTCCCATTATGTCTTTTATTTCTTTTTTTACTTTTTAGTTCACTTCATTCTATGTCCAATAGTCTTAGTGGTCCCCCTCCCCTTTTATTACCCAAGCTAGAGGTATTTTCTTCTCAGCTAAGTTCCCAACCACCTCTATTTATTACCAAGGTAGAGGATGTTTCCTCTACCCCTATTATTCCTACTTCCTTAAATTTACCACGTCTTCCAATTGTAGCTTCTATGACAATTCCTATTGTTTATACTATGGTTGCTTCTACCTCATTCCTAGTTCCCCCAAAGACTAATAAAAAGGATACCAAAAAGGATAGGGGAGTAGTAACAAGCCCTCAACTTCATATTTCATCTTCTTAGTTGGGTTTACCAGTGCCTCCCCTAATTATTCTTAGGACACTACTTTAATAATGATGAAAAAGGTTGAAAAGAAGAATCCAATACATATAGTGTACCCAATACCTTAATATGGTTGAATAGACAAGTCTAAAATAACTTATTATTCAATTCCTAATCCACTACTTGAACAAGCTTTAAATTAATCATTATAAGAGTTGTTAGGTGAGACTAAAATTTAGACAATCCACAAATATAACCTAGTTAGTCCTCCCATAGTGAGTAATAAATATACAGTTAGAGGCTTCTCAAAGGCCTAATCTTGTAATTATGGAGTTATCCATAATAATATATATATTTAAAAAATATAAAAGGAGTGTACAAAGGGTAAGGAAGAGGAAACTAGAAGAGGGTTCATATTGTGATAAATACAAGAGATATTTATCTTGTCTAAAAAGAATAATAAAAAATTAGGGTAGTACCCATACATTAAGGATTTCAAATCCTATTTTGAAACCCACACAAATGTTCTAGTTGTGATTCATGAAGGAACTCAAATGGCTATAAAGGAACTAGTTAAATAATTAGATAAATAAGGGAACAATAGAAAACTATAGAAGTTCCCATACAGATAAAGACATATATATATAATGTAGCATCTATATTGTATAATATCTTGGAGGCCTTTAATATAATGTGGGATAATTTAGCTTTTCATATATTTGAACCTAAAAAGTTGTTTAATCCTTTTAAATAGGATGAAAAGAAGTTGAAATTCCTTATTATTTATAAAACTACTAAGGCATATGCACACATTAATTTTATGGAACCATTGGATGCTATCAATTCCCTCAACTTGGTATTCATCAAGACATAGGAGGCCAACGAATGGATTATAGAGGAATTAAATCTCTTGTAGGAAAGAGACTTAATGGGTAAAGTCATCAACACTTGGATAATTTTAGTTAACTCCTTCAACATGATTCAACAAGATTCAAGAAAAAATTAAAAGGAATGACATTAGAATAAACATAATCCAAGCTAAAATTTTCAAGAAAAAAATGTCATGGAGGTATTCAGAATTAAATTTAGAAATACTAAGGTTGAGCATGCAAGGCTTATTAAACAAGTTAATATGGCACATAAACCTCCATTTTTTAAAATGAACATTATTAGTTACCAACATCACATTTGTGATAAACACTTTCAAGTGTTGTAAGCAAAGAATAAAGTTAAAATTTTAACTTCTAGTTTATCACAAGCCACAACTTTAACCCTCCAACAACTAGTAGTGCCATGTAATCATCTAGTAAGCCTTAGTTGAAGGCTAATTTTTTACATAGTTATTCATGTAGTAATAATAATTATAATTAATGGTTTATGTATACTTAGTAAATAAATTTAAATATTTCTTGAACTTATTATAATCATGCACACATTGTATTGTGTTATTTAGGCTAACTTATCTTGGTTCAACTATAGTTGATTGTGAGGATGCACACATGCAATTTTTTTGTTAAAAAAAGAATTGAGGTTCTAATTTTATAATGTCACTATGAGTTTACATATAATTTGAGGATGATGTGACCCTTCCATAAGTATATATATTAATTTAATTACATATTTCAAAGGGTTAGAATTTTTATCAATACAAGAAGAAATCAATTTTGATTATCATGAAACTATGTTGCTGTTCTTTCCTTCCATCTTTGTGTTATTGAGATTTTGTTTTTTTAATATTAATTAAGTAATTTTAAGTGTGTAAAAGCTATGGATATTATTTTTTTTAACATTGATGTATGTAAATCTAAGATGTGAAAAAACTATTAAAAGTTAGTAGATTTCACAAATTTTAAGCAATTAGTTAAATTGTGTTAATATTTTGAAGTGTGCAAGAGTTTTTTCTCTCTGGTATATCTTCTAGCTGTGTACCTAAGATACCCTATACACCTTATTGGTGTGATCTATGATATCCCAATTATGGGTGCGAAATAACAAGTTTAAAAGGGAGAAACTTGTTGACTTTCTAAGTCACCCCTAGCTAATGTAGAACTCACAAAAATCCTATACAAGATTTGCATGCCTACAAGTATTATGTTATTTAGATCAAGTTATTAATATATGCCTCCTACCCATGCTCATATGTAGAATAGTAAATGTAGATCCAAGAATTGACTAAGTGTCAACTTACATTTATAAGGAGTTTCTAATATGTACCCCATGTAAGAACTCTACATCACATAAGAATAGATCGCACACAGGTTCAAGTACATAGAGACCTCATATTAAAATAGCACAAATAGAGTTTCATAATAATTAGTTATGAAACATGAGAAGTGAACCTAGGATATTAAATCTTCATATGCATTCTTATTCAAAATGGTCCCTACATCATAATGAAGTCTCACACCAAATCATAGAGTTTTTCTTCTACACTCTCATAAATTAGAAGTTAAGATCTATGTTATGCACATGCAACTATGATACTTCACTAGCTAATATGGGCTCCAATTTAAAGTAAATAATTGAGAGGTCTATTTAAAGGGTTGGTGCAAAAGGGTTAAAATTCATGAACCCCCACTGAAGGCTTATACGTCTATGCCCTTTACCTATTCATGACTTACTGTGTAGTCTAACTATGTAGACCTTAGTACCTAGATGTCCCCAAAAGGCATAAGGTAATGTTTACTAAAGATACATGTAGAAATGATGTGGAATTTCAATGGAGACACATGTAATGATTGACAAGTTGCAGTAAAGTATAAAGAGGTAGATGGAAAAGTAGTTAAGTAATGTTTAAGGCCTTGTTAGAATAATAAAATGTAGAAGTGGCTATTATAAATTAAGACATGATCACATGAAACCCCTTTAACTATTCCAAATATATTTTTCTTTCATACACACACATGGATCTAAAAGAATCCTATCACCAACCCCTAGATTTGGGTTATTAGGTAGAATTAAATAAGAATGGACGTGCCACTGCAATAAAATTAAATGACTATATCTACCACCCCAAGGGGAACATTAATTGTAAATTAATTGATCCATTATAAATCACTATTCCTTATTGTAAAAAAAGGTCAACACATTTATGGCAACCTCAAGAAGTCAAAATTTTACCAAGACATTATCACACAGAATCAACCAAGGACACTCCAAATTCATAATTATTTTATATAGAGGTGTGGGAACATAGTACAACATTGAGAGGGATGAAAAATGTACCATAGATAATGTTTATATAGACCTATATGTACACAAAACATGACCTATATGTGAGTTACAAGTTTCACACAAAGGTGCTAAGAATGGATAATAATGAGGGATGAACATTACCCACAAACAAAGATCAAAAACATAAATAGTGCATAGAGTGTAATAATAATATAGGGATGTGAACTTAATTATGATTAACATGCAAGGTTCACCCAACAGAAGTGATTTTTAAGGTAAAATTTTGACTTCTTGATGTTGCCATAAATGTGTTGACCTTTTTTTACAATAAGGAATAGTGATTTATAATGGATCAATTAATTTACAATTAATTTTCCCCTTGGGGTGGTTGATACAGTCATTTAATTTTATTACAGTGGCACGTCCATTCTTATTTAATTCTACCTAATACTTGTAGCGCTCACTCTATTCTTGGTGTATCACCCTTTTACTTTTTACAAAAATTTTACTTTCTTCCTCTCTTTCCCACATAAATCTTAGGTTTAGATTAGTGGTATATTTAAATTTATACTCTTTAGCTCTTTGAGCTAGTCCTAAACTAGGTTCACTTAGAATATAAGGAATATAGACTACTCTAAAGGCTCATCCCAAGGATCACAAAGGTCCCACACCTTAGAGACATTCTCATTATTATGATGAGACAACCAATGATCCATGTGCATAGGTGAGAGATAGCACTTCCATGCTCAGTGTTGAACACTTTTGTGACCTACATAAGACATTCACACTCTATAGCCTACCATAAAATATATTTCACTATAGACCATCCATGGGCGCATATTTTAAATGAAAATAGTTCATAGTAGGCCTGGTAGGACTAGTTTTAAGAAAGAGATAAGGAATCAATGTTAACATTAGATAACAAGTATTGCATAAAATAAGTAAGGGCACATAGAAAATCTAATCATTTCTATTTCATAAAGATCAATCCTCTATCTATATGTCAAGACAAACAAGATCATCTACAAAGGGTATTGATTTCTATTTCATTGAGATTTCTATTCCATCTAGAAGAATAAAAGTAAGAAAATGTCTATCTCCTATCATGAGAAGGAATGGTTCAAGGTAATCACCCATAGAGCTCAATTTTACCTCTATTTTATATCCCATTCATGGTTACATAGATAAATTAGAAATTTATAACTTTAAATGAAGGCAATCTATTGATTCTTACCCAATATGATGACATTATAGTCATATCCATCAAAATTTTATCTTACTTTTCTAGAGAGAATGCAACTTCCCCTATGTATCATATTTAGTATGTTGAAATTTTTTGATTAGTACACCATATCATCAAAGATAGTTTTTTATTCAAGCTACATTCCTCTTCTTTCAAAGGTAAATCACTTCAGTGAGACCAAGGATTGAGACCAAATTCTATTCACAATTGGGATAAAATTAAGGAACAACTATGTAATTAATTTAAAGACTAGGGTGACCACTTGTCCCTGATAGAGTAGCTTACAACTATAAATCAACCCCTACATGAGATGATGGTATATTATAACTTAAAGTTCTAGAGAGTCTAGGATAGGATCCCACCCTTGTGTAATCCATCTCCCAACACTATATTTTAATATTTTTTAAAGGCTCTTAACAATAAAATAGATGTAATGATTCAATCCATGGGATGTAAAGTACTACTCAATGTTTATAAATTTGTGCACATAGAAAACTATTTGATCCAAGTAGGGAAAATCAAACTTAGATCCCCCATGTCCCTATTTATAGAACCTCTTCCTAGACAACTAGTTGTACAACCCATGTTAATACATATGCCCATTTTAGTGAGCCCAACAAATTCATTTGTTTTTCCCATAAAAGTTTACATAAGGTTAAAATTCTAATAAAATTTTTATAAATGATGTTTTTTCCCTTAAACGATAATGAGTGTAGTACCCTAGAACTGATCAACCCTTCACTCAGTAATACCAGTCAAGTAGACCTCCTTACCAAGGTGGTGAACAAGAACAAAATCAGATCTCATACAATATAAATATCTATTTGGAAAATATTGATGTCATTGGTGCTTCTATATCCATCATACCCAAGAAAATCAATCTTATGCAAGATCTTGAATGGTGCTTCCCATGCATCCAATTACATAATCAATCTACATGGATAAATGGAGTCATGAACCAAGCACTCATGGTGAAAAATTTATCACATCCTCAAGAGAAAATGAATACCATAGCTCCACATGAAGGATAATCTAGCCACAAACACAACAACAAGATGAGTCTACTCTCATTGACTAGTAGGAAGATAACTTCAATAACATAAATAAGAGTGGTGCACCAAGTGGAGGAAGCACCCTAATTAATTTAAATACAAGAATTAAAATTAGAGTGATAGAGGAGACAATATCAAATTCAGTTCCCTCACATTCAATGCCCCAAATTATGTGCATATGTACATAAACCAAGGGATTTGTGCAACATCCTATGTGCATTAAACAAGCCATGTAAAGAGAGGGGCCTCCTAAGATGAGTGTGAAAATATGAGAAGAGGCAACTACTAAAAAACCACAACCAAAGGGATCCTAAAATCCCTTCAACATGGTCAAGTAGTTAAATAAAATGAGCCTTAATGTGACCATGTGGGATGTACTTTATAATCCATCTCAAAGGAATTTGCTACAAGATGCTGTAAATTTTTTTTAGAATGTAAGACATCACAACTTATGCCTTCCACCTCTATGAATATATGCCAACACAAAATGGATGAAATACAAATGTGTAAAATCACTAGGTTTCCCTCATTCTAAATCCCCTTAATAATAGGCCAACATATATTACACGATTTCATGATTGATTTAGGTGCTAGTAAATTGGTGATGCTAAATAATATCATAGATATGCTCAAAATTGTGTATTCCCAATTTCTAAAGGAGTGGTTTTATTAGATGGCATGATAGTAAATTTTTTTGGAATCATAAAATAATTTAATCATACATTACGTACATGCTAAAATAATATAATTTTACATGATATCATAGTCATTTACTTACCTCCTTACTTATCCCTCTACTTCTCCCAAGACTTCACAGTAAAGATGGGTGGATATTTATCTTCAAAGTAGTCACACATGTTACCTAGAACTAGATATGGGACTAAGGTGACCATCAGGGATAAACTTATCTTCAAAAGTAATGTTAAACAATAATATTCTATCATAATTAAATTAAATTATGTAATGTTTGATCAGGAGGAGAATCTAATTGTCCATGAAGTCACAATGCCACTTGAAGAGATCCTAAACTATTTGTTGGATGAATGGGAACATGAAAATTATGATTATGACCCATATGAAAATGTAGAGGAAGTAAGACTAAGTATGTATTGTATCTTAGAGTAGTATTTATTACTACTTTATATCATAAAGGCACATGAGAACCTTGAGGGTACATGGCAATTATACTTCAATGGTTCTTGAAGTAAAAATGGTGTTTGAGCTGGTGAGATGTTAGTCTCCCCAAAAAAGGATAAATATCTCCACACCTTTAGGTTTTAGTTTTTTTTCATGAACAATGCTACAAAATATTAGGTATTGATCCAAGGTCTCCATCTTACACAAAAGAAAGGAATCAAGACACTATAGGCATTGGGTGATAGTGAACTAGTTTTTAATTGGGTTAGAACATATATCATGACCAAAAATGGCCCAATGAAGTCTTAAAATATTATATATTTGGATATAATTCAATGTTATTATGTATTAAATATTATTTCCATACCAATATCATAGAATATTGATGTATATAGACTTGTAATCATAGGTGTACAATATGACATTCCATGTGACATAATGAAGGAGTCCAAGAAACTTCTCAAGATCATGATTAGACCTATAGTCCTAGACAATGAAAATAATTGGCAAGTGTTTTAAGGTTATTATAAAATTATCAACTTCTTATGGGATGAATTGGAGTTGTGTGCTAAGAACCAAGCATAGCTGTAATCCAAATACAAAGATCAAGTCATCTAATTAAACAAAAACAAGCTACCAAAAGGGTTAGTCACCCTAGAAATAAATAACTTACAAATATCATGTCCTTTTGAAATTATATATATCTTCATTATGACATTATAAAAGTCATAGTTAAATCCATTGAATAATAGATCCTTACTAGTAGAGAAAACACCTTGTAATTGCTCACTAGTCATCAATGCTTCTTAGTATTTCCTTTAGGATTTTAGACTTGCTTAAAATGACCATACTATGATACCAATTTTTGAAAGATAAATGAATGATATTTAGGGTGAATAATCCTTCAAAAAATTTCATTCAATTCCACTTAGTCATACATGAACCATTCTAACAAGCATGTATATCTTAACAAGCATAAACACCAAATCATAAGAGCATGAAACACATGAGAAATACATATACATGGGAAAATATTGAAGGCAAGAAAACTGATGAGTAAAAAAATGGTCTATATTCCTATAAGATAATCATCAATCTTTAGTGAAACACCAACTCCACATGAAGCACCAACCCTAACTAGATCAACACCAACTGAGCCAGGCTTGAGTAAGCACCCAATTGCAAGCAAGCACCAACCCCCTAGATGAATTAAAACCAAATAAGACTCTTGATTGTTTGATCACCCTAAAAAATCATTTTTTCTCACATAATATATTATGGTCTTCTCCTTCATCTCTTTTCTCATTTTTATCCCTCTCAAAACTGGCCTCTAGTCCTCTTCGCTCAATGAGCCTTCTTCATGGCTTGATTAGGTATTATAAACTTTTTACTCATATGAATAACATATATTATATATTAATGACATATATTTTATGTTCTTAATGAAATCATTATGATCTCCAATTATCTATATCATTTTCTTGTTCTCTTCTCTCTCTCTCTCTATAAGTATACAAAAATAGGCCTAAACTAACTTGATTTTATATAAGTTACTTGATCATATCCTTCTTAGTTGGACACACATTAAAATAACATAGGTAATCTATGGATATGTCTTATAATATTAAAATAACATGCCTTAATCATGAATTAATCAACACATTAGGTCAGACATAGCTCAATTAGTCCTCACTCCTCTTTTAGGCTTAATGGAGACATAATAGGCTTTCTTAACAACATGTTACCCTTTGATCTTTATTGAAGCCTATTCGAAAAACTCAAAAGTATGAATAAATAATATTACTCTTTAATTTACCTTATCCAAATTCTCTTTGGTTTCATAACTCCTTTTAGGTCCAATCACCATCTGAAACCCTTTTCAAATCATTATTCATAAAAGGCCTATGCATATACAAAAACTTTATCTTGAACAACTGAGGCATAAACTCAATTTTTAAAAAAACCCATGGAATAAAATTACATATTATAAAGCCTCATAAATAATGGGTCATCATTAACTTTATCAAGTTCTTCAACTTAGGGTATACAAGCTCAAACTCATCTTTGCAAAATGCTCACTCAAAAATACCAATTGACTTCAAAACATAGTCAAGGAAACATGAAGTTGTGACATATGATTGAATTCATTCAGGGAATTTAAATGCATAAAAATTATATTATATCATCCTCAAAATAACCTCCATCAAATAGATCATAATCTCTTATGGAAATTATTGGTTTTGTAAACCAATGTGTTGGTATTCTCTCTAACTTACTCTACTAAACTAGATAAGCCATTTTGGCTTCAATGTTTAAACCTATTACAATAAATTCTAACATTATGTGAAGCATGGATATATTATTCAAGTCAAAAAAACATTATCATTTACTTCAATCCACAACTCTTACATGAAAACACATTAGGAATCATCTTCTCACTTTTATCTAATTTACTTACTTTTAGCATCACTAGGTCTATTAATGATTGGCCAACATAGATCACCAGATTTTCACACATGAGATCTATAACTGATCAATAAACCTTCATGAAAAAAATATAATAATCACCATTTTAGCTTCATCTATTTAACATATTTGACTTGGTCATCTCTATCTTCTATAATAAATATTTGAAAATCAAGCACCTTCCTATAGAGTTTGCTCACTCACATGAGAAACCAATCACACCTGGAGATGAGTGATAGAGTTTACATCAACCTCACATCACTTAACCAACCATATCAAACTATTCTGATCTCTTTATAATAGGATCTTCAACATCAGGTCACCATTAGGGTTCCTTGAGGGTTTAAACCAACTTTTAGTCTTAACAATCATTCATAAAACTTAGTTCTTCTTTATAGAAAAAAATTCTTGGAAATTTTAGATAAAACCCTTCCTCATCTACCAAGAATAACTTAGATTCTCATGCAAATTTTTCACATGCCAATGAGCACTTGAAAAACCTTCTCAGGTAGACATATCTTCATTCTGTGTACTCAAGAAACCTTGAAATACTTTTTAAAGCCAATTATTGCAAATCATGACCTAAAACTTAATGCACAAGCTATAAACAACTTTTCTCACCTCTATAAATTATCAACTTCTCATATATATCATAAAAATTGATCTTGATACCTCATCTAGCCACCATCTCTTTCTTTGCTTTCTAGGCCTTCACCTACCTATCACATTAGGTCTTAAAGCTGATCTTGTAACCATTATCCAAGATATAAACACCTCATATATATTTCATGAAATCTAATATCATTATTAAATACTATAAGACATTATTCATATGTCTTGTCAATAGCTCATATGCCTCATTAGGCAAAGATGGATCTAGAACTAGTCTAATTTTAGACATGGACTAAAGTACTCACCCATGTAGACTTCATATTGAAACTCTCATGAGTGATTCAATGCCTCTTATTCATGATCAAGCAACCTTACACAATTACTCTTCTTTATATCTTCAATAAATCATCTTTGTGGCTCATTTAGAGCATCTTCAAAACTATTTACAAATCTTTGGATCTTGACTAAGGATCTCCATAGCTCATTCAGATCATATTCAAAGATGCACACATAGATCTTAAAATCTATCTTCTTAATAAATTTTAAGGACCTCAACACCTCATGCAAAAACTCAAAAAACCTCTCTCATGCTCGAACATTGTCAAGCATTTTTTAGAGCATTCACATCTTTGTATCATCTTTAGAGCATCTTCAAAATTGCTTACATAGATATTTAGAGCATAAAATTTATTATTTATAGCTTACTCATTCTATCATGCTACATTAAGGCTTACTTGTTAAATAAACTCATAATAACCTTTGACATTAATGACATTATATTGACATCAATGAAAGAACCATGCACCTTCAAAATAATCTTTGATATCAATGGAAACATTAAATACTAGAGCTCAACACTCAATGAAAATACTCAAAAATCTCCCTCTTTTATCAATTATAATGTCCAATAATATCCCCCTTTGTCATTGATAGCTAACACACTCAAAAAATTATGTTAACCACTCTTGATGGCAATCATATCTTAAACCTAGTTTTTGCTTTTTTTTCTCCCTTTCAGATCTTGCCATTTTTTTTATCTTTTCTAATTTTTCTCCCCCTTTTATATTAATGAAAAATGTCTTCCAAAACTATCATATCTTTTAGTATGAACTTATATTATCAGACACAAATCAACATAGATCAATATAGTCAACAACCTAAAAAGTTCCCCCTCATATCAAACATCCACCATGCTTCTATTAATAGTAGACATCAAGGGTCACCTATAACTACTAAAATAATACTTTCTCTCTTTGAGATGATACTATATCTCTAAGATAATATTTGGCACATAGTATTTTGAAACTTATGGCACCCACCTATGACAACCATTATCAAACACTTCTCTTCAATCAGATCACTCTATATCTGATCCACCAAAATCTCAATAAATAGAGTCTATAAAGCATCATGAACATAATCTCTCCTTAACTCCATGCATATAAAAAAGAAATCATTATTAATGCTACCAAGATCCCCCTTAGACCAATAATATATTCTTACAAAGAACTATAAACTCATGATCACTTACCTTCCTTGACATGATTGAATAAGATCAAACTCTTGAACACACATAAGACTCTCCCATACTTGACATCAACTGTAGAATTAGGGATTCCCCCTTTGTCTTCATAGATCAAGCTCAACTACTCATACAAATAGATATCAAAATATTACCTCTTATATACCAATTTTATGCATGTTTTAACTTTAGATACCTGATAATAAACTTAGATTTCTCATCATGATGCCTACTACACTTCAAACGATAGAGATATAAACACAAGAGTGGATAATATCCATATTAAACTCCTTACTTGCAACATAGACATCCTGAAATCTTCTAAAAAATAAACCTTATTTGACCTCAACCTCATGCTTCTATATCGATGCTCACAAGAAATCTCATTCCACAAAACCTTCATGACTAAGCATAATCAAACCATGATCATCACTAGAAAACTAACTTTCTCTTCAAGTTAGAACCTCTGTGAATCTTCACCTACTTCCATAGACTTATGAGGGTCTTAATGAATCATAAAAAAGATACCCTATTACATAGTATTCTAGAACAAGATGAACTTAGGAGATGTCCACATATCCTCTCTTACCTTTTTAAACATCTTGCACTTAGTAGACTGATTTATTTCTTTTAGATTCATTTTAGACTTCATTTTTTTCTTTGGCTTATTATCCTTAATATCCATATTAATAGCAAGTATGTTTCTCATCTCCTTATCTCTTGAAGACATATTACCTTCTAAATCACTATCAATATAAGCTAACAACATATGTTCTTGATTGGGATATTGCTCAAGTTCAAAAATTATTTCACTTTGATCTATACTTAGTTTAAGATTAGAGCTCATTGTCTTTTTAACAACTTCTAATAACAAATGGTCCTCACACACCTTATTTGATTCTTATTTTATGAAAGTAAGTAAATTATTTAAACCCTTGGGCTCAATCTGACCTTGCCTTACTGACTTTGGTTTTCATTCCATTATTTTACCCTTATCATCTCTTGATAACCTTCTTACTCCTTTTGGATATAATCTATCTATATGACCAATTTTATGATAATAATAGCAAATAATATCACTCATACCTCTTTCTTGATGATGATTGGGATCTCCTTTTGACCAATTACTTCTCCTTCTATAGTTCCATGATTTCATATCCTTGGAGGGTGTTCTATATTCCTTTACTCTATGATAAAACTAACTAAATTTAAAATAGTAATAATTTAAAAATCTAGCATACCTTATAAAATTAGGCTATTTTATGGGTTTTTTCAAGTTGACCTCTTATCTTCAATAGTATTTTTCTTAACTTGAGATGTCACTTTTTGATATTCTTTGAAACCAAGACCTGTATTATCAATTTAAGAGTTTTGACTACTTAGGATATCATCGATAGCCTCAATGCTCTTCTCAAACTTCACAAAGATCTTCACCTTACTAGATGCTTGATCTAACTTAGATTTTAGGGATTATACTTTAAATTCATACCTGATGCATTAATCCTCTTTATATTTTAGGCTTTCATTGACCATATCCATCTATGCCTCAACTTGTTTGATAATCTCATCATACTCATTCAAAGTGTTGCTTAACCTTTCCTCAAACAAATTGATATATTCCCCATATTCATAAACTAATGAATTCAATTTTTTGTTCTTCTTCTTCACAAGCGTTAATATTTCTAAGTTACTCATGAGCTCAAATTCAAGATCCATTTTCACATCTCCTTATTTAATATAGTAGTATATTTCTTCATCAAATTCTATATCAACCATAAGGCCTTTCCCATTTAAACAACCCTCATTATCTGATTATATGATTATTAGCAAAGTTTCATTATTGTCCTGTTTAGATTCATTACTACCATCATAATTATTAGATGTGTCTAAATCCATTGCATTAGATGAGTTATATTCTTTGGTATAGAAACTCTTCTTATTTTTGAATGATCCTTTCCTTCCTTCACTCGTCTTGAAATATCTCTTGTTCTTTTCAAACATATAGACTTGTTTATAATCTCTATGGTGTTCATCATGTTCTTCATTATTCTCACATTTGTCCTTGTTAGGACACTTGGTTGTAAAGTGACCAATATTGCCATAGCTAAAAAATTTGAAGGGTAGCTTACACTTGTACTTGCCTAAGCCAAACCTTAACTTTATAACAAACATAGCTATGAGTTCATCATCATCAATATCTAAACATACCTCATCCTTGATAATCTTAGCCTTTGACTTATTTTTAACTTTCAAAGATGATCCCTTCTTGGGAGGTCTTCTTTCATTAGTTATCATCTCATAGGTAGTCAAGATTTCATGAAGCCCATCCATCTTCAATTTGTCTAAATATTACATTTCTTCTATTATAGACACCTTGTAATCAAACTGTAGAGTTAGTTATCTCAACACCTATTGGACAACATTAGATTATTTCACTTCTAACAATTCTCTAGTGATATTGATAACTTCATCAACCCTCAATAGGTTAGATGTAATGGTTTCATCTTCATTCATCTTCAAGATTTCAAACTATATTTAGTGGGTCTGTAACTTGGCCAAATTTACATTGGTGTCTCCTTCATATATGGTCTTCAGTTTGTCCCATATATCTTTGGCTGATATATAATGCATTAGTTATACAAGGTTTTCCTTTAACAGGCCACAAACAATGGGATTCATTACCTTGGAGTTATTTTCAATGGCTTTCTTACCTACTGCATCTATTGGTGGAATAGGAGGGGAAATATAACCATCCTTAACTAACTTCTAAATATCATGTCTTTGTGACATTAGATATATCTTCATTCTGACATTCCAAAAGGCATAATTAGATCTATTAAACAATGGATCCTTATTGGTAGATATTGTACCAAACACTCTCTTTTTTCTCCTTAAACAAATGCGGACCCATTTTTTTTAGATTTTGTCCTTGTTCATTGAGCATTTATTCTATGTTTGTGCAAATTCTTGAGTCTATTGATCATTAATCTTGATATTAAGAACAATCTAGAATATATTATATATTTTATGGACTAATTCTATTAATGACTTTTTTATGAGTTTTTTGAACAATGTAGGGTTTTTAGGAATTATTTTTTTCAGAGTAATTCATTCAAATATTTATTCATCAGGTCTTTTGTTTAGGTATTTTATTTTGACATTTTATTTGATAGGTTTGGTTTTTAGTTTTCTTGTTTCAAGTTTTTTGTTTGGAAATTTCCTCAACTTTTTTAATCAGCATTTACTTATTTGAGATTTATTCAGTGAGAATTTTTGGTCTTCAAAATTTTTATTTTGAATAGATTTGGTCTTTGGGATTTTTGCATCAAGCATTTTATTTGAAATAATTATCTTCAAATGACTTATATTTATCATAAGTTTTGGATCTCTGGATATTTTGTCCAATGAAATTTTAGTCTTTGGTTTTTTTACACTACACATTTTTTTGACAGATCATAAAGTTTTATATATATACTTCATGTATTTTGTTCAGACATTTTGTCTGATGGGAATTAGGTATTCAAGATTTTTATTTGGGTATTTTTTAAGGACCAATCCTAATATAAAGTCTAATCTCTAACTCCTAAATGCTAAAATATTACTATACTTAGTTGATAAAATCCAAAATACTTCCTAAATAGTTTGTTAAATCCACCCACCAAATATAACTAAGAAAATTTCAACTATGTAGAAAATACAAAATAGGTGAACATTTGGAATTTATAACACATGAAATGAAATTCAATGCTAAAATATATATACATGACATGCATCCATTGGAGTCTTCATTTCTTATAAATGAACTTGCATTCAAATTCAACTGTTATCTTACATGAGAAAAGCCCTAGTTACCTATGTGAGTATTGTGAGTAAATCTAGCAACTAGTAAAAGTGAGAATTGTTCATAGAGCACACAAGAAAGTTTTTAAGAACATCTATTACATGTAAATAACAATGGAGTATTCATCCAAGCTATTGATGGGTGTAGTTCTACCCACAACATTTTTGATTAAGGATTCAATTGAATTTATGGACACCATCTCTGATGTCTCCATTTGTGACAATAGGTATGTAAATTATTTGGAATTATGGGACACTATTGATTATGTTGATATATTTTTACTAGATGAAAATGTATCTCCTTTAGAGTGATTGTTCATTAGGGATTTTCTAACAATTAAAAGATAAGGATTACATTTTGATGTTACCAAGACCGAGAAGATGTCATGCATCAACCTTTGGGATTTTTTACTCACAAATAAATTCATGTAAGATGCATTCCTACATCTTATTTTCAACTCAATCGTCATATAATTCATAGTAAGTGTGTATTTTTAAAGGTTTTTGTCATTGCCTATACTAGATGCTTATTTTGATAAGTATACGCTAGTTCAATGGAACTGGGATAATATAATTGAAAAGCTTTTATCTTCATGGATCCCCCCAATGAAACTATTGCATTCAAGCATAAGAATCCTAAGAATCCAAATACTATCAACAAGTTCAAGATGGGAGTGTAGATTGGCATGACAGTTCTAAATTGGCTATATGATATGCCCAATATCTATTTCCTCAATTTAGACTAGGTACTATTGTTACATTGTATGATAACTAGTGATGAAACATTTATGTTGTGGGAGATTATCAATTTTAATTTGAGATGGAAAGTCATTCACAAGGATATATGGCTCACTCTAGTGGGCCAATTTTATATAGTGTTGTATATATGAGACATGGTTATGGGAACAGTCTACAAAGTCCTTGAGGAGCTATGGAGGCCAACCATTGATTGTATAAACAATCAAAATTTTGACCATTTTTAGTCTATATACATTTATGCTTATACTAATAATATGTTAAGGATTTTTTAGGATGTTTATCCTAAAATTTGGCAAGTGATACATGGTTCTCTAATGCCCTAGGTCAGATCTAACATTGTGAAGATGTTGTCTACAAGGGGTGATTATTTTCGATAGCTAGACTACAATGTTATCATGATCTAGGGAAATAGGGTTCATCCCATATTTATTCCAAAGTATGTAATTGAAAAATTGGCTAAGCAAGAAATTAATTACCGACTATGGTGGAGCATAGAGGAGGACCTAACCAAGGCAAAGAAAAGCATGTTCTTTGGCCACCATGTGGTTATTGGAAAAATGGTTTATATAATGAAGAAATACTTTAGAGACATAGGTGGAAAGAGGAATATTTATCATTTTCCCATAATAACACACATATATTTAGATCCACATGGAGTTATCCAAAAGCACATCTAGGGCCTTAGTATCCCTTACCATCATGCCCTTTACAATTATGATTTTTTATTCATGAATGTACAAAATGATGAAGAGGTCTTGGAAAGAGAAAGAGTTACTAGTTTAAAGTAAGATCATCTAAGGGTGATCAAACATGAACCTTCAATATCTATGAAGGAATTAGATGGTATGACTCCACTCTATATAGGGTGGATACACTCAAAATTTTGGAAGGGCCAGTCCCTAGACCAATCAAAGGAATGGTGAGATCCATCATAGGGACTCCATTTCAATCTAAAGGTTAATAAAAAGGAACCAAGAGTGACTAAACATGACCCTAGGGGATCTCTAGGAGACCCCATCAATCTAGATTCCTTTGATGAGTAAGACCAAGGACCAGAATAACCAATTGCTAGTGTCATACAAGTTCCTAAAACAAGCCCCTAGGGACATGATTTTTCATCTTCAGGGGAAGCCATTTAAGAGTTAGTTGCCTTAGTTTTGTATGACTACTCACAACCAAATACTAAAAATTTATATAAGATAAAGAGTATAACCCCCATAGGTAATCCTTAAATAGAGTAGCCTTAAAGATTGTCTATAGTGACCCAAAAAGTGGAAGTGGCAAAGGAAGAAGAAGATGATTTTGATGAGAAAATAGAGTTAGACAAATCTAAGGATTTAAGACTTGAAGATGACAAAGGTAAAGCACCAGTTGTGGAGGATACCACAAGTAATCATGTTTTTTAGACCACTTCATTACTCTCTGCTTCTATTCCAAGTTTTTAGTTCTATGTCAATATCATCTATTTTTATAACTTTGAAGGTGGAAGTTCCCACTTCCACCTCTATTTATCCATTTTCCACTCCTTATTTCTTACATTTCCCCTTACTCACCCCAAATTTTGAGAAGGATGCTTCCACTAATACTTCATATTCAACCTCTATTGATCCATTTTACACCACCATGACATCCACTTCCATCATGGATACTTCTAGTATTCCTTTTGGAAATACTATTATCAGGTCATTGAAAAGGAAAAGGGAATCTAGGAAGGTGGAAATAGACATTACCACCCCTTCATTCCATGTCCAATTCACCCAAATCACACTCCCCATGCCCTCTATCATTCCATCACAAGATACCATTATCACTAATTTAGGCAAGGGAGAAAGGGCAAAGACATAAATGGTCATAGTCCATCAATTCCCCTAGTTTGGAAGATTGGATTAGTCTAATATTATCTAGCATTCCTTACCTGACACCATTGTCAAAGTAGCCAAGAAGAAATATATAGTTGAGGATGGTAAATAAGAGGTTGTGGTCACAACCTCAAAAGAGATAGACATTATTCAATTGATAATTCATCCATCGGCCATACACTTAAGGTCAAAGACTTCACAAATACCCAACTTCAAAAATATTTAGTTCCCCTCTATTACAACTCTATTTAACAAACCATCTAGAAACATTCAGAGGAAGTTGGAAGATGATGCTGGTTAGGAATTGATTTTTGAAGAATGGAAAGAGGTCTTCTCCCTCACTAAGAGACAAAACAATTAATTAGGCCAATCCCCCTATAATCAAGATTTTATATCTCTTATCAAGGCATAAAAGGATGTCATGGTGGAAATCCATAAGAGGACAGAGATGGCCAGATAAGAATTGGAGGCTGAGTTGGATAAATTAAAAGAATAGTAGAAGACTATGCACATACCAAATGGTATTGAAGCTAAGGTTTAAGAGGTAGCTTATAAATGTTATAATTCTTGATATTCATGCAGGCTAAATTCACCCCACATGTCACCAAAACTCATGAATTATTTAATTCTATGAATGATGGTGGAAATAGATGAAAGATGATTATTTATATAAGAAATAAGACTTATATCCATTTGGATCTCATGACACCACTATAGGCAACCAATGCCCTCAACTTGGTGGTCATTAGGATGGAAAAAGCTATTGAATGGTTGATAATAGTTGTGGCATTACTCCCTAAATAACATGAATATGAGACCCTAGTTCTTAAAATTTTAAATGATTTAAAATTATCCAAGGTAAAAAATACTACAATAAAGTTTATTAGTAAGATTAACTTTGAACAACTCATTTAGGATGCCTCAGATAATTTCAAGTAAAGTCTGTAGGGGTTACCATTAGAGAACATAGAGGTCAAGTTAACCTTCACTAGAAAAAGATCACTAAATTTGATATCTTCAAGATAAACTTCTAGATGACCAAAAATGAGCATGAAAATATCCTCAGCTAAGTAAATAAAGTACACAAGCCATCTCTTTATTTTTGGCTATGGAAATTAGGTACAAATTTCATGTTCCCCTATAAACCATAGTGAACCAAAAACTTTTTACCATGATTGGTAGTGCTAGCATGACACACCTTCTAGTACCATGAGGAATGGGGGAGACTAGAACCTATGACCAGCCCCCAATAGCCAGGAAGACTTAGCCAACTGAGCTAGGCCCCCACCCCCATAAACTATCTCTATTGAACGTGGAGATCATTTGATAATATCATGATGTTTCCCATAAGTTCTGGTAAGAGATAGAAGTGAAGTAGTCTCATGTTGATACTTTTAGTTCCACATAAATAATAATAGTTTCCATGTCAAAAACCACCACCACTATGTTGATTAATTTCTATGAATCCATTAAAACATAAACAAATCCTTGAAAGGCTAATTTTTCTTGCTTGAAAATTTTATGGTGACATAAATATTTTATATATTTGTATTTTTCTTATAAGTCTAAACCATGTTATAAAGTTACCTAAGTCATTTTGTATAAATGCAAAAATTTCATGATTTTTGTAAAGGCTAACTTAGATAAAATCTATATGGTTTTGACCATATTTAGAACTCAAGTTCTAATTATGACATGTAATTAATTTTGCATGAACTTGGAGGATGAGGTGACCCCTTCCCCAAGTCTATTTAAATAACTATAATCCACAGTTTGGATTTTTTAGATAATTTTTAATATATATGAGTAAATAAATTTTGGTTATCCACTCATGTGTTTATGTATCTTCTTTCCACTATTTTTGTAATAAATTTTATTTCTTTGTTGTATGATTAAATAACTCTTAGTGTGTAAAAATTATGTATGGGTTCTTGATCATTAAGATTGATATAGTCTTAGATGTGAAACAACTATTGAATGATTGGTAAATTACATTGATTATTGGTAGTTAGATTTATTGATTCATGTTATTAGGTGTGTAGGAGTGGTTTCTTTTGATATAGTTTTTTGTGTGTGTGCAACACCTACCTTAGATACATCACTATGCATGAGCCATAATCTACTAATTAAGAGTGAAATAGTTACCCTAAAAGGATCAACCTTTGACTGAGGACTATTATTTTTCTATATCAACATCACTCTGGACTTCTTAGCCATGTATAAATATGTGTGTGTAATAGCTACTATCAATAAGCATAGGTTTTAAAAGAACTTATCCACTTAAAAACTAGCCAAAGAAGTGATTCCTAAAGACCACAAAGCCTTTTATTTTTTTCCTTACCCTTCCCTCCTTTTTGAGTTAATTTTGAGATCTACCCACTCTATAATATTAACCATCCATCCAAATTATATAGAGTTTTAATTCCCTTTTAAGATAATAGCCCACTATCTAAAAACCTTGTTAACAACCTATATGCCTTATTAGTTATTCCATCAATTGGTTGTTAAGACTATATACATGAAACTTGTGCCCTGAAGTGGAGTTCAACTCCATTGAGATCCTAAAATGTTAGAGGCTACCTCATTATGAGATTAGTGTGGTTAACACCCTCATCAACATATTCTTTTTAGCAATAGAAGGAGGGCTAGTACATCTGATAAAAGAGGTTTTTTTCTATATAGATTTGTACTGGAGTCACCTAGGAGAGTGACTAGATCTATTTCCTAGGATTGTCTTCTAATCTCACCCTTGTCAACTAGATTTGTGCCAACTATCCCTAATAGACCTAGAACCCCTTTTCCAATAAGGAATCCCTCCCCTATTAATCATCTAATGGCTCAATGACCCTAGTTATTTGGATATACTATTGTTATCTTAGGAGACATGTATGATCTACTTACAAATCTTAAAAATTACCTACCATCTTTCCTTTCTTTAGGATCAAGGATAATATAATAACATATCAAATATTTTAAAGCTAATTTTAGATTAATTAATGTTATTAATGAGGATTTTGCATACAAGTTATTCCCTTTTACACTAATAGATGTTTCTTATCATTGGTATCTAAATCTAATAGAAAATTCTATCACTTTAGATTCATGTTAAGCTAATTTTCTTGGAAATTTTGGATAGGTCACCAACCCTAGTTTGATATATCAATACTTCACCAGCATGAAGAGAGAGCCTAATAAGCCCATCCATGATTTCAATGAAATATTTCAAAATATATATATACATGGTTAACCCTAAGGCATAAAATATAAAATACATTAGCATTGAAGATGTACAAGAATTCTCTAGATTAAATCATTAAAATATTCTTGAGAAGGGAAGATATTACTGCCAACTTGGTGTTAGTATATGCAAAGGCCATCAACATTGATAGGCAGTTCGATCCTTAGCTACCTATCACACCCAACATCAAAAATGGATTTATAAAATTAAATCTAGTACCACATGTGAAGCTAAACATTCCTACCTTCAATTAGAACCATTTATACACATTACTTCCATTGACATATATAACATAATTGAATTATAGCTTCTTGAACAAACATGTACAAGGTAATGGTTACCAACCAAATCAGTAATTACCCACATCCTCTAATACTTTTCTCCAAGGCATTGACTCCACCAAGGTGGAGCTATATGCTATTTAAAATATGGTTTAAAAGTTGATTAATGACTTCCTTGGTATGCAAAAAAAGATAGGCAATGATAATTCCCCTAGTGGTAATAATAATTATGGATTCTAGATGTGAAATAGACCATTCAACATGCATGTAAAGAACATATAACAACCTAGTAAACTTCTAGATATCAACATGATAATGATATATCTACCTAATCGGTGTAGAATCCATAATACTTCTCAGCATGATGAGATTGATTATGTTGAATTTTTTGAAGCATTTAAAATATTATAAAGAGAACTATTAAGGTAGGACTAGATACGTAATCCACTAAAATCCCATCAAGATGTTATTTGAGATTCATGAGTTTCCCTTTCCAAGTGAAGATGATAATATACTAGAGTACAATACTAGTAAGGTTCATGTTTTCTAGAAGTTTCATAAAGGTGGTTACAATATTAGGAATAAATAACCATTCAAAACATTTATTCCTTAGAATAGCATAGTGATTCCACCTAATCCTGAAGCTAACAATAATCCACCTCCCCCAAAAGGTAATGATCAATCTCAGAACAAGGAGTAATCAATCAATGGAGGATATAACATCATTAAAGACATGAAGAAAATCAAAGAAAATATTATTCTTCATGAGTTAGCTTAGATCACTAAATAAAAGGATCTACTATGGAAGTATATTACTAAGAAGACCACTATGGAAAGAACCAAAACATCTACAGGTAAATTAATAGATGTTGACACCAATGTCATATATAAAAGCAAGCCAAAAGTTCCACTCTTTTTATTGACTATCAAATCATTTGGTAAGAACATTCATAACTATTTAGTTATTTCAAGAGATTTGAAAAATATTATTCCTACTTTAATAAGTCAAAATATTGGTTTAATTCCAATCCATTCAAAGATAATAATTTCACAACTAGATAAAATAGTGGTATTAATAGTTGGAGAGTTGATGAATGTACATATTTAAGTAGCATCTAAACCATGAGTATAAATGACCATTGATATCCTTGTAGTAGACATACCTGAAGGGTATGGATTATTTTTAAGTAGGTATTAGTCTAAAACACTTAATGGATATCTTTTTATAGACTTATCTCACATCTGGATATCATAGAGAGGCATTGAAAATCAAATATAGATTGACAGGGAACCAAATATGAAATATCTTATCACAGAATATAACATCAAAAATGAAGAGGTGAAGTATGAATCTCCTAATCTTGGTATTTGCACTTTCACTACTCAAAATCAAGTACAAGGGCTAGAGTCTAAAGGTTCTAATTAGCTATGGACTTTACACTTTGATGGTGCCAGATCCAAGCAAGGATCAAGCATAGGAATAAAATTAATTACTCTATAAGGAAATAAATTCTTGGAATCATATAAATTGTAGTTCCCTTGCACTAACAATATGGTTGAGTATCAAGCTTTAGTTATCGAATTACAATTTTCACTCAAAAATAATGTAATGCAAGTGTTAGTGTTTTGTGATTTAGAGCTGGTAGTCAACTAGGTCAAAAACAAATATCAATGTAAGTTGTCTTATCTAAGAAGATACAAAAATAGAGCATGGGAATTGACTGAAATATATGATGATTTAAACATAATATAAATTCTTAGAGATAAAAATTAAGTTGTACATTCACTAGCTAATGCTATTGCTAATTTGGAACCTCTCCAAGAATATAAAGTAAAGAGATTCTCTATTGAACTAGTGCCTTTTCCCTTTGTCCCTGACAATATAGAAAATTTCCACATATTTGATGATGATAAATATATTATTCAATTTCTAACTTATTTAAGGGAATTTGAGTCTCAAATAATTGATGATAAGGAAGTTATTAATCTCTATCAAGAGGAGTCAAATAAGGAAGGTATTCTTTAACTCAAAGAGAATCGTATTCTATCTAGTTTGGTCTCCTTAGAAAGACCATTTGACATATATCCTTAAGCTCAACAACTTAGGCAACCCAAGGTCAATGAATTTGACTTCAAAATGGAAAATATAAGAGATAAACATAGCCCATTCTATGTTAACATTCACCTCAAATATACCTTATAATAAAGACAAGAAGTGAAGGATTTAATCAATTGATACAAATATTTAATTTCTTAGACTTATTATGATTTGAAGCGTTATGAACCTTAGGTCATCACTAATATAATTCTTCTAAAACTAGACCATAACAACTTTAGATAGAGGTAAAGACTATTCAATCCTTCTGAAACCACTCATTCAAAGACAAGTGGATAAGTTACTAAGTTTAAGAATATTCTCCCCAATCAAACATTCTACCTAGGTGGCCAATTTGGTTTGAGTCAAAAACAAGAATGGTGAGATAAAATTGTCTATTGATTTTAGGAATTTGAAAACACCTTATAAGAAGGAAAACTATACCTTACCTTATTTGGATGAGGTGATGTAGATGGTAAGTGGTTCTGAAATGATGTCCTTTTTGGATGGATTTTTAGGCTATAATCAACTACTGGTATAATTAGAGGATAAGGTGAAGGCTACATTTACTATGAAGTGGGGAAATTATGTGTATAAGAGGATGTTATTTAGAATAATAAACACAAGAGACACCTTTTATCATGCCATAAATCATGAATTCAAATTATTAATAGGTATATGCACAATCATCTATCTGGATGATCTTAGTACGTTTTCAAAGAATAAGAATGACCATGTAGGCCACCTCTAATCAATATTAAAGAGATGTAGAAGGTTTGGTATTTCATTACACCCAAAGAAGAGTATATTTGGATTCCCTATATGTATTATATTAGGACACATCATCACCAAAGAGGGGATCATCATTTATCTAGACAAAATCTAGGTAATGTCAAACATTACACCACCAAACAATAAGGAGCTCAAATCAGTCTTTGGGAAGATTAACTTTGTAAGGAAGTTTATCTCAAGATTTGTAAAGATTGTTAGAACCTTAAATGTAATGTTCAAGTAGGAAGCCAAAATAGAATGAATAACTAAGGCCCAAAAGTCTTTCCAAGACATTAAAGATGCAATATCTCAAGCCCTAGTGATAATTAGTCCTAATTTTATGAAGGGTTTCTATTTATACTAGTTCACTTTAGAACATATAATTATTGATATTATAACATAGAAGAAAGATGAAACTGAGAATCTAATTACATTTATGAGAAAAAATATAAAATATATATAACTTTAATATTCCATGATTGATAAACAAATATTTACTCTTGTCAAAGTAGTGAATAAATTTTTACACTACATTTTGAAGAATAAGATTGTTTCCATCGTGATGATCCTATTGTTAAGATCACCTTATCATAGAATGAATTAAGAGAATGTGAAGGTAAGTGGATGGAAAAGCTATAGGAATTTGATATAGAAATCAATCCTACAAAGATAGTTCAAGGTCAAGGCATCTTTCATCTCATGACTGAACTTGATCCATGTATTAATATTGAAGAGGTATGTGAAGCTTAGGTATATAAAGGATAATGGTATACTAACATAATACAATACTTTATTATAAGTACTTATTCCCCAAAACTAAATGGATAGTGAAGGAGAGATTTGAGGATTATATATGCTCATTACATGATCAAAAGAGGAGTCATCTATAAAAGAAACTCTAAAGGCATTTATCTTAGGTGTGTTTCTATAGAGGAAGATAAAGATATTATTGAAAACATACATCATAATATAGGCAGTGGTCATCCTTCTAGGAATACCATGATCAATAAGATCTTAAGAATGGGATACTACTAGCCAATAATTTTCAAGAATGCTCATGCTCATGTAATAACATGCCATGAATGCCAAGTTTTGGCTAAGAGAGAAGTTCATGTAATAATTCCCTTATTGTCTATTGTTAAAGTAAGGTCATTTTCCTAGTGGGGTTTAGATTTCATTGGTTTCATTAACCCAAATTCCTCAATAGGCCATAAATTTTTACTCACTACTATAGACTATTGCACTAGATGGACTAAATCCATATCCATAAATAATCGTAAAGCATAAGATGTGATTCACGTCTTGGAGGAATACATTACAACTATATTTGGCACCCCTATTTCTCTAGTTTAGGACAATGGACTAACATTCATATCAATAGAGTTCATTGAATGGGCTCATGACAAACATATCACTATCGAGTCATCTTATTACCATTACCCTCAAGGAAATGGACTAGTAGAATTAGTGAATAATAACCTCATAGACACAATTAAGAAATTAGTTGGGGATAATCCTAGGGACTAGCACAATCTGTTAAAGTATTATCTTTGGGTAAACTCATTAAGATATAAGTAGGCCCTTAAAAAATTTCCCTATTTGTTGGTATATGGATGCAGGATAGTATTCTAAATCATGCTAAAACTACCAACTTATCAGTTCATATAGGATTACATGTAATTAAATGATAAACTAGAGTCTCAACTATTGGACATAATAAAAATGGAATATTCAAGGACTGAAGCCTTTAGACCTTCAACAAGAACCCATATGTAGTCAAAAGTTGGTTTGATAAAAGAGCAAAGGTCAAAGCATTTAGAGTATCAAATTTAGTGATTCTTTTGGATAAATCCCATGAAAATAAAGGACATCATGACAAATTTTCCCCACTATGGATTAGAGCATATCAGATTTCAGAGATCTTGGGCAATAATGCATTTCATTTAAAGGACTTGCAGGGAAATGAACTCACATATATAATCAATGGATAATTTTTTAAGCATTACTTCATGGATGTACCATCTTAAGGTACCCCTACTAATGAAAAATGTATGCTCTATGTAGGATTAGGTTAGATTTATGACTTTATTAGGATATATTTCTTACTTTATTAGGATAGTTTTCCAAAAATTTTAGATTAATTTATTGGTTTCCTAGATTAGTTTCATGATTTATTATATTAGTTTATTGCTTTTATAGATTAGTTGTGTTGTTGCTTCCTATGATAATAAAAATTATTTCTAATCTAGGGTAGCCAAGCTAAAATTAAAACTAGTTGAGCCCTTATATTATGCTTAAATAGACTTGTAAAAAAGGGGGAAATTGAAAAGATATTGTGGTCACAATTGGGGGCTTGTTCACAAATTTGGTGTATTTCTATGTTTAGAGTTTTCAAGATGTAGGTATGTAATCATGAACCGTTTTGGATTGTGTCACAATTGAATACTTTTACCAAGTATGTGGAAGTTCCTCTCAAGTACTTCATATGAATCTAGAATGTTTTTTAATTTCATTAGATTAAGCACAATTATTACATTAAATAATTGTTGGAAGTGATAATTCTTGGTACAGATGTAGCTAGTAGGAATGTTATGGTAATGATTTATTTTATAACTATACTAGATCACTAGAGTTACATCTCTCCTCTTTCCATGAAAATGAAAGAAAAAATAAAATAGAAAAAGAACCAATAAGTTAAAAAGAGTAATCAAGCCAAAACAATATTTAAATAAAATCAAAAGGCTCACATGATGAAATAAGGTTAATGTACCATACATCATGATCAAGAAAATAAAGGGAAGAGAAATAACCCAAGGTATCTCTATTAGGGCTATGGACACCTTAATAGAAGTAGAGCAATGCATGAGCTTCCCTTGATTTTAATGAGCTTTAACAAAAAATAGAATGAAACTTACAGCTTCATCAATCCTTTGAAAATATCATCATAACAAGGGTTAAATGAACTTCACTTATAATCACACACAGATCCAATGATAAGAAGGCAAGTATGTTATGTAAATTTTCTTGGGAGTCTTCCATATTTATGATTTTAGTAATTTTCTATGGAAAAAGTCATGTTTGATTTAAGATTACTAACCAAAGTTTTGGGTTCTTGAATACTTCAGAGTATTCCTCCTGTAAGTTGCCAGTTTTTGTACCCAATATCCCATTTCTCTTTTTGAGGAAATGGGGACCCACTTTTTTAGATTTTGTCATTTTATGTTGAGCTTTTATTTTATATGTTTTTTGTAAATTCTTGATCAGATTGATCCTTAATAATCATAATTAGAAGAATTTAGAATGGTATTATGTATTTAATGAACTAATTCTATTAATTCCTTTTTGGGAGTTTTTGAACTATACAAGATTTCTATGACATAGTTTATTCAGAGTGATTCATTTGGAGATTTATTCATCAGGCCTTCTATTTGGGTATTTCATTTGGACATTTTATCTGATAGGTTTGGTTTTTTGGTTTTTTTTTTTTGGAAACTTCTTTGGAATTTTTTCATTAGCATTTTTTCATTTGAGATTTATTCAATATGACTTTTTGGTCTTCAAAACTTTTGTTTTGAATAGATTTGGTCTTCAAGATTTTTGCATTGGGAATTTTATCCTAAAATATTATCTATAAATGACTTATATTTATAAAAAAAATTGGATATTTTGATATGTTGTTCAAACATTTTATCTGATAGACTTTTAGGTTTTAGGTATTTTGCATTGGCTAGTTTATCTGATGGATCATAAATCTTTATATATATACATAAGGTATTTTGTTCAGACATTTTGTTATATGGGAATTAGGTCTTCAAGGTCTTTTTTTGGGTTTCTTGTAAATACTTGTCACAACACAAAACATGATCCCTAACTTCTAAATGCCAAAAGCTTATTATACTTAGTTGATAAAATCCAAAACACCTCCTAAATAATTTGCTAAACCCACCCACCAAATAGAACTAATGAAATTTTAACTATGGAAAAAATACAAACTAGATGAACATTAGTAATTTATAGCACACAAACTAGAATTCAATGCTAAAATATATATACATGATGTGTATCCATTGGAGTTTTCATTGATTATAAATGAACTTACACTTGTATTTGACTATTATCCTACATGAGAAAAAAATATTATATACTTGCGAGAGTACTACGAGTAAAAATATTGACTAGTGGAAGTGAGAATTATTCATAGAAAACATAGGAAAGACTCTAAGAACCTCTAATTACAAAGTATATAACAATGGCATCTTCATCCAAGCCATTCATGGGAGCAATTATGCCCTCATTATTTTTGATTAAGGATTCAATAGAATTTATGGACACCATCTTTGATATCTCCATTTATGATAATAGGTATTCAAATTATTCAAAATAATGGGGAGATATTGATTATATTGATATATTTTCACTAGATGGAAATGTATCTCTTTTAGAGTGACTATTCATTAAGTATTTTCTAGTAATTAAAAGATAAGTATTGCATTTTGTTACTACCAAGCTTGAGGTGATGCCATGTATTGACCTTATTTGTTTTTTTTAATTTATTATTTAAAATAAAAGCCACACAATATTAATTATTTCATCATATTATCAACCTAAAGGTCATAACATGTATAGTATGAGTGGTTTTTCAAAGGTGTTTGTCATTTCCTACACCAGATGCTTATTTTAGTAAGCATAGGCTAGTTTAATAAAAGTAGGATAATACAATGGATAAGTTGTTATATTCATGGCTCCTCCCCAATAAAACTATTACATTAAAGGGTAATCATTATAATAATCTCACTCATATCAACAAGTTTAAGATGGGAGTGCAGATTGGCAGGGCACTACTCAATAGGATATACAGTATGCCTAGTATTTATTTCCTCAATTTAGAAAGGGTACTATTTTTATATATGATGAAAACTAGTGAATTTATTGTTATAATAATATATTGAGGATTATTTATGATGTTTATCCTCAAATTTGGTAAGTGATACATGGTTCTCCTATGCCTAGGGTTGGAGTTAAAATTATGAAGATGTTGTCTATAAGGGGTGATTAATTTCCATACCTAGATTACACTATTATCATGGTATGAGGAAATAAGTTTCATCCCATATGTATCCCAAAATAAATATCTACTAAATTATCTTAGCAATAAATTGATTACCAACTATGGTAGAATGTAGAGGAGGACCTAACCAAGTCAAAGAAAAGCACATTTTTTGCCATCCATGTGGTTATTGGTAGAATGGTTTATATAATGAGGAAATAAATAAAAGACATGGGTGGAAATAAGAATATATATCATTTTACCATATTCCCACATAAGGAATGAGAATTACATGGAGTTATCAAAAAGCACATCTAGGGCCTTAGTATCCCTTACCAACATGCACCTTACAATTATGAATTTTTTTTCATGAGTACACAAAATGATGAAGAGGTCTTGGAAATATAAAGAGTTTTTAGTTTAAAGGAAGACCATCTAAGGGGGATCTGATAGGATCCTTAAATTATTACGAAGGAATTAGATGGCAGAATGCCACTCAATGAAGGGTGGATTCACTCAAACATTGGAAGGGCCAATCCATAGAGAAATCAAAGGAGCATGGAAATCCATCATAAGGACTCCATTTAAAACTAGAGGCTATTAAAAAGGAACTAATATTGATTTAACATGACCCTAGGGGAGCTCTAAGAGACCCCATCAATCTAGATTCCTTTGATGAGGAAGAGCAAGGACTAGAATAGCCAACTGGTAGTTCCATTTAAACACCTATAACTATCTCCCTAGGACAAGATTTTACATCTTTAGAGGTAGCCATTAAAGAGGTAGCTACGTCATTTTAATAGGCCTCATCATCACAACCAAAGACTACCATTTTTATAAAAAAAATCCTAAAAACCCCATAGGTAGTCCTATAATAGAGAAGCCTCAAAGTTTCCCTACAGTGCCCCAACAAGTGGAAGTGTTAGACAAAGAAGAAGAAGATTTTAGTGAAGAAATAGATAAAGATAAAGATAAATCTTTTAGCCTTGAATATAAAAAAGGGAAAGAACTAGTTATGGAGGATACCATAGGTACTCAAGTTTTTGAGAACACTTCTCTACTCTTTACTTTTATTCCAATTTCTAGTTTTGTGTTATTATCATCTATTTTTAAAACATTGAAGGTAGAAGTTCCTTATTCAATCTCTATTAACCCATTTGTCACTTATTCTTTCTTGGATTTCCCATTACTCACCCCAATGGTCAATAAGGATGCTTCTACTACTACTCCATATTCCACCTCTATTGATCCATTTTCCTCCCCCATGCCATCCAGTTATATTATGGCTACCTCTAGTATTATTTTTGGCAATACCATTGTTAGATAATTGAAAATGAAAATGGAATCTAATAAGGTGGAAAAAACTATGGGAAACCCTAAATTCCATGTCTATTCCACTGAAATCACACTCCTCATGCCCTCTTCCACTTCATCACAAGAGATCATTGTCACTAGTTTAGGAAAGGGCAAAAGGGCAAAGCCATAAATGGTCACAGTCCATCCACTCCCCTAGTTTGGAGGATTGGATTCGTCTATGATTATCTAGTCTTCCTTACTTGACACCATTGTGAGAGTATCCAAGAGGTAGTATATACTTGATAAGGTTGAATAAGAGGTTGTGGTCACAACCTCAAAGTAGATAAACATTGATCAATTGACAATTCCTCCATGGGTGATAGGCTTAATGTCTAAGACTTCATAAATACCCAAATTCAAAATCACTAAGCTCCCCTTGATTATAAATTTGTTTTACAAACCATATAGAAGCATTTATAGGGTGAGGAAAAGGAATTTGGATGATAATTTTGGTTGGGAATTGATTTTTAAATAAAGGCAAGAGGTTTTTTCCCTCACTAAGAGATAGAATAGGAAATTGGGGTAATCCCCATATACTGAAGATTTTAGATCTCTTATTGAGACACAAAAAGATGTCATTGTTGCAATACATGAGGGTACAAAGATGGATAGACAAGAATTGGAGGACAAGTTATATAAATTTAAATAACAACATAAAATTGTGCACATACTAAATGGTATTGAATTTGAGGTTCAAGATGTAGCTTCTAAATGTTAAAGTTCTTTTGAAGCATTAGAATTCATGTAGGCTGAATTTTCCCCACATGTCACCAAAACTCATGAATTATTTAATTCTTTCAATTTTGATGGCAGTAAATTAAATATGTTGATTATTTATACAATCAATAAGGCTTATAGCCACTTAGACCTCAAGACACCATAAGAGGAATCCAAATCCCTCAACCTAATGGTCATGAAAATGGAATAAGATAGATAATGTTTGATAGCAACTGAGGTATTTATCCCTAAGTACCAAGAACATGAGACCCTAGTTCTTAAAATTTTGAATGATTTAAAATTATAAAAGGTAAAAAACACTGTAAAAAAGTTAATTAATAAGATTAACTTTGAGAAACTCATTTAAGAGGCCTTAAATAATTTCAAGTAAAGTATATAAGGGTTGTCATTGGAGGACATAAAGGCTGAGATAAGCCTCAATAGAAAGAAGGTCACAAAATTTGATATATTCAAGATCAACTTCTATATGACCAAAATAGAGAATGAAAAAATCTTGGTCCAAGTTAGAAGAGTACACAAACTACCTCTACTAAACTTCGAGATCATTCGACAGTAGCATGATGTTTCTCATAAGTGATGGTAGGAGATAAAAGTGAAGATGAAGTAGTCTCAAGTTGATACTTATAGTTTCACATAGATAATAGTAGTTTCCACATCAATAACCACCACCACTCCACTGACTAAGGTCCATGAAACCATTTAGATGTCAACATATCCTTGAAATGGTAAGGTTTATTGTATGAAAATTTTATGGTGGAAAAAATATTTTATATATTTATAGTTTTCTTATAAGTTTGAACCATATTGTAAATTTTCCTAATTCATTTTGTACACTTGAACATGTTTCTTGATTTTTGTAAAGGATGACTTAGATAAAATCTATGCAATTTTGTTAACCACAGTTAGAACTCAATTTCTAACTATGACATGTAATGAATTCTACATGAACTTGGAAGATGAGGTGACCCCTTCCCCAAGTATATTTAAATAATTATAATCCACAATTTGTATTTTTGAGAGAATTTTCAATTTATAAGAGCAAATAAATTTTGGTTATCCACTCATGTGTTTGCATATTTTCTTTCAACAATTTATGTAATCAATTTTATTTATTTGGTTGTATGATTCAATAACTCTTAGTCTACAATAGTTGTGAATAGGTTCTTGATTGTTATGATTAATATGATATTCTTATATGTGCAATAGATATTGAATGATTAGTAAATTACATTGATTATTGATAATTAAGTTGATTTATTCATATTATTAGGTGTGTAGGAGTGATTTATTTTGATATTGTTTTTTATGTGTGTATAACAACTATCTTAGATACCTCACTAGGCTTGAGCCATAATCTCCTAATTAAGAGTCTATAATAACTACCCTAAAAGGACCATTGTTTAACTGAGGCCTACAAGTTTCCTATATTATCATTACCCTAGAATTCTTAACCATGTTTGATTGTGTGTGTTCAAAAACTTATAACAATAATCATAGGTTTTGAAATCACTTGTCCACTTAAAAACTAGCTAGGTAATTGATTCTTAAAGACCATAGAACATTTTTTTTTTTACTTTACCCTTCCATCCTTTTTGAGTTTATTTTGAGATATACCCACTATATATTAGTAACCATCCATCCAAATCATATATATTTTTATTTATTTTTTAAGAGGCCACCCCTCCATCCAAAAAAATTGTTAATGACTTACATGCCCAATCGATTATTCCATAAACTAGTTTCTTAAGAATGCATACCTACAACTCATGCCCTAGAGTGGAATTCACCTCCATTGAGATCTTAAAATGTTATAGGTTACCTGATTATGAGATTAGTATGGTTAAAACCCTCTTTCAATAGTATAGAAACCACCTTAAGCTTGCTGACTAGTCATCCTTGCTTCTTGGGATCTCCTTTAGGATTTTAAACCTACTTTAAAGGACCATGCTATGATACCAATTATTGGAAGATAAATTACTAAGAGGGGGTTGAATATATTTTTTTTTAAATAATTTAATTACACTTAATCATACATGAAACCTTCTAAAAAGCATGTATATCTTAGCAAACATAAACACCAAATCATAGGAACATGAAATAGATGAACACAACATATACATGGGAAACCCTTAAATAGAAGAAAAATCACTGATGGATAAAATTTAATATAGTTATATAATACAAACATAAAAATTTAGTGAATCACCAACTCCATATGTAGCACCAACCCCAACTAGCTCACCAACAACTCAACTAAGCTTTAACAAGTACCTGCTTGCAAGGAGGCACCAACCCCCTCAATGACTCAACACCAAATTAGACATCTAATTATTTTATCTCCTTATAAAACCCTTATTTCTCACACAATATATTATTATATTCTCCTTCATCTCTTCTCTCACATCCATCCCTCTCAAAACTGGCCTATATCCCTCTTTGCTCAACTATCCCTCTTCATGGCCTGATTAGGTACTATGACCTTGTTAATTATATAAATAACCTATAATATATATTAATGACATCTCTATGATGGTATTAATGGCATCCTTATTCTCACAAATTATCTATATCATTGGCTTGTTCACTTTTTTTCTCTCTAAGTATGCATAAATAAGCCAAAACTACCTTACTTTTATACAAGTCACATGATCATATCCTTATTAGTTGGCCAAAAATTCAAATCACTTAGAAATTAATGAATAACTATTATAATATTAAAATAAAATTCCTTAATAATTAATTAATCAATACATTAGGTTTTCCATAGCTCAATTAGTCCTCACTCATCTTTTAGGCTTCATGAAGACCTAATAGGCCTTCTTAATAACATGTTACCCTTTAACCTTTATTTAGGCATATTCAAACAACTTACATGGTAGGAAAAAATAATTTTCCACTAAATTAGTCCTTATCTAGCTTCAATTTAGGTCTAAAACACATTTTAGGTCCAACCACCATTTGAAACCTTTTTCAAATCAGTGTTCATAAAATGCCTGTGCATATATAGAAACTTTGTCTTAAAAAATTGAAGCATAAAATCATTTTTTCTAGAAAACCATGGACAAAAATTACATATTCAAAAATTTCATGATCACAGGTCATCATAAAATTCATTAAATGGTTAAACTCATGTTATATAGGCTTAAATTCATTTCTACAAGATGCTCACTCAAAACTACCAAGTGACATCAAAACATAATTAGGGAAACATGAAATTTTGAAATTTTATTTAATGAATTCAAGGGATTTAAATTCATGAAAAAAGTCTTACATCATACTCAAAAAATCATTCATCAAATAGATCATAAGCTCTGATGGAAACTATTGGTCTTGCAGAATAATATGTTGATCTTCTCTCTCATAGACTCTACTCAGCCAAATAAGCCATTATGGCTTCAATGTTTCAAACTCTTACATTAAATTAAAATATTATAAAAATAATGGATATATTATTTAAGTCCCAAAAAACATCATCATGTTCTTCAATACATCACTCTTACATGAAAACACATCAAAAATCATCTTATCACTTCTACCTAATTTTTTTATTGTATACATCACTAGGTCTATTAGCGACTGGCCAACTTGGATCACTAGATTTGCACACATTATATCTATAACCTATCCATAAAAATTCACTAAAGACAACTAAAACTCTAACACTTTTATCTTCATCCACTTAGCAACTTTGACTTAGTCAACTCTATCTTCTACAACAAATCTTTAAAAAATAAGCACTTTCATATAGAGTCTGCTCACTCACCTAAGAAACCAATCACACCTAGATATGTCTAGGAGAGTTTAATTTAATATTTAATCACTTAAATATCCATATAAAACTATTTTTTGCTATTTATAATAATATCTTCAACATCAAGTCACTATTAGGGTTCCTTGAGGATTTATACCAACTTTATGTCTTAACGATCATTTATAAAATTTAGGTCCTCTTCATAGAAAACAATGATTTTAATTTTTTATATAAATCTTCCTAATCTACCATGAATATCATATATTATCATGAAAATTATTCACATGCCAATGAGCAATTGAAAAACCTTCTCGTGTAGACATCTATTCATTATGTGCACTTGAGAAAACTTGAAACACTTTTTTAAGCCTTTTCTTGTAAATCATGACCTAGAACTTTATCAATGCTTAACTTATCATCTATATAATTAAAACCAATCCTAATACCTCATCTAGCCACCATCTCTTTCTTTACTTTCTAGGTCGTGACCTACCACTCATATTAGGTCTTGAAGTTAACCTTCTAACCATTGTCTAAGATCTTAACAAATCATATAAAATTTCTTATCATTCTTAACTACCATAAAAAATTCTTCATATGTCTTATAAATATCTCATAATTCCTCATTAGGCCAAGTAAGATCTAGAACTAGTCTAGTTGTAGACTTGGACTTAATTACTTAACCCTGTAGACTTCATCTTAGAACTCTCCAATGTCCTTTAATGCATATTATGTATAATAAAGCAACCTTATGTAATTAATATTATTTATATCTTCAAAAAATCATCTTTGTGTCTCACTCAGAGCATCTTTATATCTATTTATATATCTTTAGAGCTTGACTAAGGATCTTCATAGGTCATTTAGACCATTTTTAGAGCTGCACACATAGATATTTAGAGCTGAAATTTTAATCAATTTTAAGGCCCTCAACACCTCATAGAAAAACTCAAATAACCTTTCTCATGCTAAAAAACTATCAATCATTATTTGAAGCTTTCACATCTTCATAGCATCTTTGGAATTGCTTACACATATATTCAAAGAATACAACTTATTTTTTAGATCTCACTCATTCTATCATTATACCTCAAGGATAACTTGCCAAATAATATTCACAAGAACATTTTACATCAATAAAGACATTATATATGAAATCTTAGCACTCAATGACAATGCTCAAGAATCTCCCTTGTTTAATTAATGACAAGGTACAACAAAATTTACTTTGGCACGTAAATAATCTACCAAAAATAGAGGCATGCCATTCAAAATCTTGAGCCCTTGATGAGAAAGGATATCTCAAATATCATTGAAGATAGTATAATAATTTCAATTAAACACTCTTTATGGGTGGCCAACTTAGTCCTGATATAGATGAAGAATGGGTAAATCCATCTATATGTGGACTTTAAAGACATGAATAAAACTTCCATTAAAGATCACTATCCCCTCCCACTAATGGAGTAAATCTTATAAATGGTTTCAAGTGTAAAAAGATTCTCATTGTTAGATGGTTACTCAGGCTACAACTAGATTCTTTTGAAATAATTTAATTGTTATAATATGGTATTCACCACTAAGATTGGAACATTCTCATAATAATAAATATCATTTGGTTTGATAAACATAGGAACAACTTTATAAATATTCAAAGATATGGAATTTAAGAAGATCATCAATAAGGTCATCTTGGTTTTCCTAGATGATATAACTATTTTATCTAAGCACATAGAAGATCACTTAGGCAATTTGGAGAAAGTATTTAAAAGGTGTTGGGAGTTTAGAATATCTTTGAACCATAATAAGTGTATCTTCATAGTTCATGAAGGCACTCTACTAGGGCACATTATTTCTAAAGATGGACTCAAAATCGATCCATAGTGAGTCAAGGTTATTTCATCTCTCCCTATTCTAAGTCATAAGAAGTTTCTCCAGAGCTTCTTAAGAATAATCAACTTTGTCAAGATATTTGTACCTACTTTTTCTACCCTAACCAAACCTCTCACTGTGATGCTTAAGAAAAATGTTGTATTCAGCTAGACTTGTGAAGGCAAGTAGAGTTTTGAAGCCATTAAGAATTCCATAACATAATCCCCCTCCCTATTTAACACAAATTATACTAAGAATTTTATCCTTTATACATTCAGTGGGGTTGAAGTCATCTCATCTATCCTTATGTAGCAAAATAATGATCATTTGGAGTAGCTAATTGCCTTCTTCAACTAGGTACTGAAATATTATGAATTGTGTTATATCTTCATAGAGAAATAAATCTTTGTAGCTATGAGATCACTTAATAAGATTAGGCATATGATCTAAAATAAAAAATTATAACTCGTGGCTGTACATGTAATCATTAAATAGTTTTTGCTCAGTAAGAACATCAATGAAAAAAGGGATAGTTGGGTCAAAAAGGTGATGGATTATGACATGGACATTAATATCACCAAGATAGTGCAAGGAAATGAAATATATGAAAAATTGGCTAAGGTGGAAAGGCTTAAAGATAAAAATTCTTATTATCACATGAAAAGGAGTCAATAGGCTAAGAATCTGTAATAGACTTGATGCATAATATGATGACTTTCCTTTAAGTTGGCTCATACCCCCTAGCTTGAATAAATCTAAGTACATGAATTTCAAGTTGTAGGAACTCCCTATATGCTTGTCAATGGTGTATTATTTAGTAAGTATCTTAATGGAGTCCTCTTAATGTGCATAAGATCAAACTAAGTGAGTATAATTCTTCAAGAATTCCATAATGGCCCAGTAAGAGGCCATTATTCACCCAAGACCACTTTGATAAAAATCCTATTACTTTTCAACTCTTTTAAAATATTCACATTCATATGCATAAAATTACAACATATGTTCCTTATTTATAGGAAAATAAAGGCTATGGACCTTACCATTGCACCTAATACAATTTGATTAACCCTTTGCATAATAGGGGCCTAGATTTCATAGGCATGATCAACCCACCATCAAGTGATGGGCATAAATGGATCATAATGGACATAAACCATTTCATAAGATGGATTAAATTATTATCACTCAAAGAGGCTAATGAAACATCCACCCTAAGATTCTACAAAAGGAATTATAACAAGATTTGGTGTTCCAACAACCATTATCTCTGATAATGTATTAACTTTCCTTATAACTAATATCTAAAAATGGGTTATCAAACATATCATCCATCTAAGTGCCTCATAAAATTATTAACCTTGAGGTAATAGTATGGTTGATTCCATGAATATAAATTTTTTTCATATTATAAATAGGAACATCGAAGACAATCAACAATCTTGGTATATTAAGCTCAAGACTACCCTTTGGGCTCATCTAATCATGCCCAAAAGAGTGTTAGGAAATTTAACCTTTATGTAAATTTATGTAAGGGAAGTCATATTTTTCACATATATTTAGTTAAATTAATTATAAATTGCTCATTGGTTTCAAAGCTAATGGAGCTTGAAAAGAATAGAGCATAGATTGTGCACACTCTAAAACTCCAACATGCCTAGACAAATAGGACTTTTGATAAAAGGGACACCAATAGAAGTTTCTAGGAAGGATATTTAATGATAAAATGAGATGTATATAGAGAAAAATATGGAATGTATACTAATTTCAATGCAATATTCAGTAGTCCATATACCATAACCAATTACAAACAAGCCAATGAATTCTATCTTAATAAAATGAATGGAGAAGAACTGTGTATCCTAGTTAATGGGATCCATCTCAGGAAATATATCCATTGATTCTTTTATAGTTTGTAAATAAGTATGTTATATGTTTTATATTTCCCTAAGTGCCTTGTGCACATTATTTTATGATATTTTTATTTCCTTTAAGTGCTTGTGTGTAGTGGTTTTCTTAGCTTAGATCTCTTTTCTCTAAGTGACTTCATCATAGTTCTTCAATTTTTCTAAGAGGATTTGAGTTCATTATAAAACTAGGATAGACAACCAATGCATTTGAATATGAGATGACCAAAATTTTCAACAATTCCATTCCCAATTGATTGATTCAAATGCTACTAGATTCCCACTTAGCATGCAAGCTACCCACCTAGGTCACTAAAAGTGTTGACTTTTTAAGTCACCCTGAGCTTATACAAAACTCAAAAAAATATTACATAAGGTTTTCATACATGTAAGTATCAAGTTATTTATATAAAGTTATATACACACACACACCTCTCATCCATGCCTATTCCTAAAGTAGTTATATTAGATCCATGAATTGACTAAGTTTAAAATTTCATTCATAAGGAGTTTCTAATATGTGCCCCATTTAAGAACTCTAAATTGCATAAGAATAAATGGTTCATAGGTTTAAATACATAGATCCCCAATCTTTATATAACATAGAGAAAGGTGTGAAAGGAGTTTTGAATCATGAGAAATGCACCCATGATATTGAATCTTTGTATATATTCCTATTCAAAAGGGTCCCTACGTATCCATGATTAAGTCTTGAAACAAATCGTAGAGTTTCACTTTTACACTCTCATAAATTATAGGATATAATTTATGTTGTGCACATGGTACTTCACCAACTAATATTGGACCTAGTATAAATCAAAGAATTTTGAATTCTATTTAAATGACACTTAATGCAAAAGGGTTAAAATTCATCCAAACCCATAGAAGGCTTATACATTTATGTCATTCAACTATTCATGGGTTATTTTGTAGTCTAAATATGTATCCTTTAGTGTGTATATGTCCCCAAAAGGCATATGGTAATGTTATCAAAGAGATGAATAACAATGGCATGATAGTTTAAGGGAGACCCATGTAGTGATTGAAAAGTGGTAGTAAATTATAAAGAGGTAGTTTTAAAATTAGTTGAGTGATGTTTGAGGCCTTAATTGAATAATTAAATGTATAAGAGGATAACATATATTGAGACATGATCACATGTCACCCCTCTGACTATTCTAATGATTTTCCTCTCTCAAACATGCATGTGGATCCAAAATAATCTTTCCACTAACCCCCAGATCTGAATCAATAGACATAACTAAAGAAGCATGGATGCATTACCATAATAAAATTAAAAGAATTTATCTACCACCCCAAGGGGAACATTAATTATATAGGGCTTGACCTATTATAAATCCCTATTCCTTATTGTAAAAAAATATTGACACATTTTTGGAAACCCTACACTATCAAACTTTGCCATCCAAGATAACTTTTATTGGTTGAACTTTGCATCTTGATGAGAATTAAGTTCACCTCCCTCTATGATTCTTAGTCTCTATGTGTTATTTGTGTTAGTTGATATTTAGTTGTGGCTAATGTTTACCCCTCTCATCACTATCCATTCAAATCCTATTAGCTAGATAATTACATAGAGACATGACTCTAAACATACATATTTTACACAATTGACAACATTATATACAATTTACATGATTAAAGCATACACTTGTGTCAAAATCCTTACACATTACACCATTTTTTACAAATTTAGTATTATTTTTTTAGATTTGTGATAGATACATTATAAATTTATAGATCAAAGGTTATACTTTAATATATACTTCATCTTGAGACACATTAGAGGTTAATATTCCATGTATTTTCACCAAAATTTTCATATACATATTCAAACTTATTTACCAAGAAGCACTGATACTTTACCAAGAAACACCATTTTCACTAGAGAAAAATATTTTAAGCCTTTTTTTATGAATAAATTGTCTCCTTTTAGTAATGTGGTTGACATTAAACACCCTCAGTGGCCTAAAATTAATTCCCTTTATTAACTTGAGTTGGTTATACCAATTAAATTGGATTTTATTTTACTATCACCTAAGTTGTGCAATTGAGATTCAGTGATCTCAACTGTTGAATCACAACTCACCCTTCCACTATATTAAGGTAATAATTGCCTTATAATATCCATATTAAAATATCTAAGGTTTAGCTTTGAACCTTTATTATATTTAATTCTTCAAAAAAAGTCTTTACCAAGTCAAAGTGCCAAGGGGTAACATGGTTGCATCGACATAGAGGTGTACTCCTTCCTTATTCTATTTATTTTCAGGAATTTAAATTATTTCAAATTTTAGTTATATTAATTGAATTATAATATAAAATTATCTTATTTATAGGGCATACACTATGAAAACACTGAAAGTGGTCTCAATCAAAGGCAAGGTGTGTTTTACACACTTAGGTATGCATTTATTTTGTTTAAAGTGGTAGTTTCATCCTTATGCATTACAAGATTAAATAGGGGGAAATGTCTTATTATTATATACTTTAAAAATATCTATTAGGTATCTACCCTTAAATTATATACATTCCTAATAATAAAATTCTTGCATTTTCTACCTCACTATGTTTAACTATATATCTTATGGTTTGACCCAATCATTTTTGATGACCCATACCTACTAAACTATACATAACCTCAATAACTTCATAACCTTAAAAACACTTTCATCCCACATAAGGACACTTGTAATAAAATAAATTTCCAAATTAATATCAAGTGTTTAGTCCTCAAATGTCATTTAATTTGAAAATATTTTAAATCCTATGAATCAGTGCATTTATTTTATTTAACCCTATTGTGAGATATTTCCTAAAGGTGAAGTATAAATATAAATATAAGCCTTTTCATTACACATATAACATATACCAATAAACCACATATTAAATTTCATTCAATAAATTGCACAACTAGTTTATATTTCCCTACTCTTCACTATTTTCATATCAGTCATAAGAACAGTCATACTATAGGTTTAAAGCATTCAAACAAAAACCCATGAGTAGTATTTGTTAATTCATAATATATATCATTGAATTAAATTTCATATAATATATTTCACCTATGTGCACACAAAATACAACACCTAGGGGATAACTAAATATGTTCGAGGCCCTATTTAGAGTATTGGTTATGTAGGAAGCACCCATTGATAAAAGGTCCATTATGTTTAGTTAGACACTGTGAGCCCACTAACCCATTTTCTTAAATATAAAAATACTTAAGGTGAATATTTAGGGTTCTATCCACATATAGTTATCTATAACCTATGAACCTAAATGTAATACATCAATAAAAGTGACAAAAACTTAGAAGTATCCTAGTGGTTATTTTGTAATATAATGGATATTTTATGCTAGACATTGTATACACATAATATTTTCAAAATTTATCAATTATTGATGTTTTCTCTCTTGTAAGAACCTGTCAATTATCAATATCACTAAGTGCACTCCTTAAAGGATGCACTAGGAAATGGGTGGGTAGAACATTGGTGATTCATAGGTTGGTTGTCACTTTATTATCACTTTCTATTTACATAATAATCTCCTAAAAACACTACCCTAAGCTTTGCCTCCTTCCTTTTACCCTTATCCAACCATTTATTACCTGAATTAACCCTTACCTATCCTAAAAACATTTTATAATGGTTTTAAATATAGTTTTGGCCCCATCAACCCTATACTCTAACTAGTACAACTCATTTAGGGTTTAGGTTAACCCCTGGCTGAACTAAACCAAGATTTAATTGTTTTTGTCAATAAAAATATAGAGTTGATTGGGATGACCCTATCAAATAAAAATTTGGAAAGGTTTAGGGTTAGATCCAACTATATATACACATTCATTTAATCATTTATTAAGGATGAAAAAGATAAGAGTATCATATTGTGCATCTGCTTATCCACCATTCTACTTGAGGAGCATAGCTTAGGGTTTCAATACTTTCTTTGGAGATATGTATCTTGTCTTATGGAAAAGGTTTTTGGATGAATAGATATGTTATGTATCCTAGAGCTAACTTATCCTTGTTATCCTTACATAGCATAACAACCTCTTGTGCATCTCCTTAGCCAAGGGAGAGATTGAGACTGAGTGGGTTAATCTTCAAAGGAAATTATTCCTAACTTTGTTCCTCCTTTATAAGAGTAGATAGATTAACATTTGAACTTCACTCCCATGCATTATGATTTTATATATATTGACATGAGTATATATCTCATATGCATGTTTAATTTTTATGTTTATTACCCCCACTTTGTGCCACAAAAATTTTTAAGCACTAGATTAGACTTTAATTTGCTTTTATCATTTATACTTTGTGAATATTAAAACATAAGACCTAGTTAGGGCTATTGCATAGTTTTGGTTGACTAGAGGATTTGAAACCCTGCCTAGTGATTTTATTATGGTAAGAGATCCCTTGGTTAGGTCAAGTTTATCCATCTTGGTCATGACCCCAAACATATAATTATAAACAATAAGAAGTGTAAGTATGATTTATCTTCTTCAAACTAGGATTGATTTATAAATCAATTGCATTTCCCTTTACATACATTTTAGTGAACCCAACATGAAATCTAATCCTCCTAGGTTTTATTTCATTCCATAATTTTTTTATAATATCATATTTGTATATATCTATAGTACTATATCATAACATTTGGTATAGTTCTAACTTTATGTGCGTAGGTTTAACACACAATTGATTAAAAATGAGTATGTTCCATCTGTGTAGGTTTTCACTAATTATAGGTTACTAGATTAAGAAGTTTGACACAATATTATTATTCAATTCTAAATTGGCAAACATAATAAAACTAATCGACTCTATCTTATCTTTTATTTTTTCAACATACATGTCTTCAAACATAGTCGAATAGGTTGACTATGTTCATTTTCTCTTTTTCAAAATACAAGGTTTTACATACTTGGTCAAACTAGTCGACCTAATTAGCAGAATTTGGAGGCAACCTTTGAGCATCAAAGCATAAAAATTTTTAATCCAAAACATCTTAAAGCCCATATATGTTTATTTATTTTCTCTCTCTATCATTTTATTTCTTCCTTCAACTTTGTTTTTCATAAGTTTGTAGTCTGTAAAACTACAACCCTACAACTAACTAGGTTGACCTATTTGATTGTGTTCTTATATACCTTAATTTTGTAGAACAGTAGTGACATACTCAACTCTATTATTTATTATTTACATAAAATTTCACCTAAACTAACTCTATACTATTATCAATCAAGTTATTAACATCTATTTTCTAGTAATTAATTCACCTTTCCTTTTTAGTTGTTTGCATTCTCAAATTAACTGACATAACTTAAATAGGTGGTTTTTAAAATTAATATTTTAGTTACACTATTTTAAACTTTTTCATACACTAAATAATCAATTTACATTAAAAAATCATTAAAATTTTATCTTTCCAATGCCTACTTACTTGGATTTCATCAGCAAGGGTGAAGTTGACTTGTTTTTTTTGGCCAAGTATAAACAAGTTGTTGATGGTATATATTAAAAAATCACCCAACACATTTATAATTGTAGGATTGTGAAGTGAGGGGGTAAGACCCAATAAAAATCTAGTACTATCACCTATACATATCCCTTTCATCCCAAACATCCTTAAACTAGCCTTAGATTGCTTTCTATTTCCTTATTTCAGCCAACTTCCCTATCACATTAATTTTTTTATTTTTTATAACTTAATAACACTTAGCATGACCAAATAGTTAGAATTTAGTTTTTAGTTACTACTTGATCTTTGATCATTATGTCTTGTATTACAAAACTTGCATTGTCTAGTGTTGGTGCAAGGCTTATGCTATATGTTCTAATTAGATCAATCACATTAATCCAATTGTTTGTGTGCTTCCCCTAATTTTATTTCAAATTATCTTGAAAATTTTTCCCCTATTTTAAAACACTATTATTTTCATATATATAGTCTCTTATAGACTATTTAGCCTTCTTGAAATACATAGTGGACTTATATGAATGTGTATCCTTATATCCCTATTCAATTCATTATTTAGTAGTACATAGTTGACCTGTATGATTATGTATCCTTATTAAAGTATTTAACCTCCATGATTTCAATACACAGTCAACCTGCATGACTATGTGTCTTTATCTTTGTATTATATTCCTTAGGTTACATGACATAGTCATCAAGTTTGACTTTGTATCTTATTTTCTAATTTTATCTTTGCATCATTCCATTTAGCTTCCTTATTTCATCATGAACTTCATTTTTGAGGAAAATAAAGATTTTAACTCAGCATATATGATGAGATTCACTGATACCAATAAGTCTCCCCATAAATATACTTTGGATTACACTTTAGATGAAATCAATGTGTATGTCTCCACTTGTTCTACTAATTACATGACTCCTCATTCATATTTAGTTTATAACTATATTTTCTCCTTAGAAGATAAAACAAAATTAGAGTACATGCTTGAAATGATTTTATTCATTAATGAATTTCATCAACATAGGGGAAAAGACCCTTAGAATATTTATAATCTTGTGATAAGTGGTCAAGCCAAAGAACCAAATTCACCTTAGCCTACATTCTCTCATAGGTCTGGGGGCAATACCTTGTTTGCTTCTCAACCTATCCCTTCTATTTTGACTCCTCATACTATGACCTCTTCTTATTTGATTTCTTCAACCTCCATGCCAAGTATCTCCACTAATATAGTAGGTTCAATATCTAGTGAACCTTTTCCAATACCCCTCCTTCTCAATCACTCCACTAGGGTTCCATTTTATACCCATGTTATTCATGCCACTAGTGATTTTTTTTTATAATGCCAATCCTTATACTGGTGCATCTTTCAATGCACATGATAATCATGATACTAGTGCCTCATTTTATACCAATGTCTCTCAAGCCACTAGTGTTGCACATACTACCGCTTATAGTGTAACCCAAGCCACTAATACCAATGTTAATGCTTTGCATGCCATGAAAACTAATCACAATAACACACAAACCAATCAACTCTTATTAAAAACTATTAATCAAATAAACACATTCCAAGGTAATAATGCCAATAAAATTATGAAAATGTAAAATCATCTTATTCACCTTCACAATCAATGTCAACAGGTTCCATGGGGAGTGAAAATTCAAAACACCATCCACCCCTGCTTAACGATTCCCATGGTAACCTCATTCTAAAAAAAAGATTAAACATATTCAAAATAAACCTCTTACATATAAAATTGCCAATATAGACATAAGAGGTATCACACCTACTATTAGTTATAATGAGTTGACTGATCCTATCTTGCATTTAAAAATTTTTGGTAATATGTACAATGATTGGGTCAAACTAAAAAAATATGTTGTTACCAAGCTATGAACAAAAATGCTATCTAGAGATGTTTTAGATTAGTATAATCTACTCAAATCCTACTCTATCATTATATTGGAAGTTTTAGTTAATTCCCTTATATAAGAGTTTCAAACTAGTGACCTCTTTGAGAATATCTTAGCTCACTTTATCAATTGTAATCAACTTTAAACTAAAACCATAAATCTTTCATCAAATGGTGAAATACATTGTCTAATAAGTATGATAATAACATGGTGGATGATAATATCTTTAATCTATTGAATAATGCTTTATATCCTGAGTTATAATATTGGGTTAGGACTCTCTCTCCAAGAACTTTGGAAGAGGCCCTTGACCAAGACAAATGCCAAGATTTTCTCATGTGTCAGCTTGAAGCATCCCAACCTCCCATGGGCACTCACATGGTCCTAAAAAATAAAAATCATCATGCTACTAATGATGGTGTCACCTATTCCTATGATACCATTCACAATATTCAGGTTGTTTCTCCTAACTCTATTACAAATATACCTTCCCCTTTAAACAACACCCCTAATCCTCATTTTTTCCAAATAAACAACATTAATACTCATAATCCATTATCCAAAAGTGTCTACCAAGGCCTATACCATAATATATTGATCCCACTCATACTATGAAACCATGGTATGATCTAAATAATTTTTTTTAGTTCTATGTAAGTTTGGGTCACTCTCATAAGACTTGTAATCAATTACATAATTTAGTTATGGATTTCCTCCTTGGTATAAGTTTTGATCCTGATTCACTCATTAATAAATGCCAACAAGCCTATGATATAGAATTTAAATCTCATGAAACACAAAATAAAAATCAAGCCTTGAACTAGATTAATACTCATTGCCATCTATAGAGACCCTATTCCTATTCATTAAGATACCACTGACAAGCCTACTCCTTTTGCCAACAACATTGAAAGTCTTATCAACCAAAATCTTAAATATAATGTGGTAAATATGATTAATATGTGAAGGGTAGTTGTCTTCATTAATTTAAATCTTACACAGACACACACAAAACATCCTAAACATTTTGTGTTATCCAAGATTCTTCCCCATCTCACCTAATAGAGTTGGGGCAAGAGAACCTTATCTATTTTCAAGAATCAATTCTAACACCTCAATTGAATAACACCTCTCACATTATTTATAAAATTCCCCCAACATATACACCCATAAACAACATTATTTAACCTTATAAAATCATTTATCCAAATCAATTGTAAGACAAACCAAAATCCACTATCTTATCATCTAAAGATAATCAATCAATTTATCCCCAAACTAAACTAGCCACATCTTATCAACACAAGTTCAAATTAAATTATAATCCTCCTTCATAAGAACTGAACTAACATTATGTACCTTTATCTAACATTCACCCCATGGGTTATGATGAATGGGACCCTATCGTATAAATTAATAATCTCCCATCTCAAATACTCTTCCTTAAACTTGTGAAAACTTCTTTACATCATAACAAATGCTTGATGTAACTATTATTCAAAATGACCATCCCTCATCTTCCCCAAGCAAGATTTGAATCTACCTTATCTAGGTTGGAAGATGGTATATTATAATAATGTGAATAGATGTTTATACATGCTAACAAAATAGTGGGCACTTCTCATTCCTTATATTTCACTACTGTTTCCATGATTATATATGAGATTTTTCTTTGTGTAGATGATCCTAAACTCTCTATAAATGTCAAATTAGTGATATCCAATTCATGCATTATTTTATTGATGAGGGTTTACATACTCATGTTGATTCCCTTGACTTCGTTAAAACTCTTGGATATTCTAAGTGTAATCTTAAATCCACATGTATCGTGTGTCAAGGTTATGATAGAAAGTAAACTCCTCCTTTAGGTTGTGTGTGGATAATGATTACCATCCCTCCTATCATGATTCAAGTGAAGGTTATGATATTCAACTTTTCCTTTTCTTATAATATCTTTCTTGGTAGGCCTTGGACTCAACACATGAGGGTTGCCACCTCTTCTATCTACCAATGTGTCAATTTTACTCACAATTGTTCTATCTAAAGGATTCAAGGAGACACCAACCCATGGAATTTTTAATAACTCCAATAATGTGGAATATTCAAAATTATGACCATTGAAACCTTGCTGAGTGTTCCATTCTAGGAATCTAAACATTTTAATTTTACCATCAATTCTACTTGAGGTTACCATGGTCATCCCAATCTCATTTGGAACATACCACCTAACATCTTAGACATCAATGATGATGATCCAAATTAAATCAACCTTAAGATCAAAAATTTGAATTTATACACCATTTTATTTACCAACTTCACTATTGTTAAATTCATGTTCCTGTTAGCCACCTATCGATGATATACCCATGGTCTTAAACAAGACTCATAATTATATTCATCATGAAACCTATGATGAAAATACCATACCTACATGCACCATTGACCTTCATATAGGTGATTATGATTAAATTTATACTTTAGATGATCCATTTCTTGGAAGTCTATTCTAGGGTAGAGATATTGAATAGATTTATCAGTATTTGTGAACACAACATGGTTTTCCTTCACTTTCATCTTCATTGTGATTTTGTATTGGAATTATGATCCACTTTTATTTATATCTTATATCGTTTGAGTTTATGTCAAAATTCACTTCCCTTATATATCTTACATGGATCTTTATATTTCACATTATGTGTTGCATATGGTTTCATTTATTTCATTTTGTTCTTAAGGATTCTTTACATTCTTATATTCATGACTTCATTTATTTTTCATGGATTTATTTATATTTTATCATTATTTTTTGCCACCTTATCTCTACAACATAGATAATAATTCTTATTACTTATTTATACAAACCTTACTCCCCTTACTAATCCTTCTTTACCATGTGATCAGTTAGAAAACTAGTCATATCATTGTAATTCTATTTTACCAATCCACTTTGGATTTCATTTGTTCCCTTATTTCCTTCATAAACTTAGCATACACATTGTTAAAACTTGAAATAAAGTATTGGTTCATAATCAATCATAAGTTTTTAGTCAATCATGAATTTGAATACTTAGCTTCCTTTAACCAAAGTTTAAATCTCGTTCTTGTGTATCAGTTCTATCCCTCATGTTTGTTTTCAAAAACAATACAAAGGAGGAATCTTAAAATCCATAAAAATTTAAAATCCAAACTAGTTAAATAAAAGGCAATGATATAAAAGGTAACATACAAATTTTAAAACTCAAATTACACTAACTTGATTCAAATCACGTATCATTTTTATAGTTGAATCTCAAACTCCAAAATTGGATTCATGATAGATTAAAGGTACATTAGGGTGTGGGAGACCAATATATTGGAAAAGGATAATAAAAAAAATCTTGAAGTGCTACCTAATTTCTCACACAATTACCCAATCTTCATAGTAGACCAATGACTTTGTAAGAGGTCCTAAGGAATGGGAAACATGTTTTGGGAAGATAATTCTATTTTTATTTTCTTGTTATTACAACCAACATGAGTCAATCTTAGTATTTCACTTATTTTCATATACAAGTTTGTGTTTATTGTGGCTATCCTTTGTATTTTGATAGTCAATAGAGACATAGAGTATTTTCTATGTACTTATTGCACATCATGTTTCCTAAGGTATTCTCATAGACACCTACATTATGATTTTTACATTCCCTCTTTAATTTAAAACATCCTTATTATTTATCCTTAAGAATATTATTTGTTAATTGATCACTCCCCCTAGGGATCCCATTTGTGAGTTACATTATAAGACCATGGGTAGGACCAAACCTTCCTAAAAAATTACCACATTATAAAAATCTATTAAAATCATTCCCATAATTATTTCCACCTCATTGGAATTCTCTTTGTGAGTTGTAGTGTAGGACCATGTATAGGACTAATCCTTCCTCAAAATATTCTAATAACCAAATCATAATGAAATTACATGTGTCAAATTTTACATAAGTAATTATTTATTATGAATTGCACATCATTTTCATGCTTCCCCTCTTGATATAGTATTTTTTATGCTTACTTCATTAATCTTTTACTTTTATCTTCTTATTTTGTGATTTCATGTATTCTTACAAAAAAAAATCTTAAATTTTTCATAGTTCCTAGCTTGAATTAGTGGGATGAATTTAATTTCATTTTCAAAATTTATTCTCATTTGTAATTCCTAATGTTATTTAGTATGATTTATTGACTTAAATTAATTTTCTTATACCATTTGGTTTTCATGCACCTTCCATTTTATTACATTATTTTCATACTACCCAATGTGATATAGTGTGATTTTACTTGTTTTAACTTAGGGAAAATCTTTTACATGTTTTAAGAACATTTGTTACTCTTATTACCATATTTTGTTTATTATATTTAGTCATCATTTTTATTACACATTTTCCATCATGATATAACGTGTAGTGCATTTGATTTTTTGACTTATACTTTTTCAAATCATTTTGTGCCTTTTTGTTTTTAACCATGCATGTGTATCACACAGTGATAGAAAATAAAACACTAAAAATATATTCCCCATAACATATAAAAAAATCTAAATACATGTGCTATAAATAGATAAATATGTGCATCAACATCCACAATCAAGTACAACTCATGAAATCAAATATAAATGTCAATATATATATATATATATCATGTTTTTTATACAATACAATGTTTAAAATAAAAAATAATTTCAAATATAAATCTGAACTCCATCCTATCTTTCCTATGGCCTAACCATGCTACCCATAGATGCCTATGACTATCCCCTCTGAATGGTACATTGTAATGAGGTAGTTTAGGATCTCAAATCTTCTACTTGTCTCTCTAGATTAGCCAGATGGGATTACACCTATTTGAGATGGATATTGGTATCCATGTTCATCAATATCTCCTAAACCAAGTCTTATCAATCCTCTATTTCTCCCTCTCCCACCCTTGTCAGTGGATTCAATCCATATATGCATTTGTACAACTACCTTTAGGCCTCTCCCACTAGTCTAAACTAGCCCACTTGATCTAGGCATATGAAACCAAAGGATCATCTAGTGTGGCAAGTTCATATAAAGATACCACCCCTCTAAAATTTAATGGTGGATAACCATAATTAGGGATCCCCATCTGATCTCCTCCATTTTAGGATCTACAAAACCTAAATTAGATAGACATTAGATCACATATATATTTCATAATCCATCTATCTACTATAGTCAAATGTAACTAGTATCCTACATCAAATCTTAAATTAAAATCAAAACTTCTCACCACTAACCATAGTATCTCCATTGATTCAATCATCAAACACAGTCTCACCATCTGCTTATCCATCGAGCACCTCCTCCATCAGTCACCTATTCACTAGTGAGAATCTAGGAGTCACCACTAGATCACACCATAATCCTCTCCTCAAAGGTTCCTCTATGGAGAAATTATTTCCTAGAGTGGATACTTGATCCTCTTAGGCTACAACCCTCACTTGTACTTAATCTCACTAGTAGTTCCTCTATCTATAGTGTGGCTCTAGTGGTCATTCTTACTATTATTGTTGTGGTGCCTAATATGGGCCTAAATCCATGTCCATGATATTGCTCCTACTGTCCCTAATACCACCTATTATTTATAACCATTTAAGAATAAATTTGAAAGTATAATCCCTATCACATGTAACCAATCACATAGATCTTAAAAATATGACTCTATCTATTAACCTCAAGAAAACATGTGAACTAGAAATTACATTAGACTGATAGTATATACAACTATAACATTATTTTTCCCAAAAACGTTATAAAATTCAAATTTCAAAAGAATTTTGGTCATTCACCCCATATGAACTAGTTTTTTCTATTAGAAAATTAAATATGAATATCTCATCTAAATGAGGATGAGAGATTGAATTCAAGATCACAGTCCCATATATAATCATATTATTGACTAGATAGACTTTTTTTAATTAATACCAAATTAACTTAGAGATAATACATAATTGTAAATTCAAATGATATATCCCTATGCATAAAAATACATAACCATCTTGTGATTACACAACATAGAAAATATGTAGTATTGCAATTTATCCACATGAGAAACCAAATCATAAAAAAAATATAGTTGTATTCTATAGTAGTAACTTAATTATTATTATATACATATCTCTACTTAAGACAAAAAACAAAGCACAATTCCTTATTAGTGTCAAATTTAATTACTTACACTTTATTTATCACAATTTCAACTTGTAAATGGTTAATTTCCTATTCTCAAAGGATTTAGATCCAATAAAACATGGTTACATAGCCAATATTCATACTTTTAACATAATAACAACCCAATACCATCATTACCAATTATTCTAGTAGGTTTACCATAGTATAGACAAACTATAATTCTATTTATTGTTTTAGTCATAGAAAATATAAATTATTTCCATATTTTTAAAACTAGGTTAAGGGATATTTTAATACTAAATCTTTCCTCACTCCATCATATGACTTTAGGTGGTTATACCAACTACCTACATGTCCATTTTAGTCATACATTATATATAAATATAATGTCATGCATGAAACAATAAATAACAACAAGTTAGTAATTGGTTTCTTATATCCTCATATTTTCATATTTAGTATATACAAGACAAAACTTATATGTGTTATCTTTGATAATATATACTTCACCAATTTCAATTAAAATGGTTCACAACAACATATGTATATACATATCATGTATTTTCTCATATGAACAAAATCATGCATATCATATAACACAAATTGAAACATAGTATATGTGTTTGTTTTATGTTTATAAAGTATACATAAACTAAATAATGATCTATTACTATATACATATATCATATAACAAAAATTAAAACATAAATAAGGTTGATTTTAATAAATTCCTGACGAGTTCTAATGAGTGATACAATTTTAAAAAACTCAAAAGTATGTAATTCACAAGTATGAAAACATTTCTATAAGCCTATGGGTGAGAGTGAGTACTCACCCCCACTTATATGAAGGTGTGGATATAATGAAAATAATTAATCTATAATAAATGAGACAATGACACCTATTTAACCAAACATAGTCTACATACTTATTACACATTAAAGTTAATATAAAATGGTTTTACATATTCAGGTTAAAAATCTATGTTGAAGCATTCAAGAGAACCATACTCTTGAAAAGGTAGAGACAATATTATATTAGGAACACAAACTTGGTACAATTTTTTACAATACATAAAATATTATTTTTTTAATCCTAATACTTGCATAGATTAGGCTTATTTTGTTGGTAAAACTTGTCAATTGTCATAAAATATAGATTCTACATGTATTGTTTGCTTCTATAGAATTATAGGTGAAAATGAATACTCACCCCCAAAACTGTGCAAATAACCTAAAACTAACACATGGCATGTAAATGAGATTTTCTTCACTTTTAAAATGTTTCTTAAGTAAAATGATATGAATAAAATTAAGTTACAACTAAAATAAGAAACCTCTTAAGATAGGGTTTTTAAATCCATTTGTACCCTTCTCAAATATAAGCTATAAAATGTAATATTGGTTTAACAATAACATTAAATCAAATTTTTTACCATGGTAAAAGTGTATTTCTAATATTTAAGAGTTTATATTATTAATCTAATTTTTTCATGGAATTTTAAATGATTTTTTCATAATATATTTAAACTAAAGATCTAGGTCAAGCTAAACTTTAGATAATTTATTCACATATCAAGAATTAATAGTTTCATAATTTTTTTAGTGATACCCAATTTTCCAATATAAATATATGACATTTTCATCCAAACATATTTAATAAAAAATTCAAAAAAATCTCAAGGCTCAACCTCATGAATATAATAATTCAAGAGATAAAATCAATTAAAATAAATAGGAGTATAATAATCATGTTTAAGACTACTATTATAAATTCAATAATAAACCTTATAAATTTTGATAAGCTTAAGACTACACCTTGAGATTACATAGAATAGAATAAAAAACATATTGGGTAACACTCAAAAAATGAAGAATGCATGCCTAATATTTATCTCTAGAGAGTAAGGGTTTTTACCTAGTAACTATAAAACTCCTATCATTTTCTAATTTTATTTATTCTCTATCATTGTGTTTTCACTTTCCATTCCTCTTCATTTTTAAATCTCAAGCCAATGGTTTCAAGCATATTACAACTCCCATTTTTTCTCTACGTGTAGGCCAATGTTCTCATAGATCAAATTATGTCATTCCACCACTTAACCTCTACCTTATTAGTGTAACTTAATTTTATATGCACTTCCATTAAAAAACAAGTATTCGTTCCAACATGTATAATGGAGATAACATAAAATAAATAAAAAACTCTCAGTGATACTTTTGATAAACATGATATAAACAACCTCTTAACTCATACATGCAAACCCTTTTTTTGAGCTTCTACCTCCATGCCACAAAATATAAACTTATTCATATCATGATTTCATCCCTTTGACTTCTATGGTGAAAAAAAATAACCATAATTTAATTTTGTTTTAAAATTATTAACATTTTTTACTTATGCGATGGTCATTAACCTTTTTTACTTGTTCAATAGTATCAAATACCAATAATGACTATGTTATGTTCACCCCTCTCCTTTGGTGGTTGAATAATTAATTAATAACTCTAAATACATAATGAAATAGGGGTAATTGTTTTCGTTTTTGACTAGAAATAACTATATAACCATATAAATGATTAATGTTATAGATTGACAATAATATGGTTAGTTTAACTTAATTCATGTCTATAAGTAAAAACTAAACTATAAGTAAATGATGGTTTATAATATAATACTTATTTCATTTCACACAAGAATATAATCCCATTAGAATATTTATCAACATACCAATGTGAAAAAATTATTACACATATATTACCCATAATAATAACAAATAATATTTTCGTAAATAATGCTAACTAGTCTCAAACAAGACTTTTACTTTACAATCATTTGTATGTTATTATAACCAAGATTGTTAATCATAAATTTACATAAAATACAAAAATAATTAAAAACATCTTACCATGAATTAGATAGTCATGATTCACACAAAATTAGGGAAATGACTATGTACTTAATACTAAAATCTAACATAAACTCAAGAAACTACAAATCAAGGAGTATAATTTGACTGTGTTCTTATTCCTATATTACTTTATCTACCCTAAACTATCACAATTTACCACCTTATCCCCTATTATGCTCTCCCTTAGGATTCCTTTTTTAGGGAAAAGATAAAAGTTTTATTTCATCCACCTTAGACAAGGGTAGTAATCTATTTTACCATATTAATTTAAATAGTTAAGATAAACTAAATCAATAATAATATATCTATAAATAAGATACATCATAATTACGAATAATTTTACTATTGGTGATTGTGGATTATTGAGTTTAGTACTAATGTAATTGATTAATTCAAACTATGGTATCTTTCATTCTCTATCTTTATTTAAATAAGGTTTAATTTTATATATATATGAATTTTACAAGAGGGTAAGGATGTTACATCCCATTCTACCCATAATGGAAATTACCATGGCATTAATGAGTAATTTTACTATTGGTGATTATGGATTATTGAGTTTAGTACTAATGTAATTGATTAATTCAAAGTATGTTATCTTTCATTCTCTATCTTTATTTGAATAAGGTTTAATTATACACACACACACACACACAGATACATACATATATATATATATATATACAAATATATATATACATATATATATATATATATATATATATATATACATATATATATATATACATATATATATATATGTATATACATATACATACATATATATATATATATATATATATATATATATATATATATATATATATAATTAAACCTTATTCAAATAAAGATAGAGAATGAAAGATAGCATACTTTGAATTAATCAATTACATTAGTACTGAACTCAATAATCCATAATCACCAATAGTAAAATTACTCATTAATGCCATGGTAATTTCCATTATGGGTAGAATGGGATGTAACATCCTTACTCGTAAAATTCATTTTCCTAAATATGTCATTGAAATAAAATATTATATTAAATGTACAAGTTTGACATAATTAATCGAATAATTACATGAATAGTCTATGGAACTTTTCATAATCCTTTCACTTGGTACTTTCCCTATAATATTGGTTCCACTAGATCATTTTATAACACTTTTTCGATTGGTTGTCTCAATAATTCTAAGTATTCCTTACTAAGACTCAAACTATCACAAGAACTCAGTAAGTAATTAATGATTGATGAAAGTTTCAATAATACAACCTATAATTAGTATACTTCCATTTTAAATTCAACTGTATTAAAAATATCATGCTAATTATAATTAGTTAGAGATGGAAAATAGTACTTATTTTCCTTTAATGACCTAATTAAAAAAATGTATATTAAGAGAGAGGCTACATGCTTACCAAGACCATCTCAGCCAATCATATTAACATAGTGCAGTATTTATATGTAAATTTCCTTTACAAAAAGAAACTAGTAAATTTTTCTCCCAAGTATATTATATTTAAGGAAACTATAATTATGTAAGCACATTTTTTTATCAAATTACCTCAATATTACATAAAATGGTTAACACACTCATTTGTGTTATAGTCTTTTGTTATAAAAATATTCATGCACACATAATAAATCAAATATGCATGGGTAGACTAAGACTATAGTATTATATTTATATATATATATATATATATATATATATATATATATATATATTACTTCAAGGTTATCTCATCATATAAGTAAACCAAATAATAAATAAGTAAATAAATGTAATATAGAAGATTATAAACTTGTTAAGTTAGTTTTGAAAATTTATAGTTCATTCCCATATAATCTATATACTTGAATAATGTTACTTTGACATCACAAGTAATTTTTTAGATAGGAATGAATCTACCAAATCCCATGTAGTATTTTGACTATTATAATAGTTGTAGATGAGTTTAGGAAAACATCACAAATAATTTAACTTTAACACATTGATATTTGTCAAAAAATAAAAATAATTGACAATGTTATACAATATAAAACATGGTTTGATGTACAAAAACTATTCATAGATAATACCAAAAATGAACTCTCTATGAGTTAGTTCCTTATAAATGCTAGATTATTTCAACTCAAACAAGATTCATCACACAAAATGTCTCAACATAATTTTATATTCTCAAAACTAATTTATTTTCAATTTTCTATACACACAAAATTGATAACTAATGGATGTGATAACTAAAATTATGTGATAACTAAAATTATAATGACTACACCACATATAACTTCATCAACTCATTGTGTTTATTCAAATGTTGTTGAAATTGAAAGAAAACTATAAAAATTGTTAATTTAAGTTAGGTACCATATGAATAAAATTATTATAGTTGAATTTTTATGTCAACCAAATCTCTCCCAATAATTCTCAAAAATTAACATACATATCCCTTCTAAAACCCCCAAAAATTGTGGGCTCCTTTTGAATAGTGTTGATCTTGTATTGGGAAGACAAAAAAAGTAATATATTTCTACAAGATACATAGTTCACAATATCCAATGTCCCTTACACTATTGAACCCTTTTGAGATCGATTTTGAGAGAAATCTGAGGCAATTTCTCATGAGCATTGAAAATGTGGGTCTCCAAATCCAATGCTTACAATGCCAATGCTTAAAGTGGATTAATGAAATTACATAAAAAAATTCAAATATCCTACTTACTTGTCATTATTTGTAACTTAATCAATTATTTTTCTTGCCTATATTCTTAGTGTTTTTATTTATACATGAAAATTATTTGTTTAAGTAAAATAATAATATAATTCCAAATCAAATCAAATCAAATGTGGATAATGGTAAGGTGTATTCATTAATTTATAATTTTGAGAGATACCAAAAAGAGTTTTTTCCCATAGTATTTCTACCAAAAGATTTCAAGACTCTTTTTATAAGTCATTAATACTTCAACCATATCATGTAATAGTAGTAACACTATCATAAGTTCATACACTAATTATCTCAATATAGACATATTAATTATTATCCTTTAAAAATGTTTCATAGTGCAGTAAACTAATTCAAGTAATGAAGATGAAGTCGCATTCTAAAACTTTTGGAGTAGACCTATATATGATATTAATCCATTGTCAACACTATAATAGACCCAAAAACCAAGCCTTTATCTATCCATTCTCATGAATTCTACTATAAATAATATGATAATATAAGTAAATACCCCAGTCTGACTCCTAGGCACTACGACCTTTGGGTAAGATAAGGATCATCCATCAAAAGAAGCTCCAAGATGCCAAGGAATCGAGTCAAGTATAGAAATGAAAATAATAGATTATTCCCTTGGGAATATTTGGTCACATAAACTTAGTGAATATATATATCAAAAAGTATTATGAACTCCTATACTAAACCAACAGGTTTTTAACTCCTCATGGTTAGGTACCAACTCATCATTCAAGTCTAACAGATTTAACTATTCCTTTATGAAATTTAGGTAAAATAATAGAATTAGTTTCATGGTCTCGCTTTGAAGTATTATCTAACCCACATTACTTATGTAAGGTCAGTAATAATAAAATAACTACCCTCTCATTAGATTGACTATATATATATATATATATATATATATATATATATATATATATATATATATAATTGTGAAGTCTAGATCTAGATAAATCATGTACCATAATACTTCCCTACTAATTGAACCAAGGACCAACATTGATTAACATAAGATATATTTTAGATATTATTACCAATTCTAATATGGTTTTAAGGGTTAATTCACAATTGCACATCAAACATGGTTCCTACCTATGTGATGTTACCCACATGAGTAAAACATATATTAATAATATGATATACCAAGCTAAGGTACTATGTAGTACTACTTTAACTATAAAATATTTGACATTATGGGAGTTACCAATGTGCTTATGTGTAAAATGAGAATGTATCCAAGGAAAATTAATAGTACATGATCTTAGAATAATCCTTGACAACATATGCATCCCATATGTTATCAAAAGAGTTGTCACTTGTAATTTAACACCACTTACTATGTTACTCCATTAATTTTCCCATGCCTATTTTAGAAGATACAATAATCTAGTTTCCATATATGATAATGAACCTAAATCATCATAAGTTGGTTACAATAGGTGGTTAGGTCCATATTGTACCCCCATTATAAATAGAGGTTACATGGTGTCATTCCATATTAATCTTAACAACCCTAGTTATGGTATAAAAACAAATAAGTTATAAATTACCATGATTATATATAACTATAATATTAAATTCAAGATAGATGTATTAGCACATAAATCAAATAATTTTACAAGTCATTTTTCAATTAAAATACCTTTTTCAAGTCTAGGATAATTCATGTAAAGTAATGAAACACCTTTAAGTCTATTTGAAGAAATTGTCATGTTTTTTTGTATAGATCACTTCTATCAAGCACTAGTTGGATGGGTTTCCATATATGTTATCCATTACATGTGTTGGGTGAATATTCTGTCGGCCAGCTAACTAGTGACCAAAATAGTTCCTATCACCATAGCATAGGAAGATTGGTCACCCATGTGTGCATCTTTACTACATCAACTAGAGACAAATCTCTCCTCTCATCAAGGGGAGGTTCCCTATTAAATATGCAAAGGATATATACTATATAAATAAGCAAAAAGTAAGACACAGGAGAAAAATACATCATCCATCTCTCTTCTTTTAGAGATGATGCTCACAGATAGTGGAGAAATCTTGGGTGATTGGTGAAGGTACTTCTCTTCTTTCAAAAGTAACATTCAGCCAAGAGCCAGATCCCTTCTTGGATAGTATAAATCTTGGTGAAGTGATAGAAGGCACTTCTCTTCTTTTAGAAGTGCTTGTTCTCACAGACAATATGAATCTTTTTGGTAATAGGTGACAAAAGGGTATAGTAACCAGTAGTATGAAATAGAACACAAAGTTTCCACCTCAACTTACCAAGAGTGAGATACGAAGAAAAAAGGGGGCACAAAGTCATCACAAGGTCCTTTACATAGAAACAGAAAATAAACACACACTAAAGACAACTATGACAGTGCAAAGTCTGAAAGTAACTGGATTTAGGACACCTTCCTTATCACCTCCACTAGTTCTACTTGTTAAATCAAATAAAAAAGAATGATTTTAGAAGACAGACATAAGAAAAATCTCCTAAAGTAGCACAAGCTATCATAACACAAAGTCTACAAGTAACTTGCTTTCTCATTCAATCAAAGAAATATGAATTACAATCTGAGCTCAAAGTCTCAGTAATGCCTTTCAATTTGGGTAGAGTTTTACTTCTGGTAAGGGGAAGATCTCCTTTGTAACAAATGAGAGATTATAATAAATAACACTCCCTAGAAGACTTGGGTGCTTATTTTCCATAGAATGGCCCATGCTGTGCATTTAATGCCTTAAATGGATTTCTAGGTTTGTCAAAGGACTACATTGAAAATAGGGCCACTATCTTAAATATGGCATGTCATTTCATCCCATATGTCTTCTCCTGAGTCTGGATCATCTAGTCTATCCCCTCTGACATTTGCATAGATGTCCATTTTGTCTTTACTTCATGGAAGGAAAAATAGGCCACGTCTTTAATTTGCAAGATCAAAAATCTACTTTACAGACTGTTTCATCTATTGGAATAACTTCTATGCAAATATTTTGGGCTTTTCCCTCTTTCTAATTTTGTCTTTTCCAGCTTTATCTCTTCCTACTACAATTTGAGCTATCAGGCTATCTTTTAAGCTAGTTTCTTGGTTCTTCGTTCAAGTTCTGTGCTTTATTTTAATTTCAATAGATATTCCCTTACCTTAAATTTGGCATCTATAGGGATGTCATTGGTTGACTGTTTCAACAATTCAAGTGACCTTCTCGACTCCTTGGTTCAATCACTTTATTAGTTTAATCACTTTCCTACTCCTTGGTTGATCCATCGCTTTCATTTGAACTTGCCTTTGGAATCATCCATGTTGCCTTTCTATTTGCTTGAGGCCACCTTTAAACTGCTTCAACCTATGAACCATTGAAATTTGAACTCTTTTAGTTCAAGGTTCAATCGCTTCATTGGTTTTTTCCTCTACCCATCACTTCCTTTTTCTTTCTAAGCTCTTTGATCTTCATCACACTGGTTGAACCTTTGAACCTGTGAACTCGTTGAACCTTTTGGTTCAAGGTTCAATGGTTCAATCAATTCATTCTTTTTATTTGGCTAAGTCCTTTTGATCTTTTTGAACCAAATGCGTTGAACCTTGAACCCATTTAACCCTTAAACCAAAAGAGTTCAAGGTTCAATGGTTCAATGGTTTAATCCTTGCTTAGAAGCTTGCCAATGAACTCTTTGGTTGAAAAGAGCCATTGAAACAATCCTAAAAATGACCAAGTGTTAAAAACTTGTTCTTTCTTATAGAGTTTGTAGAAATCAACCTATGAATTCCATAGAACTGAGTTCATATTTTTCTCTAAGTTTTCTCTCAAGCTTTGAAAGAGTCCATAGATTCAACCCTACAAAATTCATATTTTTAAGCCTATAGAGTCTGTATTTTTAAGACTAAAGAGTCCATAGTTTTAATCGTGAAGAGTCCATAGATTTCTTCTTGTAGAGTCCATAGATTTCTGAGAAAGCTTTTTAAAATGAAGAACTTGAATACTCAGAACAATTTTTGAAAGGGGAAGAGAGGATTTTGGTTTGTAGGACCAAAATAGGCCAAATGTTGTCCCAAAAATGAGTGATATTTTTGGGGGACAACAGCTGGCTCCAGTTGGGGAATTTCCTTGAGTTGAAAACTTGGAATAGCTGAGGGGAGTAGAAACCAGAATCTCTAGTGACTTGAAGTGTGCCATTGGGCTACGGAGTCATGCTACCTAAAAAGAAAGGCTCCAAAAATGAAAATGAAAAGCACAAAATAGAACTAAAGATTATACAAATATACATATGTATAGATGATCTTATCTGATGCCTCAATATTTGAAGCACTTTAAATGCCACCCACTACAAGACAGTGAAAATTGTGTGCCATCCTGATAAACCAATAGGAAACCATTTTGTCCCCAAAAATGGTGATGGGCTAATGGAACTCTCCACCAAGAAACCAATTTTTTGTGTCTTCATCTTGGCCTTTTATTCTTCTTTCTCCATGGTAAGACATGCTCTTTAAACTAAAAGCCATAACTCCTTGCTCTCCCTATGAAGAGTTCCTTTTGCTGATTTTGGAGTACATTAGTATGGTCCACCACCATAGCTTACTATTCTACTAGTTTAGTCTAGCACATGCTTTAATTGTTAGCATCAAATTCCTGAAAAACCATTAGCTTAGCATCTCCTTTGGTGTGAAGGATTTTAACCTCTTCACCCTAAGAAGTTTTCAATCAGAGCAATAGAGATCCACATCCAGTTGTGGAAGGATTGCTGCCATTAGATTCTAGGATCCAAGCATCATTAGAAGCTAATATTTTATCAGGTTTCTCTTCATTGGAGATGGAAGATCCTTCTTAATTTGTACTATGCCCTACCAATTTTTTTGATGCCTAATTTGGATCAAATCTTGGATTGTCAGCCATAGGACATTGATCAGTTGAGACATGAGCATCCTCTATGGTCAAGGAGTAATTACCCCTTCCTAAAGGCTCAAAAAAAAAATTGAGTAGTAGGAGCTGACATTTGGGTGACCATAATCTTTTCCTCATATAGGTTCACACCTAGCTCTTCACCAATGTTTACCTACTCAGGATTAGCTTGCAGGGATTCAAACTTAGTCATTTGAAATTTAGATTTCTTGACATGATCAATCGTGTCAAATGACTGAGATGGACTTGGAAGAGAGGATGGGAGTTCATCCTTTTGGTTTTTGGGAGGGGGAGGACTGATCTGTGAAGTTGAAGTAGAAGGTGTAGAGATGTTTGATGTAATAACCTTCTTGGAAATCATTAGGTCCTTTAACTGGAAAGGTAGAGTGGTTCCCCGCTTAGAAATTAGAATTTTAAGCTGAGTTTGTTCCTCTATTCTTTCTTTATCAGCTTGCTTGGCTGACTGATTCTTAGACCTAGTGAATACTGCATATGATCCTTCGACTACTTCACCTTCACTTCTAGGTTCATCCTAGAAGTTTAAGAAACCAATGTGGGAGTCACCAACTAATTCCTCTAGATCCTCCCTAAAGAGATCAATTCCATTTTATTGCTCAAACTCTAGTTGGAAATATGAAACATTTTTTGTTTCCAAATACCCAACTACTGAGTTGGTTGGAGGTGCTTCAAGGGCAAGGTTCCTCTATGGGGGAGGTAGATGATTTGGTTACCCTTGACTTCTAGCAGCATTTCCTTGATATAGATGATTATGGAATGTCCTCCTTAGTATATATTTATATAGAGGAGCAAAAGACATACTTGGGTCATTTGCCTTTTCAAGGCTAACAGTTCATTTGCCATCTTTTACACCATTTGATCAGTGATGGCTGTAGATGAATTCTTAGAAGATGAATAAGATTTAGCTCTGTTAGGGTCTCTCCTATCTTTCCTTCTGGGATAAGATCATCTTATAGCTTAGTAGCCAAGTCTTGAGTAGCCTTAAGGTCTATGTGTCTAGCCCATCTCAATAGAAAACTCACTTCGGGTAGCTATGAGTTGATGAAGAAACACATGAGATTCTGAGGTGTCAGCTGGGCGATCATGGGAATCCTATGCCTCAGCTTATTGAACATAACAATGAATTCCCTCATAGGTTCATGGGGTTCCTTCTTCATCTGAGTGAACTAGGCAAGCAAAGCATGTGCATCCTCTATAGGCTTGAAACTAGCTTCAAACTTGGCTTTGAGTGTATCATAGTCAGTCACTGATCTAGCTTATAGATGGTAAAACCAGTCTACAATAGCACCTTGTAGGGTCTCCACAAAAATCCTAACTACCACATCTTCAAATTCCACCCCTATCACATTGTGGGCTATGTTGAAGGCTGTAATGTGTTCATCAGGATGAACCTTCCCATCACAAAAGAATTTGGGGAAATTCTTTCTTGAACTGCATGAAAGTTCATGCAAACGTGGAGTCAAGTTGAGTGGGCCAAAAGAGTTACCCCAGGGGCATCGAACTACCATAATTTAATTATGAAAAATAGGGATAATAAATCTAGGTGGAGTGGCTAGATTTTAGAACAAAAAAATGGAAAAGAATTGGCCCTGCTTCAGCTTGAGGCTTCAAACTGCACACTCTTTTCTTGCAGCTCTAGTTTTGTAGACCAGATAAAATAGCAGAGATGGAGGAAGATGGTAAGGCTATAATGATAATGGGTAAGACATGGAATAGAGTCACCAGAGTCTATATAATGGATAAGGGAAGGAACTGATTCAGTCTAAAACTTGAGGTTTCAGACTGCACATTCATCCCTAGCAGAGTCGCCAAAAATTGTTGGGTGAATATTTTGTCAACCAACTAACTGGTGACCAAAATAGTTCCTATCACCATAACATAGGGAGATCGGTCATCTAATGTTGTAGGTTTACCACATCCAAAGGGGGCAAGTCTCTCCTCTCATCAAGGTGAGGTTCCCTATTAAATATATGAAGGCTATATACTATATATATAAGTAGAAAGTAAGACACAAGGGTGGGATAAACCATCCATATCTCTTTTTTTAGAGATCATGCTAACAAATAGAGGAGAAATCTTGGGTTATTGGTGAAGATACTTCTCTTATTTAAAAATTAACATTTAGCCAAGAGCCAAATCCCTTCCTAAATAGTAAAAATCCTGGTGAAGCAATATAAGGAACTTCTCTTCTTTCAGAAGTGCTTGTTCTTGCAAATAGTAAGACTCTTTCTGGTAACAAGTAATGGGGTAACAGTGTCCAAAGTAACCAGCAATCTAAGATGTAGCACAAAGTCTCCACCTTGACTACCCTAGAGTGAGTTATGAAGAATAGTGGGGGCATAAAGTCATCCCAAGGTCCTTTACATAGAAATAGAAGAGAAAAAACATACACTGAAGATAACTATGACAGTACAAAGTCTAAAAGTAGTTGGCTTCAAGACACCTTCCTTATCACCTCCACTAGTTCTGCCTATTAAATTAAATAAACAAGAATGCTTTCAGAAGATAGACTTAAGAATAATATCCTAAAGTAGCACAAGCTATCATAACACAAAGTCTGCAAGTAACTTGCTTTCTCATTCAATCAAAGAAATATGAATTACAATCTGAGCTCAAAGTCTCAGTAATGCCTTTCAATTCAAGCAGAGTTTTTTTTCTAGTAAGGGGAAGATCTCCTTTGTAACAAATGAGAGATTATAATATATAGCGCTCCCTAAAAGACTTGGGTGCTTATTTTCCATAGAACGGCCCATGTTGTGCATTTAATGCCTTGAATGCATTTCTAGGTTTGTCAAAGGACTACACTAAAAATAGGGCCACTGTCTTAACTATGGCATGTCATTTCATCCCATATGTCTTTTCTCAAGTCTAGATCATTTGGTCTATCCCCTCTGACATCTACATAGCTGTCCATTTTGTCTTTACTTCATGGAAGGAAAAATAGGCCACGTCTTTAATTTGCAAGCTTAAAAATCTACTTTGTGGACTGTTCCATCTACTGGAATAACTTTTGCATAGATATTTCAAGATTTTCCCTCTTTCTACTTTTGTCTTCTCTAGCTTTGTCTCTTCCTACTATGATTTGAGCTATTAGGCTATCTTTTCAGCCAGTCACTTGGTTCTTCCTTCAAGTTCCATGCTTTATTTGAATTTCAATAGATATTCCCTTATTTTAAATTTGACATCTACGGGGAAGTCATTGGTTGACTATTTCAATGATTCAGGTGGCCTTCTTAGCTCCTTAGTTCAATTAATTTATTGGTTCAATCACTTTATTGGTTCAATCACTTTCATGTTCCTTGGTTGAACCATTGCTTTCATTTGAACTTGCCTTTAAAATCATCGATGTTGCTTCTCTCTTTGCTTGAGGCTGCCTTTGAACTACTTGAACCTATGAACCATTGAAATTTTAACTCTTTCAATTCAAGGTTCAATTACTTCATTGGTTTTTTCCTCTGCCCATCACTTCCATGTTCTTTCTAAGCTCTTTGATCTTCATCGCACTGGTTGAACTTTTGAACCTGTGAACTCATTGAACCTTTTGGTTCAAGTTTCAATGGTTCAATTAGTTCATTATTTTTATTTGGCTAAGTCATTTTAATCTTTTTGAACCAAATGCATTAAACCTTGAACCCATATAACCCTTGAACCAAAATATTTCAAGGTTCAATGGTTCAATCCTTGCTTAGAAGCTTGCCAATGAACTCTTTTGGTTGAACCAAGCCATTGAAACAATCCTAAAAATGACCAAGTGTTGGAAACTTGTTATTTTCTATAAAGTCTGTATAAATCAACCTATGAATTTTGTAGAACTAAATTTGTAGTTTTCTCTCAAGCCTTGAAAGAGTCCGTAGATTCAAGTCTGCAGAGTCTATAGTTTTAAGCCTGCAGAGTCCATAGTTTTAAGCCTGTAGAGTCCATAGTTTTAAGCCTATAGAGTCCATAGATTTCTTCGTGTAGATTCCGTAGATTTTTAAGAAAGATTTTAAAAATGAAGAACCTAAATGCTCAGAATAATTTTTGAAAGGGGAAGAGAGGATTTGGTCTGTAGGACCAAAATAGTTCAAATGTTGTCCCAAAAATGAGTGATATTTTTGGGTGACAACAACATGAACCACATTCTTCCTATTTTATGTCAAGAATTATTCAAACCATCACTACTTGACTCATAAGTTCTTAGAATTTGAACTTGTCTTTGATTCCACATGTTAAAACCCAACTAGGTAGATTTTTAAAATTACAAGACACACACACACACACACATCTTACTCAATTGGAATTAATGTGCCTATTTAATATTCATATATTAAAATAATTTAGTAACATACTAGAATATATTTCACATATATCATTATTTCCAACACAAAACACAATGCTATTATATTTGGTTTATAATTGAAAATATTAAACAATAGATATATTATACAAAATGATTCCACTAAGTTAAGTGTAATATACATAAAATTTAGTTTGTATATACTAAAATTTGATTTTATATGACATACTAGTCTTATACACTTGATAAATACCAATAATGGCTTAACCTTTTAGTTAAGGACCTTCCCACTATTAAAAGGCTTGTGTTCACCATATTGTTGTGCCTATTTGATTATCTTATAGTCTAAGCCTAAAATTATGATGATATAAATTAATTTTATCATATATTATACATGAAACCTAATTTCCATCCTAAATAGATAGTCATATATCCTTAATATCTTTTTAACCTATAAGACACTAACATTGAGATTAGGACACCAATATCCCAAATTTGATGTTAGTGTCCCTACCTTCCAAATAGTCAAATTGAGAATATATTAATATGTATAGTTTATTTATTTATCTTATTTAACCCTAATATGAGATAATTTAAAAAGGTGTGTTATAACATAAAATAAATGGTTATTCATTACCTACAAATAAGAATCAAACAAGCACCTCTCAAGTTCACACTATACTACTAAAAATCATTTGCACAACTAAGCTCTACTACCCTGTTATTCCCTATTTACACATTAGTAATAGGATAAATATATTAAAATTATAAAACATTAAAATAGTATACCATTACAATTAATTATAAAATTACAAGTTAGACTACTACATGCACTAGAATAGAGATTATTGCATAATTATTCACACACAATCCCACATAAGGAAGAAAACTACATCAATCAGAATCACTATCTAGAGTATATGGATAGGTAGTTAACATTAATTGGTAGAGGGGTATTTAAAGTTATATCAAATTCACTTGATACCATTAAGCCTTAATTTATAAAGTGACATGACCTAATCAAAGGACATAAGATTTAAAAAAATAAATTATTCCAAGAACTTGTGTGCATTATTTGAATTGATAACCTAAAAGTTGATAGTGAATCCTAACATGTGTAGCTAAATTTTATAGAAAAAGATAAATATTAATAGTCAGATAAAACCGTACAAATCATGAAATAATCATCAACACTAGTGTCCATAGCCTAATGCTAGTGTCCTAGTTGATAAAAAGCTAACTTATAAAATCTGACAAATTGAGGCAAATCATCATATCATATTATTTTGTACCTATGACTCTTATATCTACATGTGAATAATTTCATAATCTAAGTTTTTATAATTACTCATAAATAAATGTTTTTTTTTAATTAGGGACCCAACCTTGTACAATACACCACAACCAGAGGGCCTAATAGCCTAGATACAAAAGAGAGATTACATCAAACAAAAACCAAAGTCAACAAGAAAAATAGACAGAAACAATATATATATATATATATATATATATATATATATATATATTATGTTTTTGTCTATTTTCCTTGTTTCCTTTGGTTTTTGTTTGATGTAATCTCTCTTTTGTATCCAGGGTATTAGGCCCTCTGGTTGTGGTCTATTGTACAAGGTTGGGTCCCTAATTAAAAAAAAAAAAACATTTATTTACTAGTAATTATAAAAACGTAGATTATGAAATTATTCACATGTAGATATATATATATATATATATATATATATATATATATATATATATATATATATATAATATTTTTAGCCACTAAAGGCCTCATCCCAACATCTATCATCCTCTTCAAGCCCATATAAGGATGTTGAAGTTGTTGGGGGACTTTCCCAAATTCCTATTGACCAATTTTGTCCATAGGCAAAAATTTAGTCACCTTCTCCCTTGATATTCAATGCCAGTCAATTTCAGTTGTGCAAGTTTAATGAGTTTGGTTCATGGCCTAGTTTAGTAGTTCAACGACCTTTGGTTCAAAGGTCCATCTTCAAGTTCAACATCTTCAATTCATCGGGATTCATTCAAATCAAAGAATTCATTGGCCTTGGTTTGCTAGTTAATCAGTGTGCATGCTTGAGCCAATTGAACCATTGAACCATTTTTGGTTCAACAACTTGGTTAAAGGGTATGCCCTTGGCTAAGGGGAAGTATAAAAAGTTCAATACCCTAGCGGAGGGTAGGTGCACAAAGGAAAGGCAATCGGGTAAATCCAAATTTGCTTGAGTTCAAATTTGACTATGTCATGAATTCCTTCAGACTTTTTATTTGAAGGAATTCCTTTGGACAAAAAGTTTGAAGGAATTCGGGCGCAGCTCAACTTACAAAGGCAAATGTCTGTGGGAAATCATCCATTGAAAAATTGTTCATGGGAAAATATCTATGGACTTTTGTTCGTGGGGAAATTTTCCATGGACACAAAGTCTGCGGGAGCCCGGGAGCTATTCAAAATACACAAAGCCAACCGACCCGCCAAGCGACTAGCTGAAGGACCCCAAAGGGTAGGTGCCCTTAGAGGGGACTTTTGGCCATGTACAAAAGGGGACATTTCCAAAGGTTGAAGGGTCACCTTCCCTTTGGGAAGGTGACATAGACAGAGAAAGAATGACCATAGATGGCTAAGGAAGATAAGCCGCAGAAGAAGCCATATGGACCTAATGACGTTTTGACAGGCCCAAGGACGTCCCAGAGGCCGTCAAGTTTATCAAAGTGAAATAGCTATTCCTTTTCAAATGAGAGAGTGCTAACCATGGAAAAGAAGGCCCAAAATGTAGTGACCTACTAGAATGTTCACCCCCATGGGCTGAATGAGCTAGATGAGACAAAATTGAGAAAAGACAAGGAGACAAGACAGGAAAGGGATGAAGCAGTCCAAGTGGGAAAGTGAAGGTGATTTATTGCCTTATAATCCCCAAATGGTGAAAACAATGAATGGCATGGATCATGTATTTAAAAGGGGACAAATCTCAATCTATTTGTAGAAAAAGAGGGTGTATCCTATGTTTCACATTAATGCATGAATGCCAAAGTCAAATTTGGTGATTATACAACATGGTTCTAGTAGGCCTCTTCTAGAAAGATGACATTGGCAATAGTGTTTTCCTCTTCCCAATGAGGGGACATGAATTGTCCACTTGTAAAAAAGGAGTGCCAAATGAGCCTCCTTAGTTCTCTTATATATGGCAAACTTGTCATTTTGTAAAGGGATCTTCCATATTTGTAAGGCATAGCCCTAGAAAAATTTCACCTGAATTAATAAATGTAGGTTTACCTCTTCTTGGATAGATGTTATGTGTATGTCCTAAGTGTTAATTTGTGTTTAGTCATTATCTTTTGATGCTCTCATAGGTTTAACACCAACACACCAGTTGTCTACAAGGTGCCATTTTGTAGCTGACAAGAGAAGAGCTCTATTTGGAAGTATAAAACATAGGAGGTTACTTACAGTGTGCATTTCATAGCACCTTGGTGAATCTCTTTTTCTATGTTTTCATGAAAGCCTCCCTACCAATTTCTAGTAGCATGGTCCTTCTGCCAAGTCTGAAGTGTATGTATGTGTTTGTCTGGTTTCAAGAGTGGATATGAGAAGTTTGATTTATTTTGGTGCATCACCTCTTTAGAGTAGTTTGTTTTCCTGCATCTCTCTCTCTCTCTCTTTTCATCCCCCCCATTATATATATATATATATATATATATGTTTGCACTTGCTAGAACAAACGTGATGCATCAAAGGGAGCTAGCCCTTATCTAGAGACTCTCCCCTCTAGCTTCACCAGTCCCACAGGTGAGAGGGGAGTTTCCATGTTGCGAGGAGAAGGCAAGAGCTTGGCCTCCTATTAAGGGTGCAATCTTTGACGTCAACAATTTTGGCATGCTCGGTGGGACACAGTTTGACAACTCAGTAAGGTTTTAGGTTTAATGCTAGTCCTGTTACAATAAATGGAATATTTTCAGCATCTGGTGACTCTGAGTTAAATTTGCTAGTTAAGCAGCCTGGTGCCATCAGAAATCATTTCTTGTATGTATATTTATTTTTCTCAAAATCATGGGTCTTGTTTTCCTTCATATGAATATAATCAAGCTCCAAATATTTATGTAATCCCCTCAAGCAGCTCTCCTAGTTGCCCTACAATTATAAGGGAAGTGGCCTTGGAATTAGAGATTAACAAGCTAGAAGAGCAGTACAGATATAAGCAGAAGCTGATGTATAAAGAGGAATGCTCATTTAGGCAATCTCAAGGCTTGAAACCCATGGAAGAGGAGGTATAAAAATGGAGAAATCCATTTATTCAAGGCAGTTAGCCTTGCACGCCCCCTCCTAATTTGAAGAAAACCCCCTTTTTTACACCAAATCCTTTCTATTAGATTGCACTTGCTCACTCCAGCTCATCAAATACATTCACTCTCAATCCCGTGTGCCTAGATTTCTAACACTAGAAGACATCAAAATAACCCCCCATGGAGATGAACCTTCTAAATTCCCTATATTGTGAATCTTCCATTAGGGAGAATACAACTAGCCAATGTGTCCCTCTTCTAAAGACTCCTCTAGTACACCAATAGTCTCTTCGTTGCACTCCCCAACCTCTCCAAGTCCATCATAATGCATAGATTCTAAGTTGGAGGAAGGAATGCCAAGGACCAGCTCACAGCTCTAAAGAGGATAATGCTAGTGACCTCCAAGAAAGACTCTTTCAGGACAACCTAGCTAAGCAAATTGAAGATTTAGAGGCTAAGATGAAGCTGCTTCTTGAAAAAGAGTTGAAACTTCCAGACCTTACAGAGGAGCCCCAAGACCTTGTGGAAAACAATGTTACTACCTATTCACAAGAGCAAAATTCAAAATTTGAGATCCTAAACTGGGGAAAAATAGTAGAATCATGTGGAAGCAAGGAAGAAAAGAAGCAAGGTTTTTCTCAAAACCTTGAAGAAGCTAAAACTGCTCCTACCCATGATTCATATGATCTCCAAGAAAATCTTTTTCAAGATCTAGCCAGGAGAATTGCAGAGTTGGAGTCCAAAGAGAAATTCCTTAGCCAATGTGTGATGGATGATTCAGTTCAAACAACACATTCCATGTCTGAACACACCCCACCTACACATTTCCAAGAGAGATATCAGGCCATGCCTGATATAAATGAAGTGATGATTAAGTGGAAAGAGGAGAATCATTCAATTGTAGCTCAAGGACTGCCTCCTCTTCCACATGTTTTCTCCATTTCACCCCTTCTCAAGGAAGAACTTGTTCTGCAGGAGGCGAGTGAGGAACAAAATATCTAGATAGCTCTTCAAGAGGCTGTCATGAGCGATAACAAAGAAGAAATCATCATCCATGCTCCTTGTGAAGACCTTATTAGCAATGGAGAGGACACATGTCTTGCATATATGTAGATGTTCCATCAATATGAGGAGGAACAAAATCATGGTGAGCCCTCTCCCCTTCTGTTTGATGAACTTTCTTATTGTTTTGATGATGAAGATGACTACACTAAGGAGCCTAAGTTAGAGGAGGATCAGGAGGATATTTTTGAAAATCTAGAAATTTTGATTATCAAAGAGGAAAAGGAGAGGTCTATCTTCCTGGAGGAATGCCTTGAAGAATAGAGCATTGAATGAAAAGGTGATGTATTATGGGATGAGGAATCATTTTGTGAGTCTGTTTTAGACATCACCATAGTCACCCTTCTTCAAGAAGGCCAAGAAGAAGTAGGGGATGAGTCTGATAGGATTTTCAACAAGGCAAAAGGGAACAAGTCAGACCATGATACATTGCAGAGGAAATTCACAGACTAAAGGGCTTATGGTGATGAGCTAGCAGCCATTAATATTTTGGTGAGTAGCACCAATATGAAGGACTAGCATTCAATAGGCCTCCAGGGACAAGCATAATACATGTATGTTGGAGGCATGTTAAAAAATGATCCACTTAGATTCCATCCAACTCAAGTGGTAGGCAAGAGGAGCAGGTCACCAAATCTCCTTTTCGTTCAGTTACTTGCCTAGCACCATAAGTCCTTTTGCCAGGAAGGGGAATTGAGAAATTTTCCCTTCAGTCTAGGAGGAAGATGAACATTCCTAGTTAGCTATACATAATAGCTTGTTTTTAGTTGTCTTTCCTATTTTACCTAAGTTCAGTTTGCATAGGTAGTTTGTTTTAGCCTTGTGTATTTCCCTTTGTGTGTGGGGTAAAAGCTACATGTTTGATTCTTGAATCTTTTGGGGTTGTTGCTAACTTTTGTTATAGCTACATCTGAATCTGCACCCAATGGATTTTCAAGGCAACTAGGCTTTTAAGCATAGTAAGCATGCTTCCCCTATGAGTCACCAATCTATTGACCAATTTTTCCCATAGGCTAAAATTTGGTCACCTTCTCTCTTGATATTAAATGCCAGTCAATTTCAGTTGTGCAAGTTTAATGAGTTTGGTTCATGGCCTATTTCAGTGGTTCAGTGACCTTTGGTTCAAAGGTCCATCTTCAAGTTCAACATCTTCAGTTCATCGAGCTTGGTTCAAAGCAAAGAGTTCATCAGCCTTGGTTTGTTAGTTCATCAGCATGCATGCTTGAACTAATTGAACTGTTGAACCATTTTTGGTTCAAAGGCTTGGTTCAAGGGTATGCCCTTGGCTGAGGGGCAATATAAAAAGTTCAATACCCTAGTAGAGGGTAGGCACACAAAGGAAAGGAAATTGGGTAAGACCAAATTTTCTTGAGTTTAAATTTGACTAAGTCTTAAATTCCTTCAGACTTTTTGTTCGAAGGAATTCCTTTAGAAAAAAGTCTGAAGGAATTCGGGCGTAGCTCAACTTACAAAGGCAAATGTACATGGGAAATCATCTATGGATAAATTGTCTATGGGAAAACATCTATGGACTTTTGTCTATGGGAAATTTTTTTGTGAACATAAAGTCTACGGGAGCCTGAGAGCAATTCAAAATACACAAAGCCCACCGACCCACCAAGTGACTCACTGAAGGACCCCGAATGGTAGGTGCCCTTATGGGGGACTTCTAGCCAAGTACAAAAGGGGACATTTCTAAAGGTTGAAGGGTCACCTTCCCTTCAGGAAGGTGACATAGACAGAGAAAGAATGACCACAGAGGGCTAAGGAAGATAAGCCACAGAAGAAGCCATATGGACTCGATGATGTTTTGACAGGCCCAAGGATGCCCCAGAGGCTATCAAGTTTAGCAAAGTGAAATAGTTGTTCCTTTTCAAATGAGAGAGTGCTAACCATGGAAAAGAAGGTCTAAAATGCAGTGACCCACTAGAATGTTCACCCCCATGGGCTTAATGAGATAGATGAGACAAAATTGAGAAAAGATAAGGAGACAAGATAAGAAAGGGATGAAGTAGTCCAAGTGGCAAAGTGAAGGTGATTTATTGCCTGATAATCCCCAAATGGCATAAATAGTGAAAAACATGGCTCATGTATTTAAAATGGGACAAATCTTAATCTATTTATAGAAAAAGAGGCTACATCCCGTGTTTCACATTAATGCGTGAATGCCAAAGTCAAATTTGGTGATTATACAACATGGTTCTAGCAGGCCTCTTCTAGAAAGATGACATCAGCAATAGTGTTTTTTCTCTTCCCAATGAGGGGACGTGAATTGTCCACTTGTAAAAAAGGAGCACCAAATGAGCCTCCTTGCTTCTCCTATATATGTTGAACTTGTCATTTTGTAAAGGCATCTTCCACATTTGTAAGGCATAGCCCTATCAAAATTTCACCTGAATCAATAAATGTAGTTTTACCTCTTTTTGGATAGATGTTTTATGTATGTCCTGAGTGTTAATTTGTGTTTAGTCATTGTATTTTGATGCTCTCACAAGTTCAACACCAACACACCAGTTTTCTACAAGGCACCATTTTGTATTTGACATGAGAAGAGCTCTATTTGGAAGTATAAAATAGAGGAGGTTACTTACAGTGTGCATTTCACATCACCTTGGCGAATCTCTTTTTTTGTGTTGTCATGAAAGCCTCCCTACCAATTTCTAGTAGCCTAGTCCTTCTGCCAAGTCTAAAGTGTATGTATGTGTTTTTCTAGTTTCAAGAGTGGATATGAGAAGGTCAATTTATTTTGGTGCATCACCTCTTTAGAGTAGTTTGTTTTCCTACATCTCTCTCTCTCCCTTTTCATCCCCCCATTATATCTATATATATGTACGTTTGCACTTACTGGAATAAACATGATGCATCAAAGGGAGCTAGCCCTTATCTAGAGACTCTTCCCTCCAGCTTCACCAGTCCCACAGGCAAGAGGGGAGTTTCCATGTTGTAAGGAGAAGGTAGGAGCTCGGCCTCCTACTAAGGGTGCAATCTTCAATGTCAACAATTCCTTGCCATAATTGTTGTAATTGATATTTTTATTAGGGGACACCTGAAGATATGTTAATATACCTCCCAAAAAACCTCTAAGACATTAAATTCCATCTATTTTATTTTTCATATAGCCTTTGTAAACAACCAAAAAGATCATAATATCATCTTTTAACTCAATGCTCTATCATTCGATAGAACCCACCTTATCCTTGAGCCTTTTCAACTAAGTCTTCACTTTAGTTTGATCATCCTCATTTTTAAGGAGGATACTATAATATTATGAGATATTTACCTAATCCTTAAGGGTTGAATTCTATCTAAGGATCCCCCTAATAAAAGTCTTTTAAAGATAAAGTTTCTCTTCTATCTTCTCCTTGATTCTCTAGTTTCTGAGAAGATCCACTAACTTTTCAAATTTTGCATTAGGGTTGGTATATTCAGTGTCAACTAATGAGCCCCAAAAATGTCATGTTCTTATGCTAATCTATTTTACTCATCCTACTTGTTAACCATGCTTTTAAACACTTTCCCATCAGTTCCCTTATATATATAGCCATAATTTTGTAAATAAAATTATGTTTTTGCACTCTTTAGTATTTATAATTATGTATTGGAATTAAAAATATGATAAGTATCTATTGATTTAGGATGATTTTTATATAATGTGTTTTAAGGATGTTTTGGAGAAATAGGTATATAACACATAACATCTTGTAGCAAAGGAATCTCATTACATAGACTATCATGTAGACACTACATCACCAAATCTGTGAATGAATAGATTTTGATTCCTCTTTTAGCCAACTCATAGAGACAACGATAACCTCCATACAGCCCAATAAGGAATCAGTTGAAGGCTAATTTTTTTTTTGTCCTACAATAATGTTGTGAAATTCACATGAAAGATGACTTTAGCAAAAGGTGACAATTTCAATTATCCTAAGTCCAATGTATCTTAAATTAGAATATATATAATTTTTGGTATAAAATAATCTCCTCTATGGTATATATATGTGTGTAACAACTCAGTTGATATATAATAGATATTGATTAGAGATTATCATAAGTATATTTTATCAAGAAACTATTATTTTAATTTCTTGTAGCTATTTATTACTATATTTTTGATTAATATGAAAAGGTATTTCTAAGTTCAATAAAGTTTTGTGAGAGGAAGGATTGAAGCTGATATTGGAAGGAGGAAGGGCCCCATTTGGAATTCTGTAGTAAGAATCCAATCCATTTAAATAACTAAGCATGATATTTGATTTCTTTATGCATTGTGCATTTTATTTCTGAATTGTGTGATTTACATTCTTGCTTAGATTTATTTAAGTAAGATTCCAACATATAAACATTTATTTCATATTATTCTATTTATTTTTAATTTACATAATTTAATTTACTACATGACTTTAACAACTTAGATAACAATTAGCATAAGGTGAAATTAGAAGATTGAGTGTGCACATATAGTGAGATCATCCTATTAAGTATACATCCTTTGGTTGATATTTAAATGAAGTAGAAGGTACATGTCCATGGTAACTCTCCTTGCTAATTTTTATTAAGAGAAGTATATCTAATTATGAATTGACTATTATTCATTTTTGGTGTTGTTGTTGGGAAAGGGTTTCACACACTTTTAATCTTCAATCCTGATAATAATTATTTTTGGATGTTTAATTCTTTTATTTCCAAAGATTACTATTCCTTACATTAAATATTTATTGATTTCATATTTTAAATTTTGTTTTTTTCAAGTAGGATAGTGTAAACTCTCAAAAAACCCCATATTACTAACCCTATATAGGCATGGTAGGCAACAAAGTTTAAAAAAATGGTGGTTGACGTATGCAAAGTGAAGGGGAATATATAGGAAGATCATTTTTTAAATAATAAATCATTTATAAAAGATTGGAAATTCATCCTACAACAATTAATGAATAGGAAGGAATTATTGAAGATCACTTGTTGTCAATAGAAGAGGTAGAGAAGGAAGATTTTTTGGCTAGACTGGAAGCACAAGTTGGAAACCTTGATGAGGTTCATACCCCTAGAAGAGACCCATATGTACCAACTTTGATAATTCACACCTTATCACCTCATACTTAGGAATATAAAGTTTTCTTCCCTCAATTGTCCAAATTTCTTGCTTAGGAGGCATTCAAGGCTATTTTTTCTCCTAGAAGAAACATCGAGCCGATAAAATATTCTAATTTAGAGAGATTATTTACCAAGACACTACTTGAATCTTATGAAACCTCCAAGACATCACCATTATATAAGAATCCATATATTTATAAGGAAAAAAGATAAAGTCTCCATCATTCACACCCCCAAGAAATAAAAGAATTAATAGGAATTTTGGGCAGTGGGTAGCAACAACCTCCCATCTACCAACACAAAGAGTATTAATGAGGGATCACCCCAAAAAAAACACTACCCATGAATCTAATAATTTAAAATTTCTTATCCTTACTCATAATGAAAATCTACCCATGAAGAATATTCCTCACTCTACCCTCCCTACTTTTAGGTGAAAAACATCTGAGGATCTAACCACATTTATTTTTGAGTTTGAAATCTTATCCCATAGCTGTGATTATAATCAAGATTCTCTTAAACTCAATTTGTTTCCATAAACACTCAAAGATGTAACACTTAGATTGTTCATGGGACTTAGAAAGGATGCCATTTCTACTTGGGAAGACATGAAGGAGAACTTTTTGATAAAATACTAAGACTATTTTAGGGGTATAAACTATAGGAGAGATGAAATATTTTAAATGACACAAGTTGATGATGAGTCATTAGAAGAATATATGAAATTATTTGTATTCATATTAAAAAAATATAAGCAGACTAAAATAGACAAGGAATCAATCAAGTTAATATTCCTAAAATAGATTAGAAATGATTGTCTATAAGTAATATATCTAATGTCTGGTGGTGATGTTTCTACATTACCATTTGTTGAACTAATAACTCTATGTAAAAACTACTCTAGATCAACCATAAAAAAAAGTAGGGGAAAAAACTTTCCTATAACATCTATAGTAGGACTATCTAAAGATGAGGTTATCAAACTCATCAATGTCATGAAGTAGGACATTATTAGGGACCTAGCTACTTAGCTTGATACATTACATACATAGAGGAAGCAAGAAGAAACTAGGAAATCCTTAGCCACTTATTACCCTGAATGAAGAAAGAAGGTAGATTACACATGCCATTATATGAAATCTCATGTAGCCAGCATAACTAAGGAGAATCCTAACTTCCTAGAGATGCATGCCATAAGAGAGGATAAGAATCAAGTGTTTTTCATGGCTCAATGGAAACCATGGTTACAAAGACCAGGTATGCCATCAAACTCTATGTTTGAAAATTATCAATTCTTAAATAATCCTAAATATGGTTCTTGGATGAATATACCCAATCAAAATTGGTCCCAAACAAATTAACATCTACACTAGAATCAGTTATGAGTGCAACAGAATGGATAAAAACCTCAACTGAGACAATTCCAAAACTATAAATGCTTATTTCCCTCTAATCCATGGCAAAAATAATGGAGAGGTAATCAATGCTTTCCCAAAAAAATAAAATAACCAAAACAAAAATAGGCCATAACTCCAAACACTCAACCACCTATTTGAACCACTCAATTACCTACCCAACCCATCCCCAATCCTACCAATAAGTCAATTCAACCAACACAATCCACTGAAATAATGCAATATCTAACATTCAACTTAGATATTAATCAAGTTCAACTTCACTTAGGTCATGTTTTTCCACAACCCACCTCACCCATAATCATAAAATGCTTTGATCTAGCCCCACTCCATACTAATCCACATCTACCCATGGCTGATCCTAAGCCAAGTATAACAAAAAAAAATTGGTAGTCCTCTTTTTTCAGAGAGATTGAAAATATCACGTCCTAAACTAAATCTAAAATTTGATATTTTAGGACAACTTAAGAATGTGTGCATAAAAATCCCACTCTTTAAGTAAATAAATCATGTTACTATCTATAGTAAAGTTGTTAGAGATCTATGTTTGAGAAAATTGGAAAGATAGAAGAAGGATCCTAAAATAGTCTAGGTCATTGGTCAACTAGTAGATATTATGTTGGGAAACATAGTTCCCCCAAAATATTCTGATCTAGGAAGTAATATAGTTAATGTTAGAATCCATGGTGAACCCATCTCTAATAATTTAATTTATTTGGGTGTATCCATCAGTGTGATGACCATGGAGACCATGTAATAACTAAAACTTACTACTCTTTGTCTAACACCCACCATCATCCAGATGGTTGATAGATCAACTATTAAGCCTAAGGGGATTGTTGAAGACCTTGTTATCACTGTGGACTCTTGTAAATATCTAATAGACTTTATTTTCCTATATCCAAGAAATAACTTGGGGGTTATCTTCTCATCCTTGGCCACCTATGGTTGGCCACTATTGATGATTTTATTAGCTATAGGTCAGAAAAATGAAAATTTATAATAGAAATTACACCAAGAGATTGGTTTTATATCCACTATCTTAGCCTTCCTAGAATGATGGACCAGCCCCTTAGATTGATGACTTTTAGGCAGCTATCTCCTTGTAGAATCTCTACATAATTGATTAGAGTCTATCTTTTGCAGGCACAAGAAGGCATTATCCTTTCTAGTATCCTACAAAACACTTCTCAACAAGATCCTATGGCCACAAACCTATTGGAAGGTACACCATGCCCTCTTCAAAATACCTTTCTTGAGAATGATCTTGTTGAAACTACAAGAGACATTTGGACATTCTATCAATGTCTTCCCCATTAATGTAGTTATGCTCCTTTAATCACCAATGTATAAATCATGCTTTTGATAACAAATAAAGTATACATTATTTCAAACAAACCTCTCAACATCAGCTCCTCCTTAACACCCCAACAAGAAAGACAATTACTTACAATGTTGATAAATCACACAATAGCATTTGCCTAGGATTACCATGATATGAGAGGAATACCCCTATAATTATGCATGCATCACATCTACATTAAAAATGAATACAAATGTATTTGTCAACCCAAATGATGAATGAATCATGTATTTAAAGATATTATCAAGACTAAGTTGTAAAACTCTTGGATGTAAGATTTGTTTATCCTATTTCAAATATTCAGTGGGTCTCTCCCCTGGTCATTGTCCCTAAGAAATGGGTAAAATGGTGTATTTACATTGACTATCAATAATTATATTTTTCTACAAGGAAGGATCACTTTCCCATTCTATTTATTGATTAAGTGTTGGATATATTAGTAAGGAAAATTACTTTTCCTTCCTAGATAGATATATTAGTTATAATAAAATATGAATTACTCCACAAGACCAAGATAAAACCACTTTTACTTTCCCTTGGGGATCCTATGCCTATGTCATCTTACCATTTGGCCTTTGTAATGCCCTAACTACTTTTCAAAATAGTTGTTTTGAGTATATTTTTTAATCTCTCCCATGACTATGTTGAAATCTACATGGATGATTTCACTGTCTATGGGAAAACATTCAAAAAAATGCTCACCAACATAGAGAATTTTTTTTAATGTTTCTAGGATCATCAATTATCTTTGAGTAATGAAAAGTATCATAAACTATCTACCCACACCAAATAAGTAGAAATATGTTAGAAGATATTTAGGACATGCTGGTTATTATAGATGATTCATCAAATATTTTAGAAAAGTTACCGCCCCATTATTTAGATTGCTTACTAATAATGTTAAATTCATATGGACTAATGATTATCAAACTACCTTCTAGATACTCAAAGACCTCATAACAAATCTTGTTCTGAGAGGTCCTAATTGGAAGAAGCCTTTTCACATATACACAGATGCATCTGATACCACTTTAAGAGTTATCTTTGGCCAAAAAGATGAATCCTTGAGTTAAGAAATTTATTTTATTAGCAATAATATTCAAGGAGATAAACTCAATTACACTATAATAAAGAAGTAATTTATTTTCATCATCTGTGCCATCAATAAATTTGTATAATACTTTATAGGTTATCAAGTATTCATTTACATAGAACATGAAATAATCAGGTGTTTAATGAACAAACCTATTGTAATAGGGCAAGGTAATTTGATGGTTACTCTGGTTGTAGGAGTTTGATATTACCATTATGGATAGACTAGGTAAGGATAATGTAGTAGAATATTTTCTATCTCAATTGAAAAATGATGAGTATAGTTATATTATTGATGATTCTTTTCTTGATGAACATTTTATATTATGTAACAATTCAATCTCCTTGGCTTACAAATATTGCTAACTATCTTGTTTTAGGATCACTATAATAACATTTCTCTCCTTGGGACAAATAACACCTGAAAAAAAAGAGTAGACATTATTCTTGGATTATAGGATATCTCTTTATCACTAGACTAGATTTAATTATGAGAATATGTATCTGAGAAGATGAAGCTTATCACATTCTTAGAGCCTACCATGATGAACGTTGTGGGGGGTAATTTTGATACCGAAAAAACTACCATGAAATTAATCACTATCAAATATTATTGGCCTTCCTTTCATAAGGATGGAATGATGTATACCTATAGATGTGATCAATTCTAGCATATGGGAAAACCCACTTGTTCTAATGAAATGTCATTATAGCCATAACTATTTCTAGAATCCTTTGACAAATGGGGACTAGATTTTGTAGGCCTCATTGATCCTAAATCCAAAAAAAAAGAATATATACTAGTATTCACTAATTATTTCACAAAATGGGAAGTGATCAAAGTCTCTACCCATGCCCAAGATGAAAAATTAGTTGAGTTCTTGTATGAATAAATCTTCACCCACCATGGAGTACCAAGAGAAATAGTCACATACAAAGCACCATAATTCACATCAAACCTCATAACTACATTGGTCAAATAATATGAAATTAGACATAAAAATTATACCCTTTACCATCCTCAGTCAAAAGGTTAGGTAGAAGAGATAAATAGATAATTGGAAAATATACTTACTAAGACTATCAGCCTACATAGAAAATATCGGTCAACTCATTTTATAGAAGTAGTCTAGGCTTATAGAATCACCTAAAAAACCATAATTGGTTTCACTCCATATGAACTAGTTTATGGTAAAAATCTTATTCTACATGTTGATTTTGAACATAAAATATTAAAGATAATACTTGATTTGGGCTTAGATATTTCCCAAGATCAACAATACAAGATCATGCAGTTGAATGCACTTCATGAACTAATAAAGTAAGCACTTCATCACACTAAAATAGTGAAAAGATAATGTGTGGGTTGGCATGACAAGAACATCAAGACTAGGAATTTCTAATTTGGTGATTTGGAACTCCTTTTTGACTCTAAATATAAAGATCATAAAGGAAAGTTGTAGTATAGATGGCTTGGGCCTTATGAGATCCAACAAGTTTTTGACAATGGAGCTATAAATCTCATGACCATTGAATCTATTTAGTTTTGACTAATTTTTAATGGTCACAGGCTCAAGATGTATAAAAAACCATTTTCTAAGGAAACTCTTACTCACCAAATTCTTGAAGAACAACATCCATCTCTTCTTTGTAAAGCAAATCAACCTTTCCTATAGTTGAATGGAATTTTTGTCAATCTTTATGTAATATTTTACAAGAATAATAAATCTTCATAAATCCAAGAATAATTCATTCACAATGCCTTGGTTCAAGCTAAATAAAATCCTACCTCCTATATTCTTGTGATTCTAATTATGTTTGGACCAGAAATTCTAAAAAAAAATAAAAAAAAATTAGTAATGAAAACCTTCAGGTGTTGTTGATAGATGTTGTCTCAAAAAACAAGGTCACTAGCTGATCAACATTCATTAGAGAGAGAGAGAGAGAGAGAGAGAGAGAGAGAGAGAGAGAGAGAGAGAGAGAGAGAGAGAGAGAGAGAGAGAGAGAGAGAGAGAGAGAGAGAGAGAGAGAGAGAGAGAGAGAGAGAGAGGGCACTATTCTAAAAAAAAAATTAATTATTTTCACTTGCATATTCATTTTGTTAGAGCAGAAATATATTTTCCTTCTTGCTACATGATGAAAAACTTGTTGTAGGATAAAAATTGCTATTGCATGATACAACTTGATACTATAAGATAAAACTTGTTGCTACAGGAAATATTTCTTATTACATGATGTATTATTATCATTCCATCCTACATTTTATCTTACATAAAGTGTTTTACTCCCAATCATATTAAAACACATACCAAATCACCACTTCAAATCATTATTTGTGCATTAATGAAAGGTATTCCTACAAGTAATAAGGTAATTATTTTATATTTTTTTCATGTCATAAATTTTAATTATAACTAAGATAATGGTGCCTAATGTTATTTCTACACTATCATATCTTCTCCTTATCATGCTAACTCACCATATCTCTCTTTCATTGATTGATGTGACCTTCAATGTATTACTACCACCACCCTTGCTATTAGCATGAGATATTTTACACATGTAAGCTTCACATCTCGAGGACAAGTGATAGTTTAAGTTGGGGGGGATATTTTCCATAATTCAAATAGATTATTCCATTCCCATAATAAAAATTGCAAACATTTCACCAAATACAAAAACCCTTAATGCAAGAACACAACCTACAACTCAAATTTCATCTCACAATATTAGAGGAGACTTACTTAAACATGAACCAATTGATATCACTCTTTCAACCAATAGCCTGGACATCCTATCCCTATTCTATAATGTAGGATATACACAATATTTTGAGAAGATACATGACCTGGATAATTTAATTGTATAAAAATTTAGTAGCTCATTGAATAAAAATCTGGCAACAGTAAGAAGAATGGATATAGAGTTGATAAATACTATAATTAAAAGATTTAAAATATTACCAAGTATAGGGGATGCATGGAAAGATAAATTTTATACCAAGGTATAGAGGTAAAAATTCATTAGAGGAAATAAAATCTTAGAAACTTCAAAATAGGGCACTGCACGGTTATCCTTACCATAATGATGGGCTAAAGCTATTGAGTTGGTTTGTAGATATTTCACTTGTGAAGGGAGGCATTCTATGTTGCATGTAATATACTTTAAGTTCATCAATCATTTATCTCATGTTATAGAGATAAAAAATACCCAACTTTTTACTTCACATGATCACAAAAATATTAAAGGTGTTTCAAAATTGTAATTCCAAAGCTCTTTCCCATCATTGTTTAATCTAGTTAATTTTTCAAGACTATTTTAAAATGACTATACCCAACATAAGTTGGGAAGAATTTCTCCAAGTACCAAGAAATGTATAAAGTGATAGAGAAGGAAATGAAATATAAAAGGAAATAGAGGTAGAAGAACAAAGATCAAAAGAATTCTTTCTTGTAGCTCCATAAAAACCTATGGTAATAACCCTTCCTATAGCTCCAAAATAACCTATAAAGGAGACCTTCGTATAGCCACACAAGAACTTGTAGAATAATATATTCCTATAATAACATAAATACCTATAACAAGGGATGAGCAAAGGACTTCCATAACTAGGGAATCTAGAGGGAAAAGAAACAAACTCATTCTCTAGCCTGATTTAGGGGAGTCTGAGGAGGATCCACCTTCTCCCAAAAAGGCCAAGGTAACCTATACTCCTCATGGATCTCATAAATTGAGAATAAAAATGAGAACTAAACCTTCTTCTATTATTGAAATTAATGAAGAATGTAGAGAAGAACATATTTATAATAGTGATCAATCTCTATAGGCTAAAATAAATAAGGAAGAATTTTCATTATAATATAATCAAGAGGTAGAACAAGTAGAATATAGTCTTGAAGAGTTATATGAGGAACCAATGTAGGAGGAAGTATAAAAAATGGATCAACCTACTGTATAATTGGAATTTTCCACTATAGAACAAGGCCTACAAGAAATTGAGATACTAATAAAGAAGATACATGATCAATCTAGAAGAGGACTAGATGTACTTGTTGCATCAACTTATCGGTTGTAGCCCTTTACTGAAGACCATCCTAGTCATTATTTCACAACCTTTTGTAGAGGTAAATCAATAGGAAGAACCTAAAACCACCCAAGAGGTTATGTATCATTCCTAATTTGTAATATATTCTAAATTGATGGATTGGATGGATAGTTAGTCTAAAATTTTGAAGGAATTAAGAAAATAAAATAAGTTGAAGGAAGAGAGATTATCCAACGTGAAGTAGAAAATTGAAGATATGGTTGGTCTTACCCAAGATTTTATGTAGTCTACCTTGAGGATAAATGGCATAAGTTCAAATTTATGAGAAATTATTATGATTTACCTCATGAAGTAATTGATCCCCTCTCATTCTTTTCTATCTATAAAGAAAGTTCACATGAAGAACAAAAACAATTATTTGAGTTATATCTTCACAATTATGTTATTCCTTATGATAGATAGTGAAACCTTAATCTGTATGTTATAGATTTCTAAATTAATGCATTTTCATCATATTTTTTGAATGAGAAAAGAAGAGGAAGAGAAGTAGCTTAATATAGTAAAAAGGATAATGAAATCTACCCACTTGTTAGGATATAAACAATGGCACCTAATGTTGTATTGACTGAATGGGATAATATCACATTGAAGAAAGAAGTCAAAGCTTGGTTTATGAAGAATTGTGATGAATCCCAATATTTTTATTTATGATTAATAGCTTCCATTATTCTTTGTATACGAGAATAATGTAATGAGATCACTCCACTAAAAAAGAGAGATCCATATTCTCCTTTTAACTTAAAGGGAAAAGTTTAATAGGATCACAAAATATATTCTTATTGTAGGTGAAATGGGATCTTAGTTGTTGAAATTAAAATTCCATCCCCCTCTATTTTGGTATCTTGTTTTAGATTGGTAGGATAAGGTCCCAATGGATGAAGCCAAAGAGGTCAAAATTTGGCAATTATTTAAATAGAGACATGAATTTTATGCTCACTTTGCCATTGGTGCTATAGATCCCATGGATTTCAGAGTTCGTTATGAAATGGGAATGAACAAGTTTGCTTCTTGAGGTTGAAAAAGATCTCAAGTTAGGGGGTGTGATGAGACCTAGAAATATATTTTTCTTATCTTAATCTATTGCACTCATCCTACTTAATAACCATGATTTTGAACACTTTCCGATAAGTTTGTTTTTGCATATAGCAATAACCTTAAAAATAAAATTATGTTTTTAAACCCTTTTAATAGTTATAATTATGTATTGGAATTAAATATATGATAAGTATTTATTGCTTTAGGATTTTTTTTCTATAATGTGTTCTAAGGATGTTTTAGATAAATAGGTATATAGTGTATACCATCCTATAGCAAAGGAATCTCATTACATAGACTATTCTATAGCTACTGCATGACCCAAGCCACAAATGAGCAAATTTTTATTCATCTATCAACCGATTCATAAAAATAACCATAACCTCCCTCGAGCCCAATAAGGAAGTGGTTGAAGGCTTCAATAGTTTTGTTTTTCCTATATCAATGTTGTATAATTCACATGAAAGATGACTTTAGAAAATGGATCCAATTTTATTTATCCTAAGTATTCTATTTATAATCATTTATTTTATATTATTCTATTTATGTTTAATTTCCATCATTTCATTTACTACATGAATTTAACATCTTGAATAATAATTAGCAAATGATCAAATTAGAATATTGAGTGTGAATATACAGCGGTGTCATCATATCAAGTCCCGGTCCTTAGGTTGACATTTATATGAATTAGAAGGTACAAGTCCATGGCAAATCTCAATGTTTATTTTTATCAAGAGAAGTATATCTAATTGTGAATTGACTACTAGTCATTGGCCATTGGTAAATCTATATTTACTTGCTTCTTTGTATTATTAGTTATCAAGACACCCTCTAGTCCCTATCATTATAAGAAAAAAATACATCTTCTCTCTTGAGAATATGTATGACCTCCATGATTTCCTTAGTTGTGTCTTCTAGAAATTCCAATAAATTCTCTTTAGATGCTCATCCACATCTAAAAGCTTCCCTTTCACCCAATACTAGTTTTAAGGGCTTATAATTACTCCTTAAATTACATCTAAGGCCCTAGCTTTGGGCTCTCTACTTACCATGCAAGCTAGAAGGTTTCTCTTCGACTCCTTCTTTAATAGACATGGTATCACCCAAGCCCTAAACATCCTTTAATTTAGTCTCAATCCTCCTCAATAGTTATTTATAACCTCCCTTTAAATAATTATATCTTCCCCCCACTGGGAGATGACTTGGGCCCTTGTTAATTCATCTATAAAACCTATATATTAGGAAGATAACAACTTGGTGAAGGTGAGGAGTTTTATTTCCCCTTTTTAAATCCAAAATAGAACACTTAAGAGAGTGATGAATTTAAAATGGAATGCTAAGAGGAACATTATGATGAAAATAATTTAGGAAAATAAAATTTGACCAATGCACTACCTTTTGTCTACCTTCTAGGGTAATATATAATATTAACTATCTAAACACTTATTTATATGGTTAAAGAAAGGCCTAATGGGTAAACCCATTATGAATAATGGTAATATCCTCCCCTTCAAGAAAAAAAATGATTTTTTCCTGTTTAAATTTTCTACAAAACTTGAAAAATTTTGTGAGCTTAATTTTTAAAATTATAATGGGAGCTATCAAGTCCTTTGTAATCTAAATTTTTACCCCATTAAAGTCAATAATTTTTTGGTTCCATCCCTTCAAAAACATCTCATAAATATGCTAGTCATACCCCTTAATCCATTGCATAAAATTTTACGTGCCCCCTTTATAAAGGATATGTTATGACTCGACATCTTCTTTTAATTTATCTCGCATAATTGGATCTCTCATATCAAGATATCCACCAATCTCTAAAACCTTGAAACATGACCTCTCTCGAAGTAAGATCTTGTTTTCCCCTAAAGAATAATCATATGATATAACATAATTACCATTATCCTTTTCAATATAATTGGGAATTTGGCATGAGATATAGCACTCATTACCAAAAATGTTAATACAACTCAAGTCTCCCTCCTTGTGTGTCAATCACTGCCACGTCATATTAGCCACATTAAGAATCATATTGAAACATCAAATTCTTAACCCATTACTAATAAATTTCCGCATGATATGTTTATAAGCTAAGTTTATTTCTATGATGCATGTCTAATTTCATAATATCATTTGGAATTGTACTATTATTCACTCCAATCTTATCCTTCTCATGAAACACCCATGAGATTGGGCACTCCCTAAAATGGGATGGTAGAGAAAACTATGAACTTTCATCCTCCATTTTAGGACTGGTCTTAGATTAGCCTAGGGAATGACTATAGGTATTTGAATTTACAAATAGAGTCTACATGAATAGTCTCCAAGAGATGCACTATCACCACTAAACTTTTAATCTAAATTCTTACACATAGGTCAAATATTATTATGAGGATTCAATTATTATGCTTATTATTTCTAAACACAAGGGGAAAGGGTAGTTCATTTTCAAATAAAAACACAAAATAAAAGGAAGGGTGAGGTAGAAAAGGGAAGCCTCCAGATATAAAATAAATTCAATGCATGTATCATTAAACCAAGTGACTACCACAATTATACCACTATAGATTGTGTTTCATTGAATTTATACCTCTAAGAACATACAATGGGAAGATTTTTAGGGAACTGGGAGTATGCCTTCAATATGAACTCTCACTAATGATGAATACTATGATTTTATAGTAAAATACACATAAAGGCCATATGAATATTTCTAGATTAATACACAAATTATCAACATTACCAAAGGGGAAGCAAAATAACTCACATAATGATTCTAATATCTAAGCACATCATTACCATGACACACATAAAGTAGAAAAGTATTTATCTAATTAACCTAGAATTAATAATCATTAAAACATGAAGATGAAATAAAATTGAAACATAAAATAAAACCTATTGTATAAAATAGAGATTATTTTCATTAAAAGGAGTAAATGTTATTACAATAATCGATTTAGGCTTATGTTATAGTCTATAGTGATGAAGGAAAAGTAGGTGAAATCTTATCTATAATATGACAACACTTTTGAATAATTTCATGTCCTCTATAATATATATATATATATATATATATATATATATGTATGTATGTATGTATATATATATATATATATGTATGTATATATATATATATATGTATGTATATATATACATATATATACATGTATATATATGTGTGTGTGTATATAGATATATATGTATATGTATATATATATACATATACATATATATATATATATATATATGTATGTATGTATATATATATATGATATATATACATGTATATATATGTGTGTGTGTGTATATATATATGTATATATGTATATATATATATATATATACATATATACACACACACATATACATACATACATACATATATATATATATGTATGTATATGTGTGTGTATATATATATATATATATATATATATATATATATATATATATATATAAAATAAGGATGGGGCTCACCTTTAAATATAATGAGTATCCCATATTGGTCCATGATGGCCACTCATTACAATTACAACAATAATTCAAAAATGTAAAATAAGACAATCCCTATAAACCCATAATAAATTTATGGGGAACCACTTAATTAATACAAGGAAAATAATAACATCCCAATCTTAATTACTTTGACTTGGCATATCTATCTTCCAACACCACCACCATGAGGTTAAACTATTTTTTATCTTGGCAAGGCTCATTAGGGGCTCTTTGAAGATCACCTCGGCCTGAGTCACTAGTCTCTATGAGACTTAGAAGGGTGATTCCATTGATTCTTAGACTCTTTAAACCTATTTTATGTTCATCATGGACTATATTTATATATTTAGTACCACTCGAGTCTCTTCTTTGTTTGATTTGGAAACTATATCCCTCATGACCTATTTGGATTTATCTAGGTGGAATCTAAATTCCCCTCAATCAAGGAAGGTGACATATGGGTGGAATATCATAAATATATTTACCTATTTGAAGCAGGTCAATATCTTTGTCTTTCCTTCTTATAAGGGTCCCATTGTATTGAGATCCATGGCCAACCATTTATCCAAAGTATCCCTCATGTTCCTAGCATATGTATGATATAAACCCAAGTTTAAGGTCAGCATGAGTTCTACCTTAGGGAACATTCCTTTATTGACCACCAATTATAGATTTTGACACTTCCCAGCTATCTTTCTAATCCTATCCATCTAGGCTCAAATTCTCTAGATAAGTACATTAGTCTCAGCCAGAGTCTCAACTACTTCCATAAGAACTAAGAAAAGTTGTAAGAGGGCATCCTTGACCTGGCCAATTAGCTCAATGTGAAATGTGATCTTCACTTGGGATTCTAAATTTTAAACCTAGTAATACACATCCTTGAGGAGATTGTCATATATATCATGAGTTCGTTATAGAATGGATAGTGGGTCCTCATCCATATTTTCTTCCCCAACTAAATTCTTCATCTTGGTCAGGGGAAACACATCCTAATGGGTCTACCAGACCACTGAGTTTCCTTCTTAATCAATGCTCTATATCAATGAATTTTTCATGCTTACAAAGTATTGGTCAAAGCTCCATTGCACATCTAGGTTAACATGGGTGGTCATCTCTAGTGATTATGACAATGGGACCATTCCTTAGATACTGGGATGTGTAGGAGGGGTAGCTAAAATGGTAGTGAAAGGTGGAGGGGAAATGGAAGAAGTTGAGGGAGTGAATGAGGAAGGTGTTAGAGGTGAAGGGGACATGGGATAAAAAGGAATAATAATGGAGTGGGAGGCCCATGATAAAATTTATACCTACCATTATTCCTAAGTTATGTTTACATGAGGAGGAATTACCCTTGAGAAAGGGTCATTAAAAATAGGGAGGAAATGGGGTAATTAAAGCCAAGTCCCATGGTACCCTAGGTGATGGAAAGAGGGGGATAAGAAGTAAGTCACCAAGGTGATGCAACTAGGCCTAGAGGAACTATTAAATCCTATAGAAGAGGTTGAATTAGATCATAATGCCTTTGAGATGGATCTAGAGCATGAGTTTCCTTTTACTTCTTCTTTGTCCTCTTACCTAGGTTGACACCAAATGCTACATTATATGGCCTAATCAGGGTAATAAGGGTTATAGGGGATGATGGATAAATATTTAGAGATTATAATATAAGTATTAGGATGATTACAATGGGAATTAGGAGGGTCCTTACCATAGGTAGTATGTTATTGAAAGTCTTAGTCATGCTTGTTAATAAAGGCACACACAAGGAAGGTACCAAGATCAATCCAAGTTGTGAAATGAATGGAGTGGAAGGGAAATATGAGGAAAGTATGCTTAGTAGGATCGAGGCCAAGTGTACTTGGGATACTAATAGAGGTGGAGTAATGGGGAAAAGATAATGAACCACTCAATGGATTTATCGAGGTAATGTAGAATTGGTGGGTGTTGAGATTAGTAGTTAGAAAGTGATAAGAGTGAGGAGAGGAAGGGGAATGGGATAATTTGGAGGTATGAGAGGGGAAACTTGGATGGGTGCTTATTTTGATCCTCGATCTAGGCTCATACTTGGACTATCATCCACATCAAACCTCAAAGTCTATGTAGCCTAAAGTTGAGGTGTTTGTTGGCTAGATATTTTATAGGCTATCAAAAGTACCTAGGCAATCATGGGATTAAATCCCATTCATTAAATGGTGAATCTCCCATATGATTTTGTCTATTTTCTTCTAATTATTCACATCTATCATTTAATTACATATTATACAAATTACATGTAAGTCATCTTATTTTTGGGGTATTACTTTAATCACAGAGTTCATGAATCATAACAAGGTGATTTGTAGCAAGAAAGCAACTATTTCAGAAAATGTGTAAAGAAATTCTAGGAAATACATAATTAAATACTAAAATATTTGAGAAGAAATAATTTTCACTTCACAATAATTAGTTTTATAGAGCTTATTTAATTCTTATAAGTAACTAAACATTCAAAAGATGATAATATTTTCAATAAATGACTAAGAAACACTATAATTCACTTGTATAGTTAAAGATAACAAAAAGTTTATAAATTTAATCTTGACAAATACATAAAATTATCTCTTGAGATGTAAATTTCCATAGAAATCAACTTATTTCTCATTCACTTTGAACCAATTTCATAGAAAAGAAAAACTCAAAAATCAAAACATAAAGTTTTACATTGATTAAAATTTCTTGCTCTAGTTACCATTGCTTTCCAAAAATTACCATCCCCAAGAATGTATACTTTCATTTATATTTATAAAATCATATTATTAAAAATAAAATAGGATTCAACTCCTTGAATTTCCATGTGCTATGCTAAACACTAGGAACCATTGAGAGGTGTACTCTTATAATTTCTCCTCTATGGCATGCAATGGTCGATGACATATAACACTTGTTGGGTTTTACTATTTTAATAAAAAAAAACTCTTTTCATGTAAAATAAAGATTGCTTTAGTAATTTTCATTTATAAAATGACTTCAAGTAATGGCATGAAACCAAGTTACTTGAATCTTACCTTTTACAAAGTATTTCACCTTGACAAGTAAATTCACTAATTTATTTTACATAAATTAATTACTTGTAACATAGTTACTTCAAGCATATTACTTGAATAAAATAGAATAAAATGGAAAGAAGAAAGAATAAGTTGTTGATAAGAATATTAATAACAATCAATCCATGTTGTGGACTTAAGATCTAGACTTTTCTCTAAATTTGATATGCTGAGACATCATGAACTATATTTATACATCATCTGATTTAGGAAGTGACTACCTTTCATTCTCATATCTCATTAATTCTCTTTCCAAATTTTACCCATAAACCTCCTTCTCAATTATTGGTTCAAGCCTCTTGATTTCTTATTGACACTTGATTAACTCCTTTATAAACTTTGATATGAAAGGAATTGTGAACTTTTCAATTAATTGCTTGCACTGTTGATATAACTCTTTAGATGTGCTTATAATTTTTTTTAGACCAAATTTTGGTGATACCAAAGATGCAATCCTATATATTCACTTTTTTCATTTTGAGCATCTTCTTCTAAAGTATTCATTTCTTCACACATTGATGCAAGGATATGCATAAAAATGATAGGAGGTATTCTTCTTATTTTGATTTCTTTACTAACACTTTAGGAATAATCTATTTTTTGATTAAAAATTTATCACTCAAAGTGTTTATTATTTGAAGACTTTTTTGCTACAACTCAGAAATCCCATTCTCATTTTCTATTTCCTTCATCACTTCCTTTATCTATGCTAAATTATTTTCAATATTAGCATGTATACATGGGACCTCAAAAAAGTGATTTTGAGTGTTTTGTAGAATTTTATATATCCATTCATCAATCATTTTAATATTATCTTTAGTTTCCTCTACCTCAGTTATAACTTGATGACCAATTGAATCACCATAAAGAATTGACAATAGAGGAGATGATCTTGCCACTTTGGCAGTTATTTCACACAATTTTTCATTTTTTTCCTTCATTTTAGCTTTGACAACTTTCTCTTCATCAAAATTCTAAAATAAAGTTTTGACCAAGGTCTGAGTATTTTGATTCAAACCTTATATGGTAACTTCTCCAAGGGATATTTTATTGAATGTTAAGTCTTGTTCAGTGACTTCATCTTTACCTTTACCATGAAGATGAATGAATAATTTTACAAATTCTACACTAAAGGCTCAATTATTAGCTTGGAAGTTATTTCAAAGCTCTTGGTCTTCTTTCCTTTTCAATCCATACTCTTTAACAGCTACAAAACAATTTCCTCTAGATTTATCACATCTCTAGTCTAAGGAGCTATTTGCAATGCTAACCAATATGAGAAGTCTATATTTGTGGGAGTAGTTAAATTCACAATTTTTTTTTGTTGATTGTTTCTTACTACTAAATCCTAGTAAGGAGCTTCTTTTGTATCTAAAATACCTTGTACTACATTAGGAACCACTTGCTCATCATTTTCCTTCTATGCCTCCTTCTCAGCATATTTCTATTTATATTTCTCTACTTACTTCTCATTATCCACTTCTCCTTTTCAACTTCTTTATCATTATCCGTATCTTCCTCTACCTCTATTTATTTTTTAGGTTTAGAAATTTCCTTTTACTTTTCTTGTGATACCTCCTGAGATGAGGTCACTTTTTCAGTAATTACCTATTCTGGCTCCTTATGAATAGTTGGTTGATAATATAAAGGGGTCAGAGGTGAAAGAGTAGGTGAGGAATATGAAGGAAGAGGAGGAAAAATAATATTATTATGAATGGGATTCTCAATTGGCTTGATGATATGATATTTTGGAGGTGGCATGAGTATTTATGTATCTATGGTAGGTGTAGTAAAAGTAGAAATGATGGGTGGAGAAGTATCTATGGAGGTGACCAAAGGTGATGTGGTGAAAACTAGCTAAATTAGTTATTTATATATGACCATAGAGTAAATGTCATCAAAATTTATCTTCAACTTTAATTTCTTCTTCAACACTTGAGTGCTTTCTCCTTATATTATCTTCCTCTTCTAACTTATTCTAGTAGTTTCAGTCATTAATTGATTCATGAAATATCCCTTATTAAGGATCAATGTTGAAGTCATGAAAATTTATATAGAATTTGTGTCTACAATAGTTTTAACTTGATCCTTTCCAAAAAATTCTCTGAAAGTGGAGTGTTAACCCCTCTTGCTATGTGGTAGGCATCACTATATACAATTCCATCATCCTCCATGTCCTATAGAATTATTCCTAAATAAAAAGCATGGATTTTTTCAATAGTCAATCTAATATTATCTCTTATTTTTACATAAAAATCATCCCCACAATCAATCCAAAATTCTTCATGTACATGTATATACATATACTCGAGAAATTATATTTTCAACTACACTTCTATAATCAAAATTCATTCTAGCTTCAAAATGGGTCTTATTGTAGTTGTGATGCATCTCTTATTACATGTTCTTGTATTTGTAAATGTTGTAACAATGATAATTACCAATAAAAATATGAAAATTGATAGAAAGCTGATGAATATTTAACTATAAATCATGAAACTCAACTAGTTGCCTACACAACTCCATAAGGATTCATATGTAACTAGGATACCTTGGTAATTTGACTAGAGTGCTCAAAAAACCACCAAATATAATGTATGTGAAGTTGAGGAATTGAGTGAAAATGTATTCAAATTATGAAACTAATTCCCATGCTACATCTGATACTCTCTTATGTTTCAAAACAATATTAAACTTAAATGATTTCATAAAAGAATCCATCATTTTCCCTTTTATAATGTTTGAAGTATTCAAAAAGGACCAGTTGGGGATAATATTCATATATAGGATCTGATGTTAATGTTCCTTCTATTGTTAATATATATAAATCTCCACTTGATGTTGTTGCATATACCAAGTATGAATTCATCTTAAAGTCAAAATGTGTCAACACTTGCTAGTGATCAATGTTATCACTTATCAATCTTGACCATTAAATCATTGTAAAAATCCTATTAACATCAATGACCCTAATGTATGCATAAATCTAGGTTGAAAATCACTTAGAATTATTCTCTCTATTTATTTATCATAATAACTAGGTGATATCATCAAATTTTTGGATGAAGTCAAACCTTACTATCTACTTTGGGAACCTTGAGGGTTATTTAAATTTTTTCAAATAGTTAGTGTTCATTACTTTAATAAATTTTGGAGTCTATCTTTCTTAGAGACTGGCTTCCTCCATTGATAAATCTATTACATTAAACTTTGTTTAGATACATAAATAGTAGTGTAAGTATTAAACATCAATTCTAATTACTACATTACCTAAAGTGTGCTTCATTATTATGGAGAGAGAGTCATAGTACTTGGCACATTCTTGGACAAACTTAGGTAGTTGTACAAAACTTGGGAAAGCTACAACTTGTAGGATTCTAATGTTGGTTATTAATTGAATGAGTGGAATCTTAATGATAGATTTAAATCTCTCCAATAACTCATTTATAGACACATGCCCCATTTCTATGTCACTAATTTCTAATACTTTAGATGCAATACCAGATTCAATGGGGTACCCTTTGTACTCATACTTTATTTTTGGTTCCTAAGATTTCACAATTTTATTTATTTTTACCCTACTCTTCCTACTTGGCCCAGGGATCTATTCAAATGTTAATTCAAGAAATTAATCGATGAGGGTTTTCTATTCTTTTACTGCATCTATTTCTTCATTTGATACTTCTAATCTTGACATTTTTTTTGGTTAACTCTATAAAAATGTGCTAAGTGTTCTAAAACACTTAGTGACTAATCCTATTGGTTTATAAAAGTTTGAATAAATGAATCAAATTATTGTCTCAAACAAGAATATTAGGCAATATTTAGATTTCAAGTAGTAGAAAGCCTTGAAAACTCCAAGTAATTCATAGTAAGTAGCAGGGTATCACAAGTTTGAGTTGGTCTTAATCCTCAAGTCTTAAGTGTTAAATAATACGAATAAGTAATAAGTAATAGGCATGGAAAATTTCATAGTTATCTTATATTATAACTTTGGACTTATATTATCAAGTTACTTAATTTTGAAACTTAGAGTAAGTAGTAAGTTATGAGGAGTTTGAGTTTATCTTGGGTAGTTCACTAGGTTTCTTGATGTTTACGACTTCATGTTTATCAATACAAGTAACTTGGGTTAGAAAAATTGAAGAATTAGAAGTAATGAGTAACTATAATTCTAGAGAAATCAAGAAATAATGGGAAGTACAATCAGGTGGTGTTCTTGAAATCTTTGGATTTCTTGAGGGTAGTTACTTGTGTTCAAGACTCTAAGTAATCAATAAGTAAAGGAAATCCTAGGTAAGCAAAGTTTGGTTAATTTTTAGGTTTTTTATAGTGTGATTCTCATTTCTTATTATTTTTCCTACATTTTTACATATAAAATGTGTATGATAATTATAATAGGGTTTTAAAACAATAATATGCATATAAAATAACAAATAATTATGAGCAAAATAGGAAAAGATGGAAAAAATTTCATGGTGGCAAATGGAAACTTACTAGAGGAAATATGAGAAGAAAACCCAAAATTAAGACATGAAAATAAAATATAAATGATCTAAATACCTTGAATACAAATGCATCGAGAATGATTTGATCCAAAATCACTCCAAAAGAGCAAATAGTGTCACTTGGTGTTTGCAGGGGTGGCAACTTGGTCAAATAATTTGAATGTTAGGTAGGAAATGAGGTGGATTTTCTCAATGTTTATATTATCCAACACATTAATAATAATTAGGGGACATGTGAGGGATCCATGTAAACCTTTATCTTTTTGTCAATTTTATTGGACTACTTTCTAATTTTTTATTTTGAAGTGTAGTAACTTCATAACTCCAATTTGGTTTAGGCTTGAGATTACTTTAGACTTGTGGACCCTATTTATTTTAATTGTAGCTTTGATCAAGTGAAGTTATTTCAAAAACTTAGTTTGCTTTGGTTAGTATTCTATAGGTTTGTGGACCTGATTTACATGGCTTCTAATGAGAAGTAAAGTTATTCGATAATTTTGATTTAAACTAGATAGTTCAACTCTGGTGTTGTAATGACCACATACTTTTCAATTAATAAGTAAATTAACTCAAATAACCTATGTTGGCTTGAAAGTGATCTCAAACACTTAGATTTTTTATCTTCTTGGAAAGATGAGTAAATGGGTATTTCAATGATGTCCTTATGTAGAAATTTTTAACCTTTTGGAGTTGTTTGGAGTAATTGGAAAAGAAAAAAATTGAAACAAAACCTATAAAACACTAAGTCTTATTCAAAATACTAGTTTTAATAAGAATAAATAACTCATAAAAGACATAGACAAATTTAATAGCGGTATCCCAAAATTCTATGTGTATAATTTTGGGTAACACCAAGTAGTTCCAATTGGGAACATCTTTGTTTCTATTAGAAAGAAAGAAAAAAAGATGAGATACCAATATCTCTAGTTTTGATTCTTATCTATTAGGCATCGAGTAATGTAAAAACTCAATCATGGAAAACTACAAGACAAACAAATAGAGAAAAAAATGAACAAAATAAAGACTGAGAACTTATTTATATACATAGAGGTGTTACCTTACTACTCAATTCTTTTAGTGCTTCAAGTGCTTCCCATTGAAAGGTAGTGATAGCTCAATTTCATCGTGATAAGCTAGGATGAAATTATCTCTTCCAGCAGTCTTCTTTATAGTGAAAAGCCCTTTCCATAGGGAGTCAAATTTTCCATGCTTCCCTTTTTAATCATTTTTCTTATCCCACAAAAGGAACAAGTCACCAACTTCAAACTGTCTTTCTCAAGCCTTCTTATCAAAGATGTTCTTCACTTTCATTTGGTGATTAGTCAATCGGTTAATAACTTGAGTTTGAACCTCTTGTAGTTTAGTGAGAAACATAATCCTCTTATCAAGTGAATCTTGATAAGTTGAATCTTTAATAGCTTTAGACAATTTCAAAGTAGGTAACTCTATGGTGATTGATATCTTAGCATTTGTTCCATATAGCGGCTAGAAAGGTGACATGCCAATGGATTTCTTTAGAGTGATTCTATCAACCCATAATACATCAAATAGCTTCTTGTGCCAAGTACATTGATTATTATCCACCATCTAGTGAATGATGTCCATCAAGTACTTTTTATTTGATTCAGCTTGACCATTCTCTTGAGGATAGTGATTTGAAGCATGAACTAGATCTATTCTATATGAGTAACATAAATTAGTTAGTTCTACTAAAGAAAAGTTGGCTGCATTATTTGTTACTATAATATGTGGGACACCAAACTTACTATGATATTATCTTTGATGAAATCACATATAACTTATAAATTGGTATGTTTAACATGAATGTCTTATACCCATTTGTTGAAGTAATCAGTTGCAGTTAAAACATAACAATGTCAAGCACTTGAAGAAGGATTCAACATACCAATAAAATCCATGCCCCACTAGTAGAATGTCTCCACTTATTATAACTAGTTTTAATGGAAAAGTTGGTAACTTTACACATCCCACAAAGTTTTGACATGCTTGACATTTAAAAAGCCAATTAGAATTATCTTGGAAAAGGGTAGGCCAAAATTACCTTGATCATAATATTTTGTGTGTTGTGACCCATGATAAGAAATAGACTCCACATGATTTATCATGAAACTTCTCTAATAATATCCTTTGCTAATATTTGTTTCCACAACAAAGGAAGATACCATAAATTCCTATTTTATACAAACCATTATCCCAACGGGCATAATCCTTTTATTTTAGATTGATGGTATGTTTTTCCATGTGTTATATCAGCTAGACGTTCTCCATAAGTCAATAAGTAAGAAATATTTTTGTACCATTCATCAAAAAGATAAAAAAAAATTCCCTAGACAAATATTCATCTTATTTAACTTGGAGTGAAGGTGCCACTGTATCCATGTCATCAAGTTTTCTCTTTGTCATCAATTGGCACAAGCCTCTTCTTCTTATTAGCTTTGTTAGTTTTGATTTTGAGATCAAACTCTTACACCTTAGCTACCCATATGCCTCTCAGTAATCCTAGCTCCTACTATGTTAGAATTGATTTTACTATAGTGTTAGGTACATAGAGGTTATTATGTGAAGACAAAATGATATACATGAAGACATTATATGCTTTAACTACAACAAAGGCATGTTTCTCCATCTATGAATACTTTAGTTTAATTATTTTCAATGGCTATCTCATGAAATCTATTAGAGATTTAATACCCTCATCATTATTTTGTATGAGTATGGATGACATAGTGTGCTCAAAGGAATAAAAATAAATAATAAATTCTTTATGGAAATTTGGGGAAACCATCACTAGGGATTGAGCTATAACTAATTAAAACCTTTCAAATGATAACTTTCATTCGACATTCCACTTGAAGTCTTGTGTCTTTTTCATCATATCATAGATGTGGTGAGTAAATATGGCAAAGTTAGGAATGAATCTTCTAAGGAATTTGACCTTACCAAAGATGGTATGTATACCCTTTTTGGAAGTAGGCGAAGATAAAATTTGTATGGATTTCACCCTTTCTAGGTCAATCTTCATTCCTTCACTTGAGAAAATATGATGAAGAAGTTTCCCTTTAGTCATGAAAAATATTGATTTCCTAGGATTTAAAGAAATCCCATGTCTCCTGCATTGGATGAGAACTTCTTCTAAATCATTCATATGATTATCTCTTTTCTTAGAGAAAACCATCAAGTCATCAATGTATACTAATATACTCTTATTTTTTAGATGTGAAAATTCTAGATCCATTGCTCACTAAAACATTGATCCACATTGATAAGCCTAAAATGCATATTCTAATAAGCAAACACCCCCCATGGTGTTGTGAAATTTATCTTGTATTGGTCCTCATCTATCACTTTTATTTGATTGTACCCTAAGATCCATCTAACATGGACAACATCTCTAAACTTGTAACTACTTGCAAGGTGTGATCCACAATAGACAATGGATAATTATCTTTTAGAGAAGATTGGTTGAGATTGTGGAAATCAACACATATGTGTATTTCTCCATTTTTCTTTCTAACTAGGACAATGTTAGCTAGCCATTATGAATGATGAATTGGATATATGATATTTACATCAAGAATATTTTGTATTTCAATGTAAATAGTACCTAAGATGGTTGGGTTATGGTGTCATAGCTTTTAATTGAAAGTCTTGGCTTCTGGTTGAAGTGGAATATAGTCTTGTACTTTATCTATGTAGAGGGTCTTTAGGTCTTTGTAGGACTAGGAAAACACATCAATGTATCCTCTAAGAAGCTTAATAAATTATTCCTTTTCTTCTTGGGGACAATATTTTCCAATGTTGACCATTTTAATCTCTTATTCACTACCCAAATTAATGTGTTCTACTTTTGGATATGAACTATCACCATATTCTTTCTTTTTCTTTAGAAATTGATCATGCTTATCAAAGATTTCTTCTAAAGAAACTAACCCTTTATATATTTTATTTTATTTTAATTGAATTATATTTTTGTTATCATTAAGCTTATGGTTAGTAATACCTATTGTCATTTATCATTGAAGTGAACTACTTCCTTTAAATTATAGTTCCTCAAAGTTATCTTGTTGCTCAAGAAATGCATATATTTATTTGTCATCATTAAAAACATGCCACTGATTGACATTGTGTAGAAATTTTGGATGAAAAACCATCTCTACTCTATAGTCACCTTCTCAAAAAGGTGTGGGTAGCTAATCTGGTCTGAGTAGAACTTTAATGACTACAATGGAATCAGCTCTAAATTTCTAATCAAGATGAATAAATTTGATTTATAAAACTATAAAATTGAGTGTTGCACTCAGAAATCAATTATGGTAGTGTCTCAAATTATATTTCCTCACTTGATATTAGCCACAAATTTTATTAACTATTATCTTAGCATCACCTTATGCTTTTAGGAGTCTTACTCCTTTTTCATTTTCTTGTTAAAATCCTAACGGAAGTGCCTCATATTTTGTTGTGTTGTTAGTATTTTCAAACATGAGTTTGTAAGAGTAAGGAAATACTTTACCATTAGGTGATATCAATATCACCCTAATACCTAAACCAAGAAAACTATAGCTACCATCAAACTCTAAATTCCATATCTTATCTTCTTCTTCTACTTCCTCTGGTCCTTGTATCTCCTTTCCCGATTCAAGGTAGTAAACTCCATGATCTAATTCTTCAAAAATAATTTGTGACCTTGGATAATTAGACTTGAAAAGCGTATACTTGGAATTATTTTTAGGCTCAAGTTTCTAATTTACTCCTTTGATTGGAATGTGAGCACATGACCAATCCATCTTGATTTCTTTACCTATATCTTTTTGTAAGTTTTTACTTAATATAATTTTGTATGAAATAGGAATATTTGCAAATAGAATTATCATTTTGAGTCTTTTATCTAGGAAAGCTACTAGGATAAGTTGGGCATAATTGATTTTTCCAATCAAGGGGATTTATCTCTCCATTGAGTAACATCTCCTTATTATCTTAGTTAATGTGAGGCCAAGGAAATTAACTACTTTAGCTAGCATAACATTATCTAAGGCTCTAGAATTCAAGATACGATTGCTTAACTTGAACCTATTGATCAAGAGAGACACATAGAATGGATTTATCCTTTTAGATGTGGAAGTAGATGTGGGAGAAGTAGATACAATATTGTTCTAAGAAGGAACTTGTTTAAGAGTAGATAAGATACGTTTAAAGTCATTGGTTGTATTGGTTGACCCTTTACGTTGAACATACTTGACTATTCTATTTAGTTTATCTGGATAAGACCTCAAGTATTCAACTTTTGACATTAGAATTTTGGTTTTCTTCATGTGATAAATTATGTCAAAAGAGGGAATGGATGCAGATATAATAGGAATATATTTATAAATATAAGTTATCAGCTTATGAATTTTCAAAGAAGAAGATACATACTTATCATTTAGAGTAAGAGAAGAAGGTAGAGGACTACCTCTTTTAAGAATGGTTACATATGATGTAGAGTCTCCTTTTTATTTCTATTATTCCTTGAAATATTTTTCACCAACTTGATAAGTTTTTGAACTTTTGAACACTAAAAAAGAGTGACTATCATCTTATTTAAATTATTCTTCATAATCACTTTTTGATTGATATTCAAGGTAACCTATGTTGGAGTTGCTAGTAGGATCTACAAATTAATCTTCATCAACAAGACATTGATGAGTATAATCAATCATATGATCTTTTTCATTCATCTCAACATGATTTTTTAGAGCATCTTTAATTGCCAGTCTTTGTGTAGGTCTAGAAATGTGGTTCTTATTTTAATTATTAAAATTTTATGCATGTGCATTCCTAGTAGGATAATCATGACTACCTTGAGCAAGTATCCTTTTCACTTGTAGCAAATCATTAACAAACTTATATATTAGGGGATCAATGGTCCATGATGTGCTTGAAGTAGAAGAATAACCCTTAAAATTAATTTTCTTGATGTTTCCAACCATTATCAAGTCATATTTAACCTTTTTAGTGAGATTTTAAGCTACTGCTAAATCAACTAGACGTGCTCAGTGAAGCTGATAGCTAACCTTTGGTAACTGGGCATTGATGAAGAAACACTTTTGATTATTTCTTGTGGACAAAGTATCTTGAGGGATTTTATAAGTTAATATATTAAACTTGGCAATGAAATCTTACATATGTTCATGTGGTTCTTTTTTGAACTAATTTAATTGGGTGAGCAATATATGTGAATCTTCTCCATCTTTGAATCAACTTTCAAATTAATCATAGTGTCCAAACTAACTATAGTTCCATGATTAAAATGGTAAAACCATTATATAGCTAATTAATTCAAAGTCTCAATGAAAATTTTGACTGAGACATCTTCATGCTCAATGCCAATTACTCCATAAGCTACTAAGAAAGTAAACAAGTGCTCATCTGGACTTTGTTTCCATCACCTGTGAACTTTGGAAAATTATTTATTGACCCCTTTGTCAAGTAATTGAGAGGAGGAGTCAAATTTAGTGGGTTAATTGATATCTCTCAAGGAATGGGAAGTGGTAGTGCCATTCTTTTGGGAATAACGAATTTAGGGTTTATGAGTTGAATTATTCTTGAAAAATTATGTTAAAGTCAATTCTCAAGAGTTTGTGTTCATCTGATAGGTGAGAGATTGGATCTTCTTATTCTGGTTTGGATGGGAAAGCTAAAATTAAACTATTCTTATAATTCAAAGAAGTTGATAGTTTGGCCTTGAGTTATCCTTACTCTGGTAAAAGGTTGATTTACTAGATTAAAGCATAAAAATTATTCTAAAGATTTACTTGAGTAATTTGATTTATAAGAAAAGACTTAGGCAGTGGTTCCTTGACATGTATGAGCTTAAGATAAATAAGGTGTAAAATAAAATGTGGCTTCTGGACATGTAGTAATTCAATAAAAAGTGACATGTCTCTTTTTAAAGATCAGAACAAGGAGTTTTAAATTGACAAGTATACCATTACTCTACCTATAGCATTTTAGACAATAGTTTGGAAAATTTGGGATTTTTTGAAGAATTTCATGTCAATTTGAACCTATATCAACTTGTGTGATTAATCTAATTTTAGTTCTTAGAGTTAATTTTGTACGTTCCCCAATGGAGTCACTAGAAACTATTGGCTAGATATTTTATAGGCTATCAAAAGTACCTAGGCATTCATGGGATTAAATTCCCTTCATTTAATGGTGAATCTCCTATATTTTAATGTACATTTGCTTCTAATTATTCATAGCTCTTAGTTATTCATAAATTATACAAATTATGTGAAATTTGTCTTATTTTTGGGGTATTAATTTAATAACAGAGTTCATGAATAATAATAAGGTGATTTTGTAGAAAGTAAGCAGTTGTTTCAGAAAATGTGAATTTGTTTTTTGCGAAATACAAAATGAAAGACTAGAATATTTGAGAAGAATGAAGTTGCACTTCACAATAAGTAGTTTTACAAAGCTTATTGAATATGTACAAGTAAATAAAAATTTAAAAGATTATAATTTTTTTATTAAATGACTAAGAAAGATTGGAATTCATTCTCAGATTTAAATATAACATAAATTTTATGATTTTTATCTTCACAAATCCACCAAATGATCTCCTAAGATGCAAAGTTCCATAGAAATTAAATTCTTTCTCATTAATTTTGAACCAATTTCATAAAAAATAACTCATAAATATGAAAACAAAGTTTTAGATTACTTAAAATCTCTTTCTTATGTTACCATTACTTTCCAAAAATTACCATCCCCAGGCATGCAATATTACACTTATAGTAGTCAAAATCAAATATGAGTCAAATCCTTGAACTTCCATGTGCTTTGCTCAAAATTGAGAAGAGAACCATTGAGATCCATCCTCCTATAATTTCTCCTTTGTGGCATACAACAATTGATGACATGTAAAACTTGTTAGTTTTAGTATTTGAATAAAAAATAATCTCTTTTCATGTAACACAAACCTTGTTTAAGTAATTTACTTTTACAAAATGACTTCATATAATGTTTTGAAACCAAGTTACTTGAATCTTAAATTTTACAAAGTAATTAACCTTGACAAGTAACTTTTCTAAATGATGTTACTTAAATTAATTACTTGTAAGAAAGTTAATTTAAACATATTACTTGAATAAAATAAAAGAGAATGGATAGAAGGAAGAAGAAGTTATTCATAAGAGGAGTAATAATAATCATTCCACATCATGGACTTTAGATCTACACTTTTCTCTATATTTGGTATGTTGAAACATCATGAACTATATTGTTACATCATCTAATTTAGAAAGTGATTGCCTTTCTATCTCATATCTTAGCAATTCTCTTTCCAAATTTTTGCCATAAGATTTCTCCTTCTCAAGTCTTGGTTCAAGCCTCTTAATTTCTTGTTGACACTTGATAAACTCCTTTATAGATTTTGTTGTGAATAAGTTGTGACCTTTTCAATTAATTTCTTGAACTATTGATATAAATATTTAAATGTCCTTAGAGTTTTTTCATACCAAATGTTAGTGAGACCAAATATGCAATCATACAGATTCACTTTTTCATTACAATAATCTTATTCTAAATTGTTGATTTCTTCACACATTAACCCCAAGATACACATGTAAAATGATAGGAGGTGTTCTTATTTCACTTTAATTACTGACACTTTAGGAATAATTTATTATTTGATTAAAATTTTCTCACTCAAAGTGTTTATTATTTGAATAAATTTTACTACAACTCAAAAATTTCCTTCATCACATCGTTTATCTATGCTAATTTATTTTCAATATTCACATAAATACTTTGGACCTTTAGAAAGTGCTTCTGATCAATTTACATCATCTTCTATATCCATTTGTCAATAGCTTTAGCCTTATCTCTAGTTTCCTCTACCTCAGTTATTACTTGCTAACTAATTGAATCACCTAAATAATTGACTGTAGTGGAGGAGATCTTGCCACTTTGGCAATTATTTCACAAAACTTTACAATTTATTACTTTAATTTAGATTTGTTAGCATTCTCTTCAACAAGCTTCTAAAACAAAGTATTGATCAAGGTCTGAGTATCTTGATTCAAACCTTTTGTGGTAACTTCTCTAAGGGATATTTAGTGACTGTTAAGTTGTGTTTAGTGACTTCATCTTTACCTTTACCCTAAGGAGGAATGGATACTTCTGTGAAATTCTACCTTTAAGGTTTAATTATCATCTTTGAAGTTACTTTATTGCTCTTGGGCTTCTTTTCTTTTTGATATAGACTCTTTAATAGTTGTAAATCAATATCCTCCAAATTTATCACTTCTCTAATCTCAGGAACTATTTACAATTCTAACCAAGATGATAATTCTATAATTGTGGGAGTAGTTGAATGTAAAACCATTTCTTGTTGATTGTTTCTTACTACTAGTCCTAGGAAGGAACTTGTTGTACATCAGCCTTATACTACATTAGGAACTAGTTTCACATACTTTTCCTTCTCTACCTCCTTCACAACTTCTTTATCTTTCTCTTTATCCACTTCCTTCTCCATTTTTCCTCTTCCTCTACTTCTACTTGTTTCTTAAGTTCAATCATTTACTTTTGATTTTCTTATTATACCTCCTAAGATAAGTTCACTTTTTCAATAGTTATTTTTTTTGTCTCCTTTTGAGTAGTTGGTTGATCATATGAAGGAGGTGGAGGCTAGGGAGTAGATAGAGAAGATGCAGGAAGAGGAGGAAGAACAATAGTATTCTTTTGAATGGGCTTCTTGGGAGGATTGATGTAATGAGATTTTGGAGGTGGCATGATTATTGATGGATCTATGGTAGTTGTAGTAGAAGTATAAACTATGGGTAGATAAGTATATTTGTAGGTCACAAAAGGTGATTTGATGATATCTACATGAATTGGTTCTTTATCTTTGACCAAAAATTAAGTGTCATCAACATTTCTCTTCAACTTCAATTTCTTCTTCAACTCTTGAATGCTTTCTCCTTGTATTATCTTCCTCTTCTAACTTATTCTAGTAGTTTCAGTCATTAATTCTTTCATGTAATATCCATTATTAAGGATCCATGTGGAATTCATGGCAAGGGATATGAAATTTTTGTTTGAAATAGTTTTAACTTGATCCTTTCCAAAAATAATATTTGGAAGTGTGGTGTTATCCCTTCCTACTGCATGGTAGGTATCACTAGTTACAATTCCATCATCCTCCATATCATCTAGAATTGTTACTAAATCAAAAGAATATATATTTTTTTATATTAAATATACTATTATCTCTTCTTCTTAAATTTAACTCATCCCTAAAATCAATCCAAAAGTATTGAAATATAAGGATATGCATATACTCAATATAATTTATATTTTGAGCTACACCTTTGCAATAAAAATTTGATTTAGCTTCAAATTAGGTCTAATTATAGTTGTGATACATTTCATTTTGCATATTACTGGCTTTGTAAATTTTGTGACAATGATAATGACTAATAACAATAGGAAAACTAATAACAAGATGATGAATTTTTCATTATAAATCATACAATTTAACTAGGTGCCTACACAACTCCATAAGGATCCATTTATCATTGCGATACCTTGGAAATTTGACTAGATTCCCAAAGAAACCATCAATTATTATGTATGTGAAGTTGAGGAATTGAATGAAAATTCATCCAAAGTGGGAAACTACTTCGCATGCTACATCTTTTACTCTTGTGTTTCAAATCAATATTCAACTTATAAATCATTTCATAAATAACCAATCATTTACTCTTTTGTAAATTTTAAAGTATTCAAAAAGAACCATTTGGGGGTAATATTCATATATAGGTATTGATGCCAATGTTCCTTTTGTAGTTAATCTATAAAAATATCCCCTTGATGCTTCTCCATATACTAAGTATGAAATCCTCTTGAAGTCAAAATTTGTCAACACTTAACTCAATTGGTGATCAATGTTATCACTTATCAATCTTGACCATTCAGTCATTATATAACTCTTGTTAACATCAATGGACTTGATGTATGTATACATATAGGTTGAAAATCACTTATAATTCTTCTCTCCATTTATTTTTAATAATAACTTGGTGATGTAATCAACTTCCTAGATGAAGTCAGACCTTACTATTTGCTTTAGGAACCTTAAGGGCTTCTTAACTTTCCTCAGATAATGAGTGTCCATTACTTTAATACATTCTACAATTTGTATTTCCTATAAACTCTTAGCTTTCTCCATTGATAAGTCTATTACTTTAGACTTTGTTGGGATCTTTAAATATTAGTCATATTATTGAACATCATGTCTAATTATTACATTGCCTGAAGTGTCCTTCACTATTATAGTGAGAGAGTCATATTACTTGGCACATTCAAGGATAAACTTAGGTAGTTGTATAAAACTTGGGAAAGTTGTAGCTTGAAAGATTCCACTATTGGCTATTGATTTCATGAGTAGAGTATTAATGATAGATTTATATCTCTCCCATAACTTAGTTAGAGGCACATGCCCCATATCTATGTCATTGATTTCTAATACTTTTATACAACATTAGATTCAATGGAGTACCCTTTATACTCATAATTTATCTTTAGTTCATGAGATTTCACAACTTTATTTTCTTTTTCCCTACTCTTCCTACTTGGCCTAGGGATCTCTTCATGTATTAACTTAGGAACTTATTTAATGAGGATTTTAGATTCTTCTACTCCATCTATTTCTTCCTTTGATCCTTATAATCCTAAAATTTGTTTTTGTTAACTCTAGAAAAACATGGTAAGTTCTCTAGAACACTTAGTAACTGCTCCTATTGGTTTAGAAAAGTTTGAATAAATGAATCAAATTGTTATCTCGAACAAGACTCTTAGACAAGATTTAGATTTCAAGTACTATAAATCCTTGAAAACTCCAAGTAACTCATTGTAAGTAAAAAGGTATCATAAATCTAGGTTGTTTTAGATAATCCTCAAGTCTTAAGTGTTCAATAATCTAATTAAGTAATAAGTAATAGGCATGGACAACTTTGGGTTTCTCTTAGGTTATAACTTTGGATTTATATTAGCAAGTTACTTAAGTTTGAGACTCTGAGTAATTAATATGATATGTAGAGTCTGGGTCTCTCTTAAGTATTTCATCAAGTTTGATGAGGCTTATGACTTTGGGTTTATCAAGATAAGTAACTAAGGTTGGAAAACTTGAAGAATTATAAGTAAGGAGTAACTAGAATTCTAGGGAAATCAAGTAGTAATTATAAGTTTGAGTAGGCAAGGTACATGAGAACATCATATTTCTTGAGGGTAGTTACTTGGGTCCAGGACTCTGAGTAAGCGATAAGTAAAGGAAATCTAGGGTAAATAAAGTTTGGTTAATTTATTCATTATTGTAGGGTGATTCTCATTTCTTAATTTTTTTACATGAAAAATGTTTATAAGGATTTTAACAAGGTTTTAAAATAGTAATATTCATATAAAATAATAAACAATTATGAGAAAAATAAGAAAAGATGGAAAAAATTTCATGGCAGTGAATGGAAAATTACCATAGGAAATACAAAAAGAAAAACCAAAATAGAGACATGAAAAAAAATGATAAATTATATAAATTCCTTCAATGTAAATTGGTATAGAAGGATTTGATCCAAAATCACTCTAGAAGCTTGAATAGTATTACTCAAGGTTTGCAAGGGTGGCTTCTCAGTCAAATAACTCGAATACTAGGTAGGAAATGAGGTGGATTTACTCAATATTTATATTATCTAATGTATTAATGATAAGTAGGAGACATGTGTGAGGGAGTCACACAAGCCCTTAGATTTTTATTAGGTTTCTTGGACTACTTTTCTTATTTTGGCTTTTGAAGTGAAGTAACTTCCTAACTTTGATTTGGTCTAGGCTTGATAGTACTTTAAACTCGTGGACCCTTATTTATTTTAATTGTAGCTTGGATAAAATAAAGTTATTTCAAAAACCTAATTCACTTTAGTTAGTTTTCTACTAGTTTGTGAACCTACTTTATTTGACATCTAATGAGTATTAAAGTTATTTGATAATTTTGGTTTAAATTAGATGGTGTAACTTGGGTTTATGATGATCACTTAATTTTCAATTGATAAGTAAAGTAATGTAAAGAACCTGAGTTGGCCTAGATGTGATCTCAAACACTTATCTCTTTGATATTCTTGGAAATATGAGTAAATGGATTTTTAAGTGATGGTCTTAGGCATATATTTTTTAACCTTCTATAGCAGTTTAGAGCAATTTAAAAATAAATCAAGAAAAACAAAAGATATGAAATACTAATTCGTATTCATATGAATTTTTTTGACAAGAATAATTTACTCACAAAAGAAAAGAGGAAAAAATTTAATAGGGGTATCAAAACATTCTATGTGTAAAATTTTGGGTGACACCAATGTTGGTTACTAAGCTAGTTGTGCTTAGTCTAGCTAGTATCGAGTGGTTCAATTTTGAATATACCTTAGTCAAGTTATTAGAGTTATCATAGGAGTAAAGGTGGAGGTGGATCATGAGGAGAAATTATAATATGTGGAGGAAAATTCAAGGCATGAGGAACATGAGTTTTTAGAGGAAGTGGAGATAGGCTTGGAGCATGAGGAAGAAAAGGAGGTAGAATTCCTTACAAGATCTTGTAGAATATGGTAGAAGCTATGAGAGTTGTGTCCTTCACAGATCAAGTAGGATATGTAAGGTCCCACATAAACCTTATTTCCCTTGGTTTTCTTTGCTATAGTATAAGATATAACCTCCTAGTCATGAATGGCATTCAGATAGAGATCATCATCATATTTAGCCTGACAATTATAATTGATATTGAGGCAAGTTAAGTATTACACCAAGTGAGCTCTAATTATCCCTTTGGTGTCTAACTATTAGATCTTACATTTTTAATGGTGAAATAATCTCAATCAGTCACCATAATCTAAATTTGAAGGAAAACCTTGTAGACATGGTGCCTAATTATGATCAAAATTAGTGGGCATGCCTTTTTCTGACATTTGATGCAAAACCCAAATATACCCTCCACTAGCTGATAGGAAATATCCTATTATGCTAGAATATCTAGAATAAAATATGGTAGATATAGGGGATCCTTGAGTAAACCTTCAATTTATATCATAATAACCTCCTTATAAATCTAGTAGTCCCTTATGGTAGTGATATAATCCATAATTACATTCAAAAGATGGGGCATTGGGTCCTTATTGATGGCTTAGTAGACCACCAAGGAGAAATGGATATATATGTCCTAGATGTGATTGTGAAAATGGTGGCCATATAACTATTATAATACCACATAGACCATTGAGCCCCTAGGAACCCATGAAAGAAAGGTTTAAGGCTTGAAAGAGAGCATCCCACATATTTTATCCAAATGGTAGCTCATCATGTAAAAATTTATCCTAGCTCAAGAAACTATGATAGAATTGACAAAATTTAAGTTGATAAATTCTCCAATGTCTAGGAATTCTGAGTGTGTGAGGATCATATGTAGGATATTCACCCATATCTCATTTTCATGCAAGTAATTTTAGACCCCAAATAGGTGGATGAATAATATCATGCCCACCTAAACATTTGTTTGGAAGGTGCATACCTATATGCATTGATATCCTCATTTTCAACCCTTTTTGAATCTAGGTTCTCAGCCCAATCATGTAGGATGTCATATATATGTTATGTCCCCATCTAATCCATTACCACTTCTACATCATATGAGAAAGTTTAGTTTGGGATGGAGTGGTATGCCTTGAATGCATTCCTAGATATATCAACAATGTGGTGCTAAGATTTGGGAAAGCATACCCAATCATGGAATCCATCTTGAATGTGGATGAAATTATAAAGGATGTTTCTCAATAAGTCAAAACAAGTGAATTCCTCTAGTTTGGTCACATCTATATTAAGTCCACACTTCTTATAGTATCAAAGGGCATCCCTAAACTCTTCATGATGGCCATCCTCTGAGCCTAAACCCCTAGGGACTTGAATTCATTCTTAGGATTGAATTTAGTTAATATATATAGTAATGTGGTATCATATTAATTAGGTTCAAGATTTGTGTTTGAGGATGATGTGGCCATTTTATTAGGACATAGGGTCAATATGTAAGTTTTGAGCACAAAAGGCATGGAATACATGGGTGTTCTATGATAGTTATAAATTAAGGAGTTATATTTTTTTGAAGGTATTAGTGGTAACCATTAATAAGACTATTTTAGCCTAAACTTACACCCTATAGAACTCAATTATACCTTCTCATGTTTAGGACAAAATGGAACTATATCTTTTCATAGACAAGATAATATAAGAGATAGATCTCTAGGTTTTAAAGTGCAAGCTCCCTTGATTTATCCTTAATGATAGCATTAAACTAAGATAATGAATATTTAGGGGAAGGGAATAAAGATACATAAAATAAAATAATTATAATTAGGTGCTACACCAAATATTACTGCACACAACATAATTTGCATTTTCACCAAGAAATAAGACTACTAAATTGACCCTAACTCTATGTCCTAACATAAGTATTTATCATAGAGGAAATTTTTTATGCCTATATAGAGTTAGATGAAATCAAGTTTTGATAAAATACACTACTATTCCATATAAAAATTCAAGATACACTTAACAAATAATACACTTTATGAAACCTATTAGAATTTCTCTCGCACAAGATGTGGAAGAGCTGAAATGGAAGTAAGGAGTGCATGTTTATCACTTATCAACACCAAAAACCACTTACCACACTTAGGAAAGATATTTTATATTATTAAATCAACTTATAAAACTTTATTAAAAGATAATTTAGGTCTTAAAACATGCAAGGATTTGGCATACCAATTGTGGATCCATTACAAAGCCAAAAAGGCTTGAGTATAGAGACATAGGAGAAGAGATAAAAGAAGTGAATCTCAAGGATCATAAGACCAGGTGTCAAAAATAATAAACTAGTTAAAATTTCTAAGGAATTAAGTGTAAAGTAAGTTAGGAAGGTACCATTAACATGTGTCAATCTTAAATAAAGCACCTTCCTCAAGTTGGCATAGACCCTTCATTATCTTGCTTGAAATTGCCTTCATGATGGTGAAGGGTACACTTGAGTGTCTAAAAGTATCATAGGAATCCTTAACACATATATTATATCATGAAAAGGTACATAATAGGTCATTACATGTCATCTACACATCTTTAACTAATGAATTCATCCTTATCAATTTTTACTCATTACCTATAGTCATTCATTAGTCCTCTAGGCTTGAATCTTCACATATATCACTTAGTTAGATAGTAGTTTCTCAAATAAATATAATTTAAGAGGTGTTAGGAAACTAAATTAAACCTCCTTTATCCTTTTATCTATCAAATAGACCATAATGAAATTCATAGGACACTTCTGACTTCTAATCCTTAACAATCATCTTATCTTCTCATTGCTTATTTAGACTCCCTATGATGAATGAGATAGTAAAGGTCTTTTCATGTTCAACTAATGTGATAAATGATTTTCATAATTTAGGATAAGTATATAAAGGCCTCCGAAAATGGTTTTCACCTATACATCCTCTTCTACACTTGAAAAATAACTCAAATCCTACAAGAAACTTAGTATTAGCCCTATCCATACAAGTCATATTACAACCAAAGTGTATGTTATGGATCCTAGGAGAGTTATATACATTTATAAGACAATTTAATGTACATTTTATCCCTCATATAATCATTTCCTATCATATTTTTCCAATTAGGTTATAACTAGGGTTTTGAGATGGTTTTAAGAGGTTTAGACTGTTAAGGATTGTTCATAAAATACTCACATCAAACCTTAGAACAAATTTCACAAATTTGGGGTATAAAACCCCCTTAAACTCTCCCCAAGTAATTGATGTCTCATGAATAATTTCCATGTATTTGTGAGTATATGAAAGTGACCTTTAAGCTCCTTCTGTGCATTCTAAGTAGGCTTGATAGTAATTAAGGCCAAATTGACTAATTGTGTGATGTTACCTACAAAATGATCACTATAATACATCATATACTTTCCTTTGAAGGTACTCAAAATGTTTATAAATATCTCATGGTCATATGTCTCAAGTGAGACACCTATAGTGCTTAGGCCTAGTTTTAGGCCTGGTAGGCATGACTACACTTTCTATGTGTTTGACCCTTCCAAGTGTTTCCAATGGATGTAAGGCCTTGGATATATCTATTCACCTTTAATCCAATATTATACAACATTTCATAGTCACTTGATATCTCCCTTCCATCAATCTTACTCTATACACACCAAACCTAGAGATTGGGTTGCCTTTGGAGTGCCCTCTATCTAATATAAAACAAAAGGAATCTCCCATGTTATCTTAAACAAAGTGAGAAAATAAATTGATATCATTTTGAGGTATTCTCCTAGTGTTTTTTTTAAGGAAATATTACTGGCATTGATGTCGAAGTCAAGTTGAATGTCCTTCATGTTAAATGTCAGGGTTGATAACATGCTTGGTGAAGTGGATTATACTAAGGAGTGTTATTTTTATTTTTTAGATAAAATTTTAAGTCAACATGGCATACTTTCTAATGATTCATGACTTTTCAATATCATTTTCAAATATAAAGGAATACTGAAGGAACATGTAAAAAGCACTACATATCTAGTTGATGGTCTAGTTCTTTGAGCATGGAAATAGTATGAGATTAAAACTATGTATATTAATTTTAGAACATGTGATAATGTGATTTAACATATGTATTAAGATGATAGTGGATTTATAGTGGTAGGAAGGTCAATATTTGAGGTATATCCCTTACATGGGAAACCTACTATGAAGATATAGGCTTGGTAACTTATTAAGATAAGTATTATATGACTTGAATGTACATGGATGGAATCTTGAGATCATGACATGAATTCATATGACATGTGACTAAGGTTTTTAGGATCATTACAAGATTTTTCCAAGTGTTTCCAAGGATAAAGAATAACTGGTGGTTCTAGACCTAAAATGCATAAAGACCTAGTGAGGTCTAAATAAAATGTCAAAGAGAGTTGTCAATATGGTATCACACAAGTGAAAATGTTTTGATATTTTATGACATTAGGATAGAAATTTGAAGACAATTTAGTATTTTTTAAGTCACGAACATACTCAAAATATGCTTAGTAGTATAAGGCTTAATGTACACAAGGTGAGCTATAGAGTCCCATTGAGGGGTCAACTTCCTTCAAAAAGATGCTAGATCTCTTGAGAATATTTAAAATGCTTTGATATGTCATATAAATCATGTTTAAAAATTTTGAATTCATAATCCTATAAGAAAAAGAAATTTTTTTAATGAAAACATTGACTGTGTGCACATAATTGAAGGTTACAAACCCAAGGAGAAGTTTCTCATGGTCGTTGGCACATAAAAAATTTGTATGATATTATGAGAAATTCATGTTAGTTTTTTAAGGTCCCTATTTTTAAATCCTTTTAATTATTTTTAAGACTGAGGGGTAATCCTTTATTAATGATTGCTAACAAGGTGAGGTAGTCAGAACCTTCCTAAAACCCTTACATAGACATGATAGGAAAGATTTAATTGGTTTAAACTCATAATAGTCAAATTTATCTAGTTTAGTATTTGGAAAATATAATGGAATATTCAAGTTCTCCCCAAGTTTTTTTGGTTTTTCTTGGAAATTAATAAAAGCTATAGGAAACCCATTATTTTTAGGGGTTTTGATACTGCATGTTGGGTTGACCATGTCAAATCATGAAAGTAACTAGAGGATGATGGTAAAGACTCATATTTTTTTGATAATTAAAGTTTTTTAGAAATTTTTAAACCAAAATTTTCCAAAATTGGTCATGGAATGCAGCCAATCACTAAAATGACCTATTGAGCATAATAGTGAGAAAACTAGGTGAGAATGAATATGAGTTTAGGAATTAGTTGTAGAGGATTAGGGATAGATTAGAAGTAATGGGGTAATAATTAAGTAAATATTAATCCTTATTAATTTATTTTTTATTATTTTATAATGCCTACATTCATGCAAAGTGTTGTCATCAAACTGGTCTATTTAGTACAATGGAGTATGTGTAGTATGACATAGTGAGATTGATCTGTAAGACAAATTTTGTTAAATAACCATGAAAAATATCTCTATATATATTTTATAAGGATGATATAGGTTCTAAAATATAAATTTTAATATCATAAAATTATCCCCACAATTGTCCCATAAGTTGTTTTTCTTGACTATATTCTTGATCCTATAGGCAACTTTTCTATGTATGTGAAAAAGATGTCATTGAGTCTATTTTAACTAATATAGATGATAAAAAGTTATAAAATATGTTATAAATAAATAAAAGGATCATGTGAATTCATTTTTCCTCATTTTAATTTCTTTATCAATCTTGAAAATTCAAGTGATTCTAACTATGTTTTGATAGTGTTGAGTGTTTTTGAGTGAGCTATCTACAAGAGTGTTCTTAAGGCCTTTAACCCTATGTGATGGAGACCAATGATTCTTGTGAAATTTTTTATGTATAAAATATTATATTAGTGTAATTTAATGAATATTTTATGGAGGATATTTGTATATATGATTCAATTTACAAGATAGATTTACAGGTAATGAAAAGGCCTATTGGTGAGGACACCTAATTGGTAGGTCTAGGTAGTGAAATGGGATAAATGGAATTGGGGACCAAAGGTGAAATTATTATGGATATATTTTAGGATTTTATTAAGTATTTAATCCATTGGATAAGTAATTAAATGTTACTAATGGGTTGAGTGGTAACGTGTGGATAGGACAGACCTAATTGTATTAGGTCTCCATTAGGCCTAATAAAGGATTTGGTCCTTAGGGACTATGACCATCCTTTTTATGGGTTGTTTCACATATTATAATTTTTTATTGATATATTAAAATAATATTTAAATATTAATAATGATATTTTCCCACCAATATGGGTGAAAGAAAGATTTGAGTATAAAGGCAAGGCCTAATAAGGCCATTTTGACTAGTTAGAATATTGGGTTAATTGAGCGAATGATATTAAATTTTATGAATAGGTTGAGAGATTTTATATAATAAAATTATTTATATAAATATTTTATGAATATATAAATATGTTTTTATAGGTGTCTAACAAGATAAATTGACCTAACATAGCAAAAAAGAGGGTTAATTGAGTGAGAATGAATAAGAAGCTAGTGGAGTGAGATTGAAGGGTTGTAAGTGTATGAAAAGGATTTAATATATATTTGGGTTATAAAAAAACATCTTGAGGTGAAAAAAAATAATATCTAGCTTAGTTGGTGCTAATTTACCTAAGGGGGTTGGAGCCTCCTTGTAAGATTGAACTTGCAAAAGACTAGTTGAGTTGGTACTCAACTAGTTAAGGGTTGAATCTCCTTGTAAAGTGGGTAATTTACTAAATTTTGAATATTTTATTTAAATTAAATTAGTCTATGTGCATGGTTTAGTTATTTTTATTCCACAATATGGTTTCCAAAATAATATTTATGTTCTCTTATGTTATGCTTGCATAGTTGATTGTTTATGCATTGATCCTTTGTATATGCTCATGGATTATTGAATGTAATTGATTAATTAATATTGAGAAATTAATTCACACACTTGTAGTATTTATTCCAAAATTTGGTATCATATCAAGTCCTTTTAATAAGGTCTAACAACCTAAAGGAGATCTTAATCAAGCAAAGATGGCTAGTCAAGCACAAGGTGATTGTTTTAGAAGCAAAGATCCATTATTTAGTGGATCAAGTTATGATTTTTATATTTTTATGATGAGGAAATATATATTTTATCAATTTCATGATGTTTATCAATTAGTCTTGTATGGGTATAATGCACCCCCTATTCCTCTTACAAATGAAGCAGGTAATAAAGCTAGTGACAACAACTCAAAAGCCATGAATGGCATTATGTGTGGTCTAATAAAGGAAAAACTTGTGAAAGTGATGCATTGTATGTTTTCCAAATAAATATGGGAAAAGATAAAAACTATTCATGAGGGAGATCCCAAATTCAAATTAGCCAATTTCAAAACACATAGAAGATAATTTGAAAGCTTGAAAATGAATGAATATGAGACCATTTAAGATTACTTATTGAGGGTTGATGAAGTGTTCAACATCATAAGAGGTCTAGGTGAAGATATGAGAGAATCAACTATTTTTCAGAAATTATTAAGGTCTCTAAATCTCAAATATGATCCTAAGGTATCTACTATTGAAGAAGTGTAAGATCTAGACAAACATGAGATGGATGGATTTCATGAAACCCTAATAGCCTAAGAGATGAGGACAAGTGAAGGAAAACCTACTAATAAGGAAGATGCATTCAAGGAAGAAAAGAAGCCAAAGGAGAAGAATACACAAGGTAAGATGAGTAAGGACAATGATGAATATGATATTAATGATGTTGATTTTATATCTTTATTTACAAGGAAACTAAAGATAGGCTCAGGTAAATACAAAGTTAAATTACCTTTCAAACATTTCAATTATGGAGAAATAAAACATTTTTCTAAAAAATGTCCTCATAAGCATAATGATAAGAATTATGAAGGTCATAATGATGACAAAATATCTTATAAGTCTGATAAGAGTAATAAAAGCCTCAAAAGATATGACAACAAGAAAAGATTCTTCAAAAACAAAAGAAGTCTCTACACCAAAGAAGATTGTAGCTTGTCTAATGAGAGTGAGATAAGTATTTTAGAGAGTAACCATGAAGATGATGGACTTGATGTTATTTAGGTCATATGAAATGATATTAATTCACTAAATAAGTAGAAATACAAAAATATATCAAAATTATATGGAAATATAACAACAATTATGACTAATAGATAAGCCACTTCAAGGGGCCACCTCTCAAATGCTTGTAATAATAATTAATAATAAAATTTGATGATGAATAACTACCCATACCTTATATATAGTCTAAAAAGGCCATGTTCCACCCATAGGCTGACCTATTAATTATATGAATGCATATATAAATGTAAAATAATATGAAAAAGGGTTATTCAAGCCATAAGTCAGCTACACATATCCCTAGACATGACAAAAATTAAGGGAATAACATTCTCTTCATGGATGAAGAATCAAGATTCTTAAATCCAGATGAATACATATCAATTGGACATGGTATTGGTGATTTAGATGAAGAAGAAGATGAGGTCAATTTTTATACTAAGTTGATGAATACTTAAGAAGAACTAAAGATAGTAAAAAAAATAGGGAATTGAGATATCTCAACAAAGATTATGAGTATCAGATCAACTTGTTTGAGGCTACATGAGAAACAACTCCAAAGAAAAAGAAGAAATAATCAAGTAGTTGTAAATTCAACTTGAAATTATATCTATAGGTTTAAAAGCAAAAGAAGAAGAATGTGTAATAAATGTGGCTAAAGTGAACTCTTTAAAATTTGAATTGAAATAAGCATAAAATAAGGTTAATAACTTTGTAATATTTGAAAAGAGATCTAATGATATAGATAACCTTCTGATTTGTCAAAATACTAATGATGATAAAATATGTCTTAGTTTCATTGAAGATTAAGATAAGGACACAAATGAGGTCAAGAAGGTCAATACTCAACCAGGAAGGATGTTGTTGATGTGGTTTTTATGTAAAATACAATCAAATGAGGTAACTTATAATGTTTTAGGATTTCAATATAGATAAAATCCACTCTAGGGAATGAATTTTAAGTATATAATGTATTTAAAATTGTTGATGTAAAAGGATTAGGGCATGTAGGTTATTGACAGGGTTTTTTGGATAGAGGTATGGCCTTCTAATAGAGTGAATCTTATAAGTGAGTTGGATGGATGGCTAGTTTCTAATCTAGAGTGGCTAGGTCCTAATAAAAAAACTCAAATTGAGGGTAAGGTAGTGCAAAAAAGGAGGCTCCATGGTTCTCAAGAATCACTTCCCTAATTGTATTTTGAACAAACCTATGATTTTTATAACCTATATCTATTGCTAGCAACAATAACACACATTTAGTCAGATATGACTAATAAGTCTAAGGAAAAAAGGATGCAAAAAATTCACATACCTTAGATAAAGTTTGCTCCCTATAGGGTAGTTGTTTCATACCCTTAATCAAGATATTATGGCTCAGGAAAATGAATTATCTAAGGTAGCTATTGCACACACATAGAAAACTACACCAGAGAAATCATGAGTACACATTCATAAAGATGATTCATTTAACTTGACTAACTTAATCAATTTAATCACTAATATTTCGATATATACTAGACATCTAAGATCAATATATCAACCAAGAAGTCAAGAATCTATTCACAAGTATAGTAAAATAAATATTATTTAATCATATAACCATAAAAAATAACAACTAATTACATGGAATTGGAAATAAAATACTTGGGACTCTTTACTAATGATCAAAATTATTCTCTTCTCCATATTCTAAAATTTTTTGGCCCTTCAAAATAATTTGAGTTATAATTATATATATAGACTTGGGGAAGGGGTTTCCTCATCCTCTAAGTTCATTAAAGTGGCGACAAGTGTTGGTTAGAACATGTAGTGCTAACTTTGGTCTAAAAACCATCCAAAAGAGAACTAGATGTTAAAAAATAAAAAAATAACTTTTAAAAATTATGCAACATTAGCATGTACACAAAATACAAAATTAGTTATTTATAATTAGTTTCTCAAAATATAAGTACATTGGCCATTACAAAATTTCTACATGCATAAGATTCTAGCATACCAAGGCTTATTCATTTGAAGTGTTATATTCACCTTGGTTGGTGTAGAATTTGACATGGTAACTGAAGATATAGTTATACCACTAAAAGCCTGCTTCTTCTTTGCTTCATTATCTTCATATACCTTATACACTACTCCATGTTTCTTTCATATGATGTCTAAATTTAGCAACGATGGCCAATGGATTCTCTTGGTCTATCCAAGGATCTTCACATGTTCATCCTTAGTTATTTTAAATTTATTCTAAAAGATCTCAACTTCAGTGAATTTATTTTAAACCTTGCTTAACTCTAGTTCAATTTATTCAATTTTTAAACTTGAAAATCTTTTTTTAAACTCATTGACCACTTCCTAGATAATCTTGTCAAAATTGAGCCTACTAATTAGCTTACAAGTGGAGTATTTAACCTTAGATAACTTTAATTCATTTAAAATCTAAAGAACCTGAGCCTCATGTGCTTGATATCTAGGGACTAAAGACCCAACATTTTTTAACCAATCCCTTACCTCCTCTAGTCAAATGACTACTAGGTTTAAGTCATTGTATGCCTCTAATGTGGTCATTAGGTCGATCTGACTATATAATGAGTTTCTTGTAAAGAAAACTAGCATCTTAAGTTTTAAACTATCATCTCTCATAGAGTTGAATAATTAATTGGTCTAGCTCACATGAGGGGTCATCTTAGCCCTTTTAAAATCCATAGCTTCTAGGGAGTTATAACATCTTGGAGCTACCTCGTAGACCTTAGCTTTAATGCTAATGGGAATGTGCATTATCTTGGCCTTTTCCTTGAGTTTCTCCATTTGCTTCTCTAATAATAACACCTCTACCTCTAGATCCTATAGACAAATTTTAGTTCCCTCATATATCATAACTTTGGCATCCTTATGTGCTTAAGATAGGTCTACTAGATTTTCTTCATATAAAGATTGCCCTGGCTATCTGTTCTACCTTTCGATAAGGGAGAACACCTCTTGCCTTTCCTCATGGATGATTTAGGTTCCATTGTCATCTTATAATTTTATCTTCTTCACCCTTTAGATGCTATTGGTTAGAGGATCAAACAAGGCAGAAATAGATGGAAGCTTGGTGATCTTGAAGTTTGGTAATTGAGATGCCTTGCTTATTAGATCCACTATCCATGGAGGAATATCTAGTTATGATGCATTAGAGGTTATGGTAACAACTTCTTACTCTACCTCCTCTTGAGCCTTATGTTATTTCCTATGGGATTTAGTGAGGACATATGGAAGGGAAATCCATATTATTTTAGACTAATCCACTCCTCCAAACTAAGGAAGTGGATGGACCATAACTATTTAGGGCTTGGCCTTCTTCCCCCTTCTAGTGCTTATTACTATGGTCTCCTTTGTGAAAGTAGTAGTTGGTAGTGGAAGGGTGATTTGAGTGGATTTGACATGGATTTTGGAGGTATCCAAACCTATTTTCACCTTCCTAAACAAGTTCCTTTTATTGAGGTCTCTAACATTGGAGGTGTCAGTACGAATATAAGGGGTCTATGTGGTTAACGGGATGGAAGTGGAGATGGAGGGATTATTATTAATAGTTTAAGTGGATGGAATGGATGTGGGAACTTCTATAGATGTAGACTAGTCAAAGATGCATATAAAAGATAAGGGAAAATTGACAAAAGATTGGGTACCTAAAAGATCAAGCTCCATCGACTCTGCCTAGAGGCTCATAACCTTGGTTTGTTTTAGCTTAGCTTCCTCATCTGAATAATATTCAATGTCTTTGATAATCATCATGTCTCTCCTATCCAGTTCTAAATGTGGAGGTTGAATAGACAAGACTTATGATGCCTCTATTGTAAGACTGCCTATAGGAGTCTTAGGATTTATTTTATAGACTAAAGGGGTCCTTGATTGAGTAGGGGAGTCCTATGGTGATGATGATGTTATTCCTAGAGTTTCTATCCCAATAGATGTATCAATATTAATATGAGGCATAACAATTGGAATTTAAATGGAACTTACATTACCTACCTCTTATGTTCTCTCTTCCTCATAAGATTCAAGTTTGATGGGGTCCCCTACTTATCATCCCCTAGTTGCACTAGTATCAAGAATCCAAAGCCCCTTTACTTCTTTAAGCTTCAAATTTATAGGATGTCCTTGAGAGGAGGACGTAGAATGGTCTTTTTATTGCTCTGTATACTATCCTCTCTATAAATCTAAATTTTTCCACCCCTTGAAGAGTGCCTTCTTGTTATCCAACTTCTTGGTATAAAATTAAGGATTATCTTGCATCATTCTCAAATGATCCTCTTATATCTCGGTAATTTTTTCTCATTCAAATATTTCCTCTTCTAAATTGGCATTCAAAAATATGAAATCATATTCATAGGGCTCATGACTATATGGGATATTTAATCCATGAATGTGTTTCTAGATCAACAAGTGTAGATCCTAGTCTCTATGTGAAATTTTAGGGAAAAGATAACTCCTATATTTTCCACATACCTCCCTAAGATGATTTCTCCTTGTATATGCCATATTAATAATAGTTATGAGGTGAATAAAATAAAAGGCTTTCTTCTTCCTTGAAAAATCCTCTCCAATTCTCTTCCATAATTGGAAGGTAATCTCCTATTTAGCTAACTTATCTAGAATAAACCTTGGCAAACACAAGGGGCAAACCTTATTTACCCATACCATGATGACAATAAAATTTGGGTAGATGAATTAATCCCCTTCCAAGACAAGTTCTTCACAATATTATACCCAATTTGAGGCAAGGGTAAGCTATGAATATCTTTCCAAATCTAAAGATAAACATCCTTAAATATCCTCAAGATGTGTTTGGTATAGTAATAAACATATATGAGCTGGCAGTGATCATAGATCATATTCTTCTTGTAGTCTATGGATAGATCCCATAATTCACCAAGGTCTATGTAACATGCACTCATGATTACATCTAATATATATGACATCATGAAGAAATATCCAATGGGTGTAACATGCCTATCTTTGTGGATAATATACTCCCTCAACTATAGGTTTATGATCTCACCCAAGGCATATGTGACATCATGTGTGAGAATCATATATAACAATGTCACCCAATCAAAATTGATGAAATGAATTCTAGGCATACCATATAATTTATTGAGGAGATCCATGTCGATGTGAATCCCCATTTTGAATTTGTCAATTGGGATTTCCTCCTTTAGCTTCTTCCCTTTCCATGTGATAGTCTAGTCTGGGAGGAGCTATGAAGACAACACCTTATCCATTAAAGTCTCTACATTAAATTACACTAATGTGTGCTTTTTGAAGTAGAAATCATGGATAATCAAAGATAGTTACCTCTAAAAATCCATGCCCAAAATACATGAAACTACCATTTTGTTGCTATAGTGATGTAAGAACACATCCTAAGATATATTTTTTGAACATAATAGGTCCCTAAGGAGGTTAATATAGGGTATCACTTCCATCTTTCTTATAGTGAAGTGTATTCTTTGGTGTTATAATGCCAATAATTCCTTCGCAAATAATCTATCATCCATTGTCATATTATCTTCTAGTGAAAGCACGTTTACTAAATTAGTGATATCCCATAAGGTTGAATAATTCTTGTATTTATCTCCAAACACCATGGCATTGAAGGATATATCCATAAATTCTATATATTCTTTAATCGGATATAGGGATGGTGGATTACTATCATAGAATATTGTGGATATAGATACCATTACTATGTGTTTTGTGCTTCTTTTATATGCTATGTATGCTAGTGTAAATAACTCAACATTAGCTTAGTGATTTATTCACTCACAATACACTCTTGAAGTGGAAACTAGGTTTCTTTGTCACTATAAGATATCAGAAAACATTGAATGCAAGTTAACTCAAATGAAGTGATGGCTTTAAATCATGATGTATCACTTATATATAATATGACATTAAATATCAATTCATATAACATAAATGTGCACCATTCACTTGGCTTTTATTTTACATATAATTCAAATTTATTAGTTTAGGTTGGTGGGGTCCTTAACCTATTGATAGGAAATAGATTTACTTTAATTTAGATAAGTACGGTGACATTAGTAGTATTCTTAGTAATAAAGTAGTTAGGGTGTACATTGGAAAAATGCTTTTGGGTTAACATCTATAGACTAATTCTTTTGGGGATTTTTTTTAGACAAAATGTCCACAATAATTTCCTCAAAGAATTCATCAGGGAAAAATTCCCAAAGAAATTATCCCAAAGGGATTTTTGGAAGGTCTAGAGGGTACTTTTGATCTAAAGGGTCTAATTCACAAGGAATTTTTTCCATGATAAACATCATAAAGGATCTAATTCATAAAGGCCAGAGGGCACTTTTGATTTTCCCAAAGGGCACTATTATGTAACTAAGATTCATTTAAAAATTCCCAAAGGGTAAGTTTTGGAGGGCCAAAGGGTTTATATTCTCTCAAACAAAATGTTTGAAGGAATTGGCTAGAGGACAAAATGCCCAGGACAAAAGTCTTAAAGGGTATGTCTAAGAAGGGAAATGGTAAGTGGACACCTTAAAATTTTCAAAAATGTCCTTTTCAAAATATTTGAATGGTAAATGTCCAATCTAAAATGGGTCAAATGCTTGGGCCAAAAATCCTGAAGGGTATGCCTATGGAAAAAAAGGTCCAAAACACAAAGGCTAAAGGAAACATTTCATGGGGAAAAGGGGTTGAAAGGAATATCCTAAATGATAATTTACATAGGGTAAGGGGTTTGATACAAAAGTTATGGGGAGTCATTTAGATTAAAATTGAAGTTTATATGCCCTAAAAAATATAGTTTGAAAGGGTAAAGGGTTGAATATGGGAAGGCTTAAGGGTTAGTTCAAAGGATAAAGGACACTTTCACAATGGCTAAAGGGTTTTTGTGATTTCATTAAAGGGTAATTTCATAAAGCTAAGGGTCATTTAAAAAAGTCCCAAAGGGTAGGTTTGATAGGGTTGAAGAGGTAATCCATCAAGGAGTTTATTTCAGGTAAAGTATCCACTATCTAATATTTTTGAATGATGAAGAGACCGTGGGCCGAATTCCTTCGGGAGAATTTTTATGGACAAAATGTCTACAACAATTTCCCAAAAAAATAAGGATTCTATAATAATAATCATAAAAGAAAATAGGTCCAAGAACACCTGCACTATAACATCAAAAAATATAATTTGCATAAGGGCTGAACTAATTAGCCAAAAAATATAAACCCGAAGAGTAGTCTCTATAGCATAAAAGTTAGTCTCATAAAACACAATGCTAATACCATTCTGCCAAAAGTGAAAACATCTTAGATTCTCTAGAATTTGCATAAACATATGAAAAGGAGGGGTTCAATATTAAGATCAAAATTCAAAAAGTATGTCCTCATTTATTTTTAAATAAAAGGGGGGTGTTAGGTAAAACAAATGATGACTTACAAGGGAAATATTCTGAAGTATTCAATAACCCAGAACTTCTATCTCATAATCTTTAGATTAATCTTGAACTATGTTAAAAAAATAATTAAATTATAAATATGAAAGAGATTCCTATGTTAATCCACACAACATACTTTCCTTCTAATTCCTTGGATCTATGTGTGTTAAATGCATAGTTTATTTAGCCCTTATTGTGATAAGTTTTTTATAATGTTTTTATAATGCTTTAGGTTTCATTCTAGTATCTATTAAAGTTCATTAAATCAAGGAAAGCTTAGGCATTGCTCTACTACCATCCAAGAATCCACATCCCTGACAAAGATACCATAGGTTTCCTATCTTCTCCTTTCATTATCCTTTTATAATCATGATACATGGTCCATTGACCTTATTTCATTATGTGATCTATTTTAATTTTCTTTAAATTATTTTTGATATTTTGAAGTTATTAGTTTTTTTATCTCTTTTTTCTATTTCTCTTATGTTTAGATCAATGGAAAAGAGATGAGATGAAACCCTAGTGATATGGTATAATTATAAAATAAAATGTTACTAGAACATCCATGCCAACCAAATATACACCTAGAATTGTCACTTCAAACAAGTATTTAACATGAGGAGTGAATTTGATACAATAAAATAAGAAAAATTTATAAATTTGTACAAAGTACCTCAAGAAAAAATTCCACATGTCTAGTAAAAGTATTCAATTATGACATAATTAAAAATAATCTTGTGATTACTTTCCTTCATTCTAAAGCCTCAAAACACATAGAAATGTACCCAGTCTATAAACTAATCCCCAATGTGTTGAGATTAATTTTACTCTTTTTTACAATTCCTAAACATAGATATTTTAGATTTTAGGTTGGCAATAAATAAAGTAAACACAACCTCAAATTCCAAATAAAAAAAATATCAACTAACCTAAAAATTAGGAAAGTACTCTAGAAAGCACTAACATCTAATCAAAGAAAACCAAATATTGAAAAGTAAAACAATTAAACTATAAAATGAGAAACTAAACTAGAGAACATGAAAATATAAACTAGAAAGCATGGAAACTTAATCTAGTCCTATGTCTAAACTTATCTTAATCTCTTTCATTATTAATATCCATAGATGGAACAGCTCTAAAGTAATGATTTAGGAACTATCCATTGACTAGATATGTATGCTCCTTTCTTTGGATGTCTTTTAGACAAAATGCATTATTAACCATGATCTCTGAAATGTGATAGGGTTCAATCCATAATGGGGAAAACATATCATGTTGTATTTTATTTTCATAGGCTCTATCCCATAGTATTACTAGATCTAAAAATTTGAATGCTTTGACTTTCACTCTATCAAACCATATTTGGACTACATCCTAGTGTTTGTTGAATTTCTATAAGGCTTTAGTCATTAAATCCTGCATTTATATTATATCAAGCAGTCTTTCATGAACTGATAGGTCAATAGTTTCAATGTATCTTTTTTAGTCTACCCAAAGGGTGGACTTTAGCAAATTATGCTAGTCTCTAGGCTTGTACCTTATTGATTGCATCAATCAAATTTTTATTTGTTGACTCTGCTAATCTATTTCCCTAAGTGTAGTGGTTAGAATCTAACCTAATTATGATTTGATTGTCATGTTCCCATTCAGTGAATTATTCTCATATAAAATCTATCCCATTGTCAAAAACCAAAGAGATGGGAATGACAAATCTAGTTATAATGTGTTCCTCAAGAAATCAAATCATATCTTGTTCTCTACTATTTTTTGTGGCTACTACCTCCATCCATCTAGTATGATAGTGTGTAGTTTTAAGCACAAATTTATGGCCTACTAAAGAATTTAGGTTAATTACACGAATGATGTCTAAACCCCATTGTAAAAATGGTGTTCCTTTAACAAATAAATGTAGAAGCATTCTTACATGCACTTCTCCTTTATCTAAAGCTTAATATTCATGGTAGGTCTTGACATGCATATGTGAATCCTTAAATATGGTTGGCCAATAATAACCTAACCTCAATATTTTATGGTTTTTGGTATTCCTAATAGGGTGACCATTTCCTATCTTTTGATGTAAGTTCTTTAGAATCTGTTTAGCCTCCTTTTTAGATACACATCTAAGATAAATACCTTCATAGTTATTTCTATAGAAGAATCCCTTCTTGATCATGAAATGAGAAGCATTGAGCCTCAAATATCTCCTTCTTTCTCTACTAAGCTCTAGGGGAAAGTTCCTATAAGTAAATATTGGATTATATTTGTATAACATTCTCCTTTAGAAACTCGTGCTACACATACCTCTTCGATGGTGATTTAGGGATTAGGATCAGTCATGAGTTGAATAATGCCTTGATATTTGATGATCTTTGTAGGCCTGATCTCTAGTAGGGTAGGATATAATATAAATGGTTTTGTTTCTAAAGATATAATGCCAAAATTTCTTCACTAATTTGGCAATAGTGAAAATCTTCTTATCAATCATAGAATACTTGAGCTCAACACCCTTTCAGTTTGTTCTCATGAAAAAAATTGGATAATTAATTTCATCCTTTTTATATATGATAAACACAATAATAATGTGTTATGAAGAGAACGAATTCAGATAAAAATCATTTGTGAAGTTTAGACTAATCAATACTGAGGCTTGAAATATGGCATCTTTTATGTCTTAGAAAGACTTTTTGGCTTTAATCATCCACTCTATTTTTGAATATTACTTAAGCATATAATTTAGAGTATTGATGATTTATACAAACCCTAAGATAAAATTCTTTACAATTTTGATTTTCTCAAAGAATGATTTGAGCTCTTTCTTATTATTTGGATGCTCAATTTTTGAAATTGCTTGGATTCTCACAGGATCAATGGTGATTCCATAATTTATGATAATATCTCCTAAGATTTTTCCCTCAATGAATCTAAATATGATTTTATTTAGGTTCACTAAAATCATAAACCTTTTGCGCCTCTCAAATATGGATTGTAGGTGACATATAGGATCTTTTCTATTCTTCAAAAACATAGTAAGATAATCCATATAAATGATTATGAATTTTCCTATTAGTCCCTTGAAATCATGATATATGGTACATTTAAAGGTATTTAATACATTTATTAGGCCAATTGGCATCTTTTTATATGCATAACTACCCTATTTCATGGTAAACACCATCTTCATTATATCTTCACACTACACTAGTACTTAGTTTTAGCCTAAAAATCCATCTAAAAAGGACATCATTTTAGAACCACTCACTATATATATTACCTCATATAGAGAAGTTAGAGTATAATTGTCTTTTTTAGAATCCCTATTCATATTTTTGAAGTCTACGCATAATCTAATCTCACTGATATTCTTTCTAACTAGGACCAAATTAGCCACCTAAGTAGAAAGTTAGATCGGGAAGATAATTTTGGTAGTTAATAAATTCTCCACTTCCTTCTAAATTTGATGATGTAGAATATGATTTATTAGCCTCTACCTCTGTCTAAATGGTTTATGGTATTTCTTCAAGGGAATCATGTGAGTGATGACCTATGGGTCATACACCTTTAAGTCTTCACATGTCCAGGTGATAATATCCTTATATTGAGCAATCAAATCCTTAACCCACTATCTTTCCTACATAATGTATTTGAGGCCAATATTCACATAAGATGGGTTATGGTCATCTCCAAGTTTTATCTCTTAAATTTTGATTCAGTAACCTATAGCTACCTGAGCTATTAAACCGAAGGGTCTAAGTAAAATGGTCTTTTCAAGAAGACTAATATGGTTGGAATACAATTTTTCTTGAGCTGGAGAATTCCCTCTTTATCTATTTTTTCTTAATATAAGTGGGTAATGTCTTTATCATAAATAATTTTGTAGTTGAAATCCCCTAAATTATTTAAGAACTAAATGATACATTGATCATCATTGAAGACCTAGAAATTTTCTACATTATCTATAATAGAGACACATAGAACGAATTCAATTTAAAATCTCTTTACCTCAGGTTCCTGCAATGGCTTGAGATTGGTAGTAGTAGTAGTAGTAGCTAGTGAATTAGTGGCATGTTTTTGCTCTTTTAGGAGTGATACTATGTTAAAATACTTAAATATTTCAATTAAATCCCACTCTCTATGCTTATATATCTTTAAATAAGATAATTTGCACTGATATTTGTTTCTTACCTAGTGAACTGCCAACTCTAAGTCATTAAATACTTGTATTTATTTTACATTGTTCTTTAGCATAAACTATAGTCTTAGAATTAGAGATTCAAACTCAGATCTATTGTTAGTTCATGGAAATTTCAATCTATAATATACCAATAAATTCTTACCTTTAGGATCAATTAGTTTTATTTTGATGCCTAATCATTGATTGGACCTAGCTCCATCAAAATGCATAGTCTATAGCTCATTTGAACCTTTAGGGTCTATGTTTTATGTTAGATTATGAGTGGTAAAAGTATAAATACCAAGAGTGGGAGAGCCATAATTTACATCCTCATTTTTTACATTATATTACATGATGGGATATTTAATTCTTAGCTCTCTATCAATTTTGATCTGGTTCGTAACCCCTCTCCACAATAGCCAGATATGTGAGAAGTTTGTGAAAAGATATCCATTAAACATTTTGGACCAATATTTTCTAAGAAATAATCCATATCTTTCTATTATTTCCACTACTAAAATATCTATAGTCATCTAGACTCTCAATTTTAAAGCTACTTGAATATGTACATTATTTAGTTTTCCTACTACTAGTACTACCATTTTGTCTAGTTGAAAGATTGATCTCTTTGAAAGGGTTGGAGTGAGAGTGAGATTTTTACATATAAAGGTAAGAATAATAGCTTTAGATTATCTAGAATCAAACAAATAGTTATGAATTTTCTTATTGAATACTCTGATGGTCTGTAGAAATGGTGGAACTTTAGGCTTGATCTTATAAATGCTGTTGGCATCAAAAACTTTTGCTTTGTCTATAGTCACTCTATTTATTTCCATAGGATACTTTCCATTGATGGATGTCTATAAAAGTTCCTTTTGTTTAGTGATCTAGGCTAACTCATGGAGAGTTATATCTACCTTAGTCTTCTTCATATCTTCTATGATGTTGCATCCTCTTTTATTTAGCTCCTCCTTTCTTGGTGGTTGATCATTATATTTTAGAGGGGGTAGATTGATGTATACTTTGGTATTTAGAGGAATTAACATGGTATTGGGAGGATTCAAGGTGGTAAGCGGTTTTTTGTTTCTTATGTTTTATGCACCTCCTTGAAACTTAAAGAAAGCATGAACTTCATCTATATTATCTTCTGGTTCGATGTCATCTTCACTTGGGAAAGGAAACATATGACTTTTAAAGAACATGGTTGTGCTTTAAGATCCAATATCCTAATGAGATTCTAGTAGATTATTCATATAATATTGTCTAGTTACTTCCCTCTAAAAAATATTGAATCTTTTAAAGAACTCAATGTAATCAAGCTTATCATGTTGGGGTGTATTATATATCCTACACCAATTGGGAAGAGCCATTTAAACTATGTTGATTTCTAAGAGCTTGCTAGGGTAATCCATGTTATTTTTAGGCTTATTAAATGGCCTATTATATCTATAGAATCCATTGTTATGGTTGATATTTGGGGTGTTGGCATTGCCCATATTTCATTGCATATTCAGGAAATAATTGCTCAAAATTTGGACCATCTTCTGAATAGAATCCAATTTGACTTTTGTGGAATATCCACCTTTTATAAAATCCATGGTAAGTGTAGTTGTGTGTTGGTTTTATTAGAAACTATTTCCTGCCATATTATTTTTCAAGTAGCTAAAATTTGGTTACATCATCTGTGTCAGTGGGGGTAGTGTGTACAATTGATTTTGATTATATATTGGAACATTCTAATTCACATGTGGTAATAGATTAAGCACTAAAAATACATTGTTGATGTTAGGTGATATAGGTGTATGTGGATTTAAATGTCTATCAATGCTAATAGCCTCTTAAAATACTAATGCCAAAGTGGTGGAAGTAGGTGCTCTTCTTAGGAATATGGTGGGTATAGGGTCCAAAGTGCTCTTGTACATATCTAATGCTAATGTCACTTCTTGTTTATACCTTAGGTTAAAACTATTGTACATATTCTACCACTTTGCATTAAAATCATGGATGGGTTCATTAGGCTCCCTCTTCATACTAGTGAAGTGTTTATATACCAATCTAGGATTGGTGACCTATCCAAACTATGATAGAAAGTCTATTTGACATTCCTCTTAATGAGTAATGGAGTTTTCCATTAAAATTAAATACCAATAATAAGTACTATCCATTTAATTAAAAGGAAATAATCAACATGTAACATATTCATCAACTAGATTTTGTAATCTTAAAGTAGTTTTAACATATTTGATATGCTCCTCTACCATCCTTAGTCTTGAAGGAGAAAAAGATGGTAGATAAATTTTGTGATTCTAGTGAAAATCATGCATGTCTCATTATATGGTGATGGTAGATCTAACTAACTAGGATTCTTGATAATCCATAATTTCATTAATAGGCAAAGGGTTCCTTATGGGTAAGGGTTGCCCTAGTGGAGGTAGTGGATTGTTCTGAACTAGAGTTGTTGGCATAACTCCAGGCCTCTTATGTCTTGTCAAGGGTGATGCTAATAAACCATCATGGGAATTATATTTGGTCACTCTCCTACATGAATATAGTGCAACTCTACATAAATAATAAACTCTATTATTAGGGGGTTGAAGGCCCTCATTCTAGCACAAGTGGAGTACTCTTGATGTGGATTTTATGCACACTATAGTCAAACAAGGTAACATATAATTTTTTAAGATCTCAATAGAGATAAACTCCACTCTAAGGCATGATTTACAAGTATGTAATGTATTTCAATATTTTAATGGAATAGGGGTAAGGCATGTAGGTTATTGACAAGGTTTTTTGGATGGAGATGTGGCCTTCTAATAGAGTCAATATTCTAAGTGAGTTGGATAGATAGTTGGCTTCTAATATATATTGGGTAGGTCTTATAAAAAATTTAAAAGGAGGGTAAGGTAGGGTATAAAATGAGTCTCTATGTTTCTTGGGAATTTCTTCCCTAGTTGGCTTCTGAATAGACCTATGATTTATAAAACATATATATGTTTCTAGTAGAAATAACACACATGTAGTCAAACATGGCTATGAATTCTAAGTAAAAAGGAATTCATGAAATTAACATGCCTCAGACAAAGGTTGATCATTTTAGGGAAGCTGTTACACACCCTTAATCAGGTGATTATGTCTTAATCAAATGAATTATCTAAGGTAGCTATTGCATAGACATAGAAAAATACACCAAATAAAGCATGAGTACACATTCAAAAAGATGATTCATTTAACTTGACTAACTTGACTGATGTATTCACCATTCTTTTAATATTTAATAAACATCTAAGATCATTATATCAACCAATAAGTTAATAAGTTATTAAATCATACAACCATAAAAAATAAAAACTAATTACATGGAATTGGAAAGAAAATACTCAAGACCATTTGCTAATAATAATTTTTTTTATTACTCTATATTCCAAAATCTTCTAACCCTCCAAAATAATTCAATTTACAATTGTATATATAGACATGGGGAATGGGTTGCCTCATCCTCTAAGTTGATTTAAGTGGTTACAAGTTTTATTTAGAACATGTATTTCTAACTTTAATCTAAAAACCATCTAAAATAGATCTATAAGTTAAAAATTAATAAATTAACTTTTCAAAATTATGAAATGTGTGCATACACATAAAATACAAAGTCAATTCTTTATAATCAGCCACTTAAAATAAAAGTACATTGTTTGTTACATAATTTGTACATGCATAATATTCTAGCCTATCAAGGCTAATTCATTTGATGTACTACATGCACCTTGGTTGGTGTAGAAGTTGATATGGAAGCTGAAGATGTAGTTAAACTACTAGAAGCCTACTTCTTATTTTCTTCATTATTCTCATATACCTTATGCACTACTCCATACTAATTTTGTATGATGTCTAAATTTATCAATGATGACTAATGGATTATCTTGGTCTATCCAAGGAAATTCACATGCTCATCCTTGGTTATTTGAAATTTATTCTTGAAGATCTAAAATTTAGTGAACTTTAGAGCCTTGCTTAATTTTGATACAATTTCCTCAATTGTCAAACATCACAAGCTCCATTTAAAATCATCAACCACTTCTTAGATAAGCTTGTCAAAATTGAGCCTGGTAATTAGCCTACCAGTGGATTTTTTAACCTTAGATAACTTTAATTAATGTAAAATTTGAAAAACCTAAGCCTCATGTGCTTTATATTTAAGGACTAAATCCCCAACATTTTTCAACCAATCCTTTGCCTCCTCTTTTTGAATTGCTACTAAGTTTAAGGAATTGGATGCCTTTAGGATGGTTATTAGGTTGAGATGACTATATATTGAGTTTTGTGTATAGACAAATATAATATTTATTTTTGCAATATCATCTCTTAGAGAGTTGAAAAATTGATTGACCTGAATCACATGAGGGGCCATATTATCCCTCATAATCTCTATAGCCTCTAAGGAATTATAACATCTTGAAGCTACCTCTTATAACTCAACTTCATTACCAATGGGAATACACACTATCTTAGCCTTTTCCTTGAGTTTCTCCACTTCCTTATATAATACTTGTACATCTACCTCTAGCTCCTATCGAGATAGTTAAGTTCCCTTTTGGATCGTAACTATGACATCCTTATGTGCTTGAGCTAGGTTTGCTAGATTTTCATTATATAAAGATTGACCTAGATATATATTCTACCTTTTGGTAAGTGAAAACACCTCTTTCCTTTCCTAAAGGATGATCTAGGTTACCTTTTCATCTTCTAATTTTCTCTTTTTCACTCTTTGGATGTTGCTAGTTAGAGGATCAAACAATGTAAAAATAGATGGAAGCTCAATGATCTTAACATTTGGCAATTGATATACCTTGATTCTTAGATCTACTACTCATGGAGGAATATCTAGTTATGATGCATTAGAGGTTGTGATAACAACCTATTCATCTACCTCCTCTTGATCCTTCTATTGTTTTCTATGGGATTTAGTGAGGACATCTGGAAGGGAATGCCATATGATTTTATTCTAATCCACTCCTCCAAACTAAGGAAGTGGATGGACCATGACTATTTAGGGATTGGCCTTCCTCCCCCTTCTAATGATTATTACTATGGTCCCCTCTATATAAGTGGTATTTTATAGTGGAAGGGTGATTTGAGTGGATTGCAAATGGAGTTGGGAGGTGACCAAAGTTATTTACACCTTCCTAGACTCTTTCTTTTTATTGAGGTCTCTCACAGTGAAGGTGCCAGTAGGAATAGAAGTGGTATATGTTGTGAATGGGATAGAAGTGGAGACAAATGGATATGTTTTAGTGAAAGTGGAGATAATGGATGTCGGAATTTCCATAGAGGTAGACTACTCAAAGATGCATATGAAAGACAAGGGAAAATTGAAAAAATATTGGGTACTTGAAAGAGCAAGCTCGATCAACTCTACCTGGAGGCTCATAACCTTGGTTATCTCTAGATAAACTTCTTCATATGAATCATCTTCAATGTCTTTGATAATCACCATGTTTTCCCTAGATATTTCTAAATTTGGATGCTAAATAGACAAGACTTATAATGCCTATACTATAGGACTACCCATAGAAGTCTTAGGATTTATTTTGTAGACTAAGGGGGTCCTTCCTTGAGTAGGGGAGTCCTATGGTAATGATGTTATTTCTCATGGAGTTACTATCCCAATAGATGTATAAATATGAATCTAGGGCATAACTATTTTCATTTGACTAGAATATATAGTAGGCACCTCTTGTGATCTCTATTACTCATCAGAGTCAAGTGTGATGGGGTCCCCTACTAGCCCTCCCATAGTTACACTAGGCTCAAGTAACATAAGATCCTTATTTATTACTTTGAGCTTAAACATTAGAGGAATTATTTGGGAGGAGGAGGCAACCTAGTCCTTGGATTTCTCCTTAAACTATCATGTCCAAAAATATAAATGTTTCCACCCCTTAAAGAGTGCCTTCTTACTATCCAACTCCTTGGTGGAAACTAAAGGATCATCTTGGATCATTCTCAAATGATCCTTTTATAGCCTAGAAATTTATTCTCATTATAATAATTCCTCATCTAACTTGGCATTAAAAAAATGAGATCACATTCATAAGGCTCATGACTATATGGGATGTTAAATTCATGAATCCATTTTTGGATTAGCCCTTCTAGATCCTAGTCTCTATGTGGAAGTGTAGGGAAAGGATAACTCCTATATTTTACACCTACATCCCCAAGATGATTTCTCATTGTATATTTCATTCTTGCTAATAGTTATGAGGTAACTAAAATACAAGGCTTTTTTATACCTTAACAAATCCTCTTGAATGCTCTTCCATAATTTTAAGGCAATCTCCTATTTAGCTAACTTGTTTGGAAAAAACCTTGTCAAACATAGGGGGTGACTTTATTTCCCCATACCATGATGAAAATAAAATTTGTGTTGAGGAAGTAATCCCCTTACCCATCCAAGTTTTTCATAATCTTATGCCTAATCTAAGGCATAGGTGATCCATGAATAGATTTATAAATATGAGTATAAACATCCTTAAGATCCTCACCATGTGCTTAGTATATTAATAAACATTCATGATCTGGTAGTGATCATAGATCCCATTATTCTCACAATATATGGCTAGATCCCATAATGCACCAAGGTCTCTATAACATGTACCCATGACTATGTCTAATAGATACAACATCATGAATAAATCTCTAGTTGGTGTAGGGTGCCTATCTTTATGGATAATCTATTCCCTCAACTATAGGTTTATGATCTTGCTTGAGGCATATGGGATGTTATGTGTGAGAATCCTTTATAATAATTACAATCAATCAAAATTGATGAAGTTAATTCTATGAATACATTATAATCTATTTAGGAGATCCATGTCAACGTTAATCCCCATCTTAGATCTATCAATTAGGATTGCCCACTTTGACTTCTTCCATTTCCATGTCATAGTATGGTCTGAGAGGAGCCATAAAGAGAGTACCTTCTCCATTAAAGTATCTATGTTAAATTGCACCAATGTGTGCTTGTTGAAGTAGACATCATGTATACTCAAAGATAGGTACCTTTGAGAATACATTCTTGGAATGCACATGAATATCATTTTTTTGATAGAGTGATGTAGGAATGCATCCTATGATAACTTTCCTAAAAATAATAGGTCCCTAAGGAGGTAAATGTAAGGAATCACTTCTATCTTGGATGTAGTGAAGTTTAGTCTATAGCATTTAAATGTAAACAATTCCTTCAAAAAAATATATCTACCAATGTCATATCATCTTCTGGTGAAAACACATCCACTGAATCAATTGCATCCCATAAGGCTAAATATATCATGTATTTATCCCTAAACACCATGGTGTTGAAGAATGTATCCATGAATTATATATAGTCTTTATGGTGATGGTAGATTACTACCTATAAATTTTTTGGATGTATATGCCATTACTATGTTCTCTTCACTTCTCTTATCTGTTATGTATGTTGGTGAAAATAACTTTGATTTAGCTCAATCATTGCTTCACTCATAGTACACTCTTAAAGTGGAAACTAGGGATCTTCATTTATGTAAGATAATATAAGACTTCAAATGAAGGTTATCTAAAATTAAATGATGGATTTCAATCATAATTTATCACCTATATAGAATCCTGGATTGAATATCAATTTGTGCAACATAAATGTGAAACATTCACTTAGATTTTATTTGATGTATAATTCAAACTTATTAGCTTTGGTTGGTGGGAATTATTAAAGTATTGATAGGAAATATTTTTTATTTAATCTAGATAAGTATGGTGAGATTAGTAGTATTATCAATAATTAATTAATTAGGGTGTACATTAGAAAATGCATTTGGGTTAACACCTACAAACTAATTCTTTCAAGGATTTGTTTCAGATAAAATATCTACAATAATTTCCTAAAATAATTTATCAAGGCAAAATTCCTAAATAAATTATCCTAAAGGAATATTTTTAAGGTCTAGAGAGAACTTTCAATTTCCTCAAAGGGTAATTTTGATCCTAAGTGTCCACTTTATAGGGAATGTTTTTCATGATAAAAGTCTCAAAGGGTCTAATTCATAAAGGCTAGAGGTAAATTTTGATTGTCTTGAAGGGTACTACCATGTAACTAAGGGTCATTTCAAAAGTCTTGAGGGGTAAGGTTTGGAGGGCCAAAGGGTCTATATTCTCTTAGGAAAAATGTTTGAAGGAATTAGATAAAGAAAAAAATCGCTAGGACAAAATTCCCAAAGGGTATGTCTAATAAGGGAAAGGACAAGTGGACACTTCAAAAATGATGAAAGGGTCATTTTAAAACTATCCAAAGGGTAAATGGCCACTTTAAAAAGGGTTAAAATCTTGGGATATAAATCTTTAAGTGTATGTTCATGGAAAAAAAAGGTTCCAAAACACAAAGGCCAAAGGGAACTTTTCATGGGGCAAAGGGGTCAAAAATAATATCTTGAAGGATAAGTCATGTAGGGTAAGGGGTTTGATACAAAAGTTATAAGGGGTCATTTACACAAAACTTGAAGGGTATATACCCTTAAAGAGATGGTCATAAAGGGTAAAGGGCTTAATTTGATAAGGCCAAAAGGTTAACTCAGGATAAAGGACACTTTTAAAAAGGCTAAATGGATAGTCCAAGAACTCCTAAAGGGTATGTAGAAAGTATTCGAAGGTTCTACTTTAGGGAAAAAATTCACCCAAAGGGTCTAATTTTCAAAGGCCAAAGGGTTCATTTGATTCCCTTTAAGGGTATTTTTGTATAGCTAAGGGTCATTTCAAAAATCCCAAAGGGTAGGTTTGGTAGGGTTGAAGGGATAATCCATTGGGTAATTTATTTTGGGTAAAATTTCCATCATCGAATATTTCTGAAAGGTGAAGAGCTTGGAGGCCAAATTCCTTCAAGAGAATTATTTTGGTCAAATTTTTTTAACAATTTCTCAATAAAATAAGTCTTTTGTAATAATAAGCCCTAAATAAAAGAGTCCCATTAAAACCCAGAACATAATGTCTAAAAAGATAATTTGCATAAGGGCTGAAAGAATTAACCCAAAAATATAAATCTAAAAAATAGTATCTACAACACAAAAGTTAGTCTCATAAAACATAATGACAATACCATTCCACCAAAAGTGAAAACATCTAAGTTTCTATAGATTTTGCATAGACATATGAAAAAGAGGATTTCAATATTAAGATCATAATTCAAAAAAGTGGGTCCCTATTTTTTTTAAAATAAAAGGGAGATGTTGGGTGTAATAAATGGTGCTAATATAATGTAATACAACACCTTCAATCAAAGTAACACAATAAGGTATGCTAACAATTTCAATGGTTATTATTATTCATGTAACCAATTTGAGCATAGAGTAAAGCATTGTAGAAGGCCCTTCAAGAATGAATTTACATGGAACTATGAGGAGAATTATGAGTCAAGAGGTATGAGGTATATTTAGTTTCCATCTAAAGCGATAACATGCTTTAATTTTCATAAGATTAGTCACATTACAAATTGTTGTAGGCATAATCTCTTAAGACAAGATAAGATGTTTGAGGATTCTAGAACATAAGAAATAAATAGAAAGTAGAAGCCTGATATGGATAAGGTTGATAATTAGAATACAAGTCCAAGTGGACTATTTGTCATGATAGATAAAAATAAAGATACAAAAGGATTCCTAGAATATTCTTTATCAGCTTAGTTTGTTAATAAAGGGGTCAATCTAGAAGGACAAATCAAACACAAGAGGATTATTAAGGAGGTTTACTCCTATAAGGACATGGAGATCTAGGAATCTCCATAACTCATGCTATTATAGTTCTATAGAAAAATTATGATTCTATTAGGCTTCATGGAGGAAATCAATAGGTAATTAAGAAGCACAGAGGATGCATAGTCATAGGGGGAGTTTTGTGGCCTTAAGGAACCTTCAATTATTCAAGTCTCAGTAAAAGATGTGGAGAAGTCTGATATAGATATGAACACAAGATTAAAATTAAAAAAAGATTTGTATGATTATTTGATTAAATTAAATCATAGTTTTGAAAATGTATTTAGTCTTCATGCAGACAAAGGGAGAGCTAATTCAGATCCTATGATTACTTGGTGTTGTATGGGCATGATTATTATGAGCTAATAATCAAGGAGAAGTTTAGATTAGAAGTGTGTTTCTAAGGTATGATTCTAAGCATGCTTTTGGTTAATTTTATTTTGGTCAAATGGTTTTAATATGTGTGGTAAAATAAGGATCATGTGTGAGGTATTTCAGATAGAATGGTGTGGCTACTAAGATTGGTGAAGACATCTTATGTCAGGTCCTAGGATCAAATTGGGATGTTGAGGAAGATAAATGTTTGTCATTGATGTCAAAGGGGGATAAATTTATTTTTTCAAATTCAATTATCTAAGAATGATCTAACATGATCAAGAATGTATTCCATCAATGACAAAGGGAAATATTATCGAGATATGCTCCTAGTGTTCGCTTTAAGGCAATATTATTAACATTCATATCAATGTCAAGTTGAATATACTTCATGTTAAATTTCAGGGTTGATGAAATGCTTGGTGAAATGGTGTGTGACTAAGGAGTTTTATTTTTATTTTTGAGGGAAAATTTGAAATCAAATTTGTATCCTTTCTAAGAATTCATGACTTGTCAAGATCATGTTCAAATACAAAGGAATACTAAAGGAACATACAAGGTGCACAACAAATATGGTTGATTGTTTAGGTCCTTGAGCATGGACATAGTATGAGCTTGAAACTATGTAGAGTACTATTATAAAATGTGATAAGGTGATTGAAGATATGTATGAAGATGACAGTGCATCTACAGTGGTAGGGAGGTCAAGATTTGAGTTTTAACCCTTGCATGAGAAACCTAGTATGAAGATACAATCTTGGTTGCTTATTGAGATAAAAGTATATAAATTACATGTACATGGATGGAAGATTGAGAGAATGAAATGAATTTATATGACATGTGACTGAGGTGTTTGGGATCAATATAAGAGGTTTTCAAGTGTTTTCAAGGACCAAGTATAACTGGTGGTTCTAGACCTAACATGCATTGAGACCTAATGAGGTCCAAATAAAGTGTCAAAGAAATTTGTCAAGATTTTAGAGAAAAAGTGAGCATGTTTTGATATTTTGTGACATGGGGATAGAAATTTTAAGATATTTTAGTATATTTCAAGGCATTAACATACTCAAAATATGCTTAGTAGTATAAGGCCTGAAGTGCAAAAGGTGACCTATAGAGGCCCATTAAGGGGTCAAGTTCATTTCCAAAGATTATAGACATCTTGAGAGAATTTATATAGGTCTAATAGGTCATATAAATCATTTTTACAAAGTTTGAAGTCATAATACTACATGAAAAATTAATATTTTTGATTAAAATGTTGTTTATGTACACAAAATTGAGGGTTGCAAACCTGAGGAGAAGTTTCTCATTCTCATTGGCATGTGAGTATTTGAATGAGAGCCTAATAAATTAATAGTATTTTGGTAATGTATTTATATTCAAATCCTTTTCATTGGTTTTAGGATTAAGGGGTAATCCTTTATGAATGATTACTAAGAAGGTAAGGAACTCAAAACCCTCCAAAAACCCTTACACAAACTTGATAGGAAAGATATAATTGGTTTTATATTATAATGGTAAAATTGATCTATTTTATTTTTTGTAAAATATAAATGAATATTCAATATCTCCCTAAGTGGTTTTGGTTTGTCATTACAGTGAAGACAAGCTATAAGAAAACCTTTATTTTCAGGGATTTTGATGATATAAGTGAGGTTGACAAGATCTAAGCATGAAATTAATTGGAGGACGATTTCAAATAATAAAATTTTATGATCATGAAAATTATTATTAGGTTTAAATCCAATTTTTTTCAAAACTGGTCATGGAAGGTAGCCTATCGCTAAAATGACATATTGAACAAAACAGTGAGAAAACTAGGTGATAATGAATATGATTTTAGGGAGTGGTTGTAGAGGATTAAGGATGGATAGAAAGGCATGGGGAAATCATTAAATACATATTAATCCTAGTTAATTTATTTATAATTTTTTATAATGCCTAAATTCATGCAAAATGTTGTCATCAAATTGCCTTGTATAGTATAATGGAGTCTGTGTAGTATGACATAGTGAGATTGGTCTGTAAGACTAATTTTGTTAAATAATAATGAAATATATATATATATATATATTTATATTTATATATATATATATATATATATATATATATATAATTATTTTATAATTATTTTATATGTTATCATAAATACATTTGAATATCATAAAATTATCCCCATAGGTGTTCCATAATTTGTTTTTCTTGACTATATTTTTGATCATATAGGCAACTTTTCTATGTGTGTGAAAAACATGTTACTGAGTCTATTTTAACTAAGATGGATGATAAAAAGTTTTAAAATATATTATAAAGGAATAATAATGTCATGTTTATTAATTTTATCTCATTTTAAGTTCTCTATCAATATTGAAAAGTCAAATGATTATGACTGTGTTTTGATAGTGTTCAGTGTTTATGAGTGAGCTATCTACAAGAGTGCTCTTAAGTCCTTATGGAGAATAAAGAATATTTTTAAGTTTTATAAGTCTCAAATATAATATAAATTTAATTTAATGAATATTTTATGTGGGATATATGTGTATATGAATAAATATTACAAGATAGACTTACAGGGAGTGAAAAGGCTTCTTGTTGAGGAGACCTAATTGGTAGGTCCAAGTAGTGAAATGGGCCAAATGGAGTTGGGTACCCAAGGTGACATTATTATGGGTATATTTTAGTATTTTATTAAATTTTTAATATATATTTTATCAGGAATTAAGTGTTCCCAAGGGTCTGAGTAGTAACATGTGGATAAGACAAACTTAATTACATTAGGTCTCCATTAGGCCTAATGAAGGATTTGGTGCTTATGGATTATGACCAACTAATGTATGGTTTTTTTCACTCATTAAATGTGTGTATTTATATATTTAAATACTAATAAATTATTATTATGTATCTTTTCTAACCAATATGAGTGAAATAAGGATTTGAGTATAAAGGCAAGCCCTACTAAGGCTATTTTGACTAGTTAGAATATTGGGCTAATTGAGTGAAGGATTCATCCAAAAATCAAAAGTTCTGGTTGAAAAATATTTCAATAGCACAGAAATAACATAATAATAATGAATTATCTGAGAAGAGACATCTTATTACTTAAAAATCACAATACAAATATAGGCTTATCTCTGGGAAGAGATGTCTGCCTTCCCTTTTTGGGTTACAATTCATTTATACATATTTTGAAAACATCAGGGGATTGAGTGGCTTGAGGAATTAATGGGTGATGATTTAAGACTGAGTGGCTTGAGAGAAATAACTATCACCAACCAATTGATGTCCCTAAATTAAAATAGTATAGCACTTGAGGATATAATGGCTTGAGGAAATACTCAAGGACATAATGGCTTAAGGAAATAACTGTCACTGACAATGTGACTTCCAAGAATGAAAAAAATACAAAATTTGAGGAATTAATTGCCACCTGAATAGTCACCCAACTTGTTTCCTAAATAATTTCTATCACCTGAGTGGTCACCCAAATTGTTGCTTAGATCATTCCTCCCTCCTTGAAAATCAATGGTCCCCATTACGTTAATATGCCCCATCAAGTGGGGTAGTTGTGTCTCGATTTAATTATTTGTGAGTCACTCACTTTGGTGGCTAAGCTAGCCTCTTCTAACCACTCGATACAAGGAATAAAGTGTCATCTTATTGTCTTCATCCAAGTATCCACAATTTGATCCTCTTCTACTAGAGCAAAACTCTTTGGATCAAGCTCATCAATGTCTAGTTGTTCTTCCACAACTGAAGTGTCGAATAGAGGTGGGTGATATGGTTTGAGGAGCTCCATATTGAATATTGGATGTAGACCAAGGTAGGCTAGTAGGTTCAACTCAAAATCATTTTATAAATTTTTTTTGGTGATGGTGTATGGACCATATCATAGAGGTTGAATCTTTCTATGTGGGCCTACAAGTTATTCCTTCTGAAGCCGTAACCAAACCTTTTCATCCAAAGAAAAATGGTATGCAATCCTATGTTTGTCATGGAATTACTTATACTTCTAATTCATCTTCTCCAAGATGTCATGAACTTGTTGCTGGATATGTTGCATTTGTTTAATAAATTTTGTTGCTTTTGCTACCTTAAATCTTCCTTGAGGTGTGTATTCCATGGTGGAAAATGGAATAGATATATCAATTGGTGCCATGGGTTGGAACCCAAAACATACTTGGAATGGATTATGCTTGGTCAAGCTATACAGTGCTTGATTATATCCATGTTGTATGAAGGGAAGTCCCTCGTCCCATGTGCATGGATGTTTAGAGTGATACATTTGAATCATGTACATAATCAAGTAGTTTACCACCTTTGTCTAACCATCAGTCTATGGATGGAAGGCTATGGACTTCATCAGCTTAGTATCCATCATCTTCCATATAGTGGACCAGAAGATGCTTAGGAACCTGCTATCTCAATCTGAGACAATGGACTTGGGGAGACCAAAATGAAGCCATACATGACTAAAATATAGTTGAGTAGTTTCCTCAGTAGATATATTTTTCTTACAAGCAAGCATGATATCCATTTTTGAAAAATGATCAACTACCACAAAAATACAGTCCTTGCCATGTTTGGAAGTGGGCAAACCTAAGAGAATATCCATTGAGATAGATTCCCAAGGCTTGGTTTGTTCTGGTAATGGCGTGTACAATCCTTGATTCTTATTTGTTAGCTTGGATATTTCACATGGGGTATAATATTTGAGATATCTTTCCACATCTCTCTATATATGGGGCTAGTAGAAGTGTTTTTGAAGAATTGCCAATGTTTTTTTGATACCAAAGTGTCCAGTTATCCTACTGAAGTGTGCTTCCCATATCATCTTTTGTTACTTTGTTATAGGAACACAGATGTGCCCCATATGGTAGAGGACATTATCTTACAAATAGAATTCAGAAACATGTTCACCTTTTTGGAGAACTTGATATGTGTCAGCAAAGGTAGGATCTACTTCATATAGAGCACCCCAAGTGGTAGTCTCATGTCTACACAGGTCAAGAATTGTTGTCAGTGCAGTAATTGGTGGGCAACTTAGATAACCTAAAGCTATATTTGAGCTTCCTTTTTGTGTTTGATTATCATGTGGAATTTTTGAAGATACATGGCCCACTTTTGGTTCCTCTCATTTCATAGTTTGCTTTGCATCTGGATGAATTTCAATGGTCTGTGGTCAGTGTGGATGATCGTCTCTTTCCCCAAGATGTAGTGTTTTTAGTGTTTGCAGGCTTGATAATGGAATAGAGCTCCTTATCATATGTTGGATATTTCCTAACTACATCAGTGAAAGTATCACTATGGTATGCAATAGGATGGCCATGTTACATGATGACAAATCCCATGGCATATTAAGATACATCTATCATCAACTCAAATGGTTGATGCAAATCTAGCAAGGTAAGAACAGGGGCTGAGCAAAGTCCATTCTTCAAATTCTCAAATGACCTTTGCTATATTTCACCCCACTAAAATTTAGCTTTAGCTCCTCCTTTAGCCACTTGGGTTAGTGACCAAGCAACATGTGAAAATCCAAGAACAAACCTATGGTAGAAACTTGCAAGGCCCAAAAAGTTGTGAAGCTCTATGAGGGTCCTTGGTGTGGGCCATTATTGAATAACCTAAATCTTTTCTAGATCAACATGGACCCCTTACTCATTCACAATTTACTTGAGGTACTGAATTATTGTCATTCCAAATGTGCACTTGTAAATATTTGCGTACAACTTATGCCCTCAAAGAGTTTGAAGCACCTTACGGACATGTTGTAAATGTTCTTCCCATGTTTTGCTATAGATGAGTATTTCATCTAAGTAGACAACCACAAATGAGTTGGTGAAGGGTTTTAGGATGTCATCCATCATCCTCATGAAGGTTGTAGGTGCATTAGTTAGGCCAAAAGGCATAACCAACCATTCAAAGAGCCCCTCCTTAGATTTGAGTGCAGTTTTCTAGACATCAATGGGATCAATGGGAATTTGGTAATAACCAAATTTGAGATCAATTTTGGTGAATAAATTTGCACCATGGAGTTGGTCTAGCAGGTCATCGAATATGGGGAGAGGGTAGCGATTCCTCATAGAGATTTTATTCAGGGCTCGATAGTCAGTGCAAAGCCTCCATGTTCCATCTTTCTTCAGTGCCAAGATGATTAGGCTACCACAAGGTGAAGATATTAGCTTGATGTGACCCCTTTGGATCAATTCTTGAATATATCTTTTTATCTCATCATTTTCTAAAATTGATCTGCGATACATATGACAATTAGGCAAAGGTGATCTTGGGATTAAATTGATAGAATGTTTTACCTAGAGATGCAGTGGAACTCCTATGGGTGACTTAAATAAGTCATCATATTCTCATGTGATTCATTCTATCTACTTTTATTGTTATGTTGATTGTGTAGTCAGGACCACAACATCAGACTCCTTGGATTTCTATGGATTGACCACCATGAGAATAAATTGCTTTGTCTTCTCCACCAATCTCTTGCATTGCTTAGCACTGATTAGGGAGACAAATGTGGGAGGTGGTACCTCTGGTACCCTATAAAACCATGTTCCAAGAGTGAGCATGATCCTTCAGGTTCAAGATTCATAGATGCCATGTCGCTCATACATGAATAGCTGACCAAGGAGTACATCAAAAACATCTAGATTGACAACATCACACAAGACTTCATATTGGAAAGGTTTTATAGCATATTAAAGAAGACACTGATGGGTGACATGAAGGTCTCTCACTGGGCTCAACCACCCAATACTATAGGGCTTTGGATGAGGCTTCATGGATAGATCAAGAATTTTCACAACTTTAGCAGAGATTAAATTCTTTTGACTCCCACTATCAAGAATGAAATGTAGAGGCTTACCTTTTGCCCATAATTTGGAGTGAAACAATCTTTATTTGTCATCTAGTCTTTCCTCACGGGTTTATGATGAAGCAATGATGGTGTCAAGCTCAGTATTTGTGATTTCTTCTTCATCCTCTTCGACTTTGGGTTGTGTATGAGGTAGAGTTGTAGACATCGAGTATTGTGACTCAGAGCGTAGTGACTTGATGGCTCAACATTCTTTTTTGGAGTGAGTTCTAGTTTTGTGGTAATCACACCATTTTCCAACCTTCCCCTTGTAGGAATTCTTATCTTGAAACTCCTTTTACTTCTAATTTTGGCCTCGTGTTTGACCTTCCTTGTCATTTTTCCATTTTGAAGGTTGACTCTTTGTATTCTTCCTTCCATGCTTCTGTTCAATCTTCACTACAAATTAATATGCCTCACTGAGGGTTTCTAAATTGAAGAGTTCCATTTCCCCCCATATGTACCATTATAGTGCACCATGATATTTGAGAGTTTTATGTTTCTCACTTTCTTGAATGCCCAGTCTTGCAAACAAAGAATGAAAAGTGTCTGCGTAATCTTGAACAGATTGGTCCTTACCTTGGCAATGTTGTTGCCACTGTATGTACAGATCATCATATGCTTCGATAGGATAGTATTCTTATTTTACTACTTCCATAAAATCATCCCAGGTAGGTTCCACTCCAAGGCCAATGATATCCATACTGAACCTCTTTTTTTACACTTCCCACTAGTATTTCAGGAGTAATGATGATTTCAAAAGAGCAAAAGTGATCTTTTCTCCATCGGTGAACTTATTTATAGAGAAGCAGGAAGACAGTTGATCCAACAAATTTTCCACTGCACCAACATTGATTTTTCCTTCAAATGTGGGAATATAAAAATTTGCCTAAACCTTAAAGGGTGTTGGGGCACTGAAAGGAAGTTCCCTCGATGAGGAGCCAAGATGTGTAGCCATAAAGCTAGAATTTTCCATCAGAAGTGTTTGAAGAATTTGAGAAATTTTTTGGAGCATCTACACTTATTGCCATTGGAGGGCTTCATTAACCATTTCCTTGAAATGATCAGATGTCTCAATGTCATCTACCATTTGAAGTTGTTTGGGGTGCACAGGTGGAACGTTTGGAAGCTCTATCATTTACCACCCAAGTTTCATGTATCTTGACCTCATCCTCAGGATCATACACTCTCAAGACAAACCACTCTGATACCACTAATCTAGAACTCAAAAGTTTTGGTTGATGAATATTTTAATATCACAAAAATAACACAATAACAATGAATTCTCTGAGAAGAGATGTCGTATTACTTAACAATCACAATACAAACATAGGCTTATCTCTGGGAAGAGATGTCTACCTTCCCTTTTCAAGTTACAATGCATTTATACATATTTTTAAAACATCAGAGAATTGAGTGGCTTGAGGAATTAATGGGTGACGATTTAAGACTGAGTGGCTTAAGAGAAATAACTATCACCGACCAATTGACATACCTGAATTAAAATAATACAACGCTCGAGGACATAATGGCTCAAGGAAATACTCGAGGACATAATGGCTTGAGGAAATAACAGTCACCAACAATGTGACTTCTAATAATGAAAAAATAAAAAATTTGAGGAATTAACTGCCACCCGAATGGTCACCCAACTTGTTTCTCAGATCATTTCTGTCACCCGAGTGGTCACCCAAATTGTTACTTGGATCAAGGATATTGAGTTTTTTGAATAGGTTAAGATATTGGATGTAATAATTTTAAAAATATAAATATTTTATGAATATATAGATATGTGGTTTTAGGTTTTTAACAAGGTCAATTGACCTAATATAGCCAAAGAAATGGATAATTGAGTGGGAGGGAATATGAAGTTGGTGGAATGAGATTGAAGGGTAAGAAGTGCATGAAAAGGTTGTCATATATAGTTAGGTTAGGAATAAACATCATAAGTGACTTTTTTTGTGATTATTTACCTAAGGGCATTGGATTATCCTTGCTAGATTGATCTTCCAGAAGACTAGTTGAGTTTGTGTTCAACTAGATAGGGATTGGAGTTCCTTGTAAAGTGGGTGCTTTGCTAAGTATTGAATATTATCATTATATGATAGTATTCTATGTGAATGTTTAAATTGGTTATATTACCCAATATGTTTTCCCATATAATATTTTTTTCTCTTTTCTTATGCTTTCATAGTTGATTATTTATGCATTAATCCTTTGTATATGTTCATGAATTATTGAATGGAATAAAAAGTTAAAGTTGAGAAAATAATAAGCCCCCATCTCAGTAGTATTTATTCCAATATATAATTATTAATTTTTATTATCTATACCAACTACATAATGTGACCATATTTATAAAACCCTCAAATCTTCAATTCATCAAAACTAGCTCACTAAGTCTGTATTATATGTAAGGTTATATGCAGGGTTTTACACTGATTGTGTTTGAGACTCAACACCATATATAGAGGCTAATATATCTATATACATTAGAGATTATTTTATTACCACTATGATAGTTATTTCAACAAGATCCAACCATACTAAACCCTTTCCATCTTTCCAAATTGGTATCTTACATCAACCAAGCTAGTTTGTGATTGTGTTGGATTTGTCACATGTAGGTGGCCACTTGGAGGAGTTGAAAAGAGTTTTATAAGTGTTGATGATACTTGAGAGACATAGGGAGAGTTACATTACCCTTTTCAAAGTGTTTATACATCTTCATTCATTCTATTTTTTTGATCCTTAGCTAAGTCTATCTTCTCTTATGGATTTAGGTTAGTGTGCATGATCCAAATTGTAGGTGTTATCAATAAGCTCCTGTAGGTGATCATATATCTAAGAATTATGTTTTTAGGCCATAATTTTATGTTTATATCATTGAGAACCATCCCACACTTGGATGAATTCACTTCTTCTTACATGTCATGCTATCATCTTTATTGGGTCAACCCACTAGGAGTTTGCAAACTTAAGGTTATTTTTGCTTGAAATCATTATGTTTTCATTGAGAATATTTAGTATAGAATAAATAAATGAAATTCCACTTTACCATCACTTTATCTTAACTTATCAACCATCTTACTATGTCATCACAATACCTTTAGTCTTAGGCTACTAGTATGAAACCACCTTACCTACTCAGAATTCAAGAATCTTCACCAACAGATGAAACATTGTGAGGCAAGATCTCTTTCTTGGAGAAATTAAAGTAAGGAGTTCCATTTAGAAAATTTTCCAACTTTGGTTGACTATAGGTTTTGAAATTACTGCAAGGTCTACACTATGATCCATAAATGACTTGATAAACTTCATTTAAGTCATAGAAATGTGTATAACCTATTTCTTGGATTTTGAGTAGCCTTACAATTGTCTTTACATGACTATAGGTAGTTTTAGGTGACTATGTATATTGAGACTTTGATTAGTCCTTATTCACTACATTAGAAACCTATCTCAATGAGCTCCCAATCCTTCCAATGGGAAATATAACAATCCATACTATGTAAGAAGTGAGAATAACAAGTTAGCATTGAACCTAGTCCACTCATAGAGATATGAACTTTACAACTATGGAAACCCTATTTGCAGACCTCAATAGTACTCATTATGAGCATAGTGAGATGTTTGTACCAATATATTTATCTTCACACTTTAAAACCACATTAAAAACATCATATAAAGGATAAACCATCTCTACAAAAATAAATACAACTCTTGGAATCATCATACAACTAAAAAAATAAGAAAATTAGAGGCCATGGAGATGATCAGGAAGTTTGAAGTCATAAAAAATCTTAGTGATTATTCATAGAGCATGGTACACCAAACCTAAAAATCTTTCCATGAAAAGGATGTGAATGAAAGATACTAGTTTTTCCCAAATGAATTCAATCCAACTCCTCCCCTACTTTATGTACTGAAATCAAACTGGTTGACTTATTTGACCTTATTTAGGATAGCAATGGATAGATTTCTGATAAATTTGAACCTATCATAACTTATAAAGCATGGAAATTGAATATGTTAATTTTAAGGTTCACTCTTGAGTAGTATCACATGCCAAGTAGACTATCTTTATTTGTACATCTTCCCCTAACTACCTAAAACTGATGTCATCTCCTTCTTTCCTTGTTGAACCTACATTTATTTAGTTTCAAATTGACATCTAACACTCAACTAACACCTTGTACATTTTAAATTCACTTGACACATTTATCCCTTATAGTAAACTATACATTTTACAAAATGACTTAAAAGGTAGCTAAAATATGACATACAAGAAATATTAAGACTTGACACATATGAAAAGTATAAAACATACAATATGACCTTAAAATGACCATGTGAGACACTATTACAAGTTTGAGTATATAGTGGGTTGACTTTTTTACTATGGGCTCAATTTAATCAACAAATCCTTCCTTAATATTTTATAAATATATGCATATATCCCCTATATCAATGACATTTGATGACTCACTTGTTGAAAATTAAAATTTAAGTTGGTGGCTAGATTTTCTCTCTTATAAATATAGAGCTAAATTAAAAGTTCATGATCCTCCACCACCAAATGGATATAAAAATGGTGATGGTATCTTTTAAAACTATTTAATTAGGTTAAACTTCTTATTATGTTAACTCCCAATTCATGGTAGACACATGATCAGATCTCTTAGAAGCTTCCTAGTTAACTACTACTCTATGATATGTGGTGTCTACTCATTGATCCTTCTATTAATGGTTGACACCTAGTCACAAATTTCTACTATGCATCATTCCTTTAGGAAGGTGATGTGTCACTTGTGGATATGAAACACATTTTTATTAGCTATCCAACCTCATCTATAACTTATTCTAACCTTCTTAAGGCCTTAACTAGTTGCTAGTTAATCCACCTACTAGGTGACATGGTTTCTTCTCATTCGGCCAAACTCTCTAAGGATCTGACATACCTAATAGGTCTAAGTACTAGCCATTTTGATATTTAGTGACCTAGAACCTTATCATTTAGTTAGGCCCTCCTAAGGTCTAAAATATGTAACAAGTCTAGGAGACTAGTTGATCTAAAACTTGATAATGTGGCACATTATGATTCAATCAAGTTCTCCCAAGATTTGACATCTATGAAATGTCTTAGGTATTATTCACTCTAACACTTGGCATTGTGGAACCTTATAATATGGTTAGGTTGTCTTAGGCTTTTACATCTCTGATAGGTCTGGGGACTAAACACTCTGACACTCAATGATATGGTACCTTCTCATTTGGTTAGGCTCTCTTAGGATTTAAAATCTATGATAGGTCTCGAAGACTTTCCTCTCTAACATATGGTGATGTGGCACCCTCTCATTTGGATGAGATATCCTAGGCTCTACAAAATTAATGAAAAATACGAAAAAATTAAAAGGAACACAATACATTAAAAACTTACTCATCTATCACTGAGGTTTATATTTTCCACAAAGGGAGATGGGTTTGTTTCTATTAGAAGGCAATTATATGTAGGAGATTGTGAAAGAAGCCTACGTATAAGGTTAGTACCATGATTCATATAAAAACAAATACTCCTTAGTCATAATAAATAAAATAAGCCTATTTCTAGTTATGGGAAATCCAGGTGACATATATTCCAAAAAATTAAGTAGGAACCTTCAATAAGAATAAAATAAAGGATGTTGAAGCTCTGGTTCATGAGTTTGTTTATAGGGGTCCCCATTTTCAATAAAAGGGGTTGTGTTGGCCAAAGTAAATGGAGGATTTCATTAGGAAAGTGATGACTAACACCTAGAACTTTCAAAGTTTATTCTTCTCTCCTTGATCAATATAGAGATTGTATGAGGGACTTTTATTCACCATAGAAAATATGAGGCACTATAGTCTCACAATATCAAGTGGCATACTAAGATTCAAACTTATATATGACCACCAATGTGTATAAAAAGTGATTTTTATTTTCCATTCACTTCGTATTTTATTCGAGTAATCAAGGATAGATTGGTTATCAAACATTATCTAGGGCATTTTTGACTTGATTTCTTGGAGGGGAGATGGATAAGGCATTGGTATGTTATCATACAAGAATCCATATCCTGATAGACATGCCTATAGTCCTATTAATGGCCCTACTCCACTACCAACTAGGCTGAAAATCCTATGGTGGAGATTGATTATATAACGCTTTCAAGGTAGACTCATAATTTAGATTATACATGATTTCCTTATTATTTATAAGCTTCCTCAAGAAATATTATCATTTATTAGCCTTTTCCATTGAGGTTTTAGGACCAAGCCAACTATGAATTAATGATGAATAAATTTTGAATTCCATTTAGTGTTTGATTGATTTGAATAATTTGGTATTATCATGAGACATTATTTTAATTGTACTTTGGTAGATATATCATGGTTTAAGTTGTTCTAAGGTCCACCTATTTCAATTAAAATCATTGGCCTCTCAAATCTAGATCATAAAATGTTACAATTACTATCCTAGAATTGCTTGGATCAAAGGTTTCAACTTGGGTCTTCTTAATTTTCAATAATCCTTCTGGGCTTCATTCATCACCTAGATAAGTTACTAAAAAGTCCAAGCATTAGATGAACATCATAAAAAAAGGGAAACAAAGGGTTAAAACATAAAATAAAATAAAATCATGTAATGAAATTAAATATATCTAATATATGAATTACTACATCTATTTAGGTTCCTCATAAACCACACTAGAGGGAATAATCAATAAATAATGCCTCAAGCACTACCTATTTACTCAAAGTGGTAACTAATTGATTTTGAGATCTTTGAGGCAAATGGAATTCTAGCCTAGGATTTCATTTATTTGGTATGGACCAATCCATAGGAGGTTAAATTTTAAATGTTGGCCTTAAATTTCATGATCATTGTCCCACATTAATATTAGGTCAAAGATTATAAAGGTCATAATATCTACCCTCTTATCAAACCGCTTCTTGATTGTATCTTGGTGCTTGATAAATCTCAACATAGCTTCATCCTAGTCTTCCTCTAAATGAATTATTTAAAGGAGTTTATAATTCACCTTGTCATATGGTTCCATGAATTGTTGCATGAACTTACAATTTGACATCCTAAGTGTGACCAACATGATTAGCTCCAATCCATATACTAGAAGGAAAGAATATATTTTAAATTCTTGTTTATACCTAGTATGGTCTACCCATATGGAAAACTTTATAAATGAGTGCCATTTCTAGGGATTTTCTCTAACTAATTTCTTGATGGTGTTAATCAAATTATTATTAGTGGACTCTACCAATAAATTTCCTTGCAGGTAGTGATTGGATGAAAACTTTAACATGATCCCATTATCATAAACCCATTATATGAATTATGTATATTGTAATTCAGGATAATTATCACATACTAAATAAATGGGGAAATCAAAATGGGTGGTATTATGTTTTCAAGGAATTTGATGAATTTAGTAGTGGTGCTTCTTTTGGTTGTAAAAACCTTAGACTATATAGTGTAATATTGCATACTCATAAGAACAAAATTATAACTAGAGAATGAATTAGGGTTAATGACTCCCATGAAATTGAGTCCCCATTGTTTAAATGGTTTAGATTCCATAATAAGTTACAATGGCATTACTATATGTATTTCTATATTAGGAAAGTTTTATCATTGATGGTAGAACTGGACATGGGCATGAACATATTTAAATAGTGTGGGATACTAGTAACATGCCCAAATAACATTGTGACCCATGGAATTTAATGAAACATGGAAAGATCCTAATATTTCATGGAAACTTTACATTATCTCATTGGCCTCTTCTTGTGATACACACCTGATGTAGATTTCTTCTTGGCTACTTTTAAAGAGAACTTTTTTATTCAGTATATATTTTTCATCCTTCAACTGTAGGGCTCTCCTCTATGTGTGGTTAATTCCTAGGTGTGAATTTCCATAGATTAAAAAATACACGACCTTGGCATACCCAACTGATTGTAGCACCCTCTATTAGTCCACTTAGTGCACTGTAATAATTAGGTCTATTTTTTATTAGTTGGGTAAGGCATTGTCCTTTAACTAGTTTTTTTAATCTTGATTTACAAGTCTTAATCTTTTAATTTTGTCATCTATTAACCTCTTATTGCACCTAGATAATATTTCCCCAAAATCTATTTTATAGCTAGGTTTAGGAAAATGGTGTTTACTCTATTATAAAGGATGTAATGCCTAAATTTATTCATTACCTTAATGAGGGAATAAGTTTTCTTGTCTAGGGTATAGTATTTGAGCTTAGAATCCTTAATATTATTACTCATAAAATCCATGGGGTGTTGTTCTCATTCTAACCTTTAGGTAAGGCAAGTGGCAATGGTGTGCTCTAAAATAAAGGGATATATATATATATATAAATATTGTGTATAGTATAAACTAATGAGGATAAGGGATTAAATGATTTTATCTTAGATATCCTAAAAAAATTATTTCATTCCATGCACCATTCAATTTTCACATCCTATTTCAACATTGCATTCAAGGGCTTTACTATTTTAGTGAATGCAAAAATAAAGTTACACACAAAGTTGATTTTCTCAAAGAAAGATTTTAGTTCACTATTTTTATTAGGTAAAGGTAGTTTATAGATTGCATCCACCCTTTCAATATCAATATCAATACCTTATTTTATGAAAATGATACTAATAATATTACCTTTAGTGATACCAATAATTCTCTTCTTTGCATTTAAGGAAATGTCATACCTTGTGCATCTTTCAAATACCCTTTACAGGTGATGTGCATGATCTAGCCTATATTTTAAAAACATAACTAGTTCATCCATATAGATTATTATGCATTTACCTATTAGGCCTTTTAAATTGAAGTCCATTTCTCTTTAGAAGTGGTAATATCACTAACTAACCTAAAACACATCTCTTTATAAGTAAATGTGCCCCACTTGGTGGTGAAAGCAATCTTAGTTATATCTTTAGGATTGACCAAGACCTGGTTATATGTCAAGAAGACATACAAAAAAGATATCATTTGGGACCTACTCACCATTTGGATCACCCTGTCTAGGGAGGGAAATGGATAGTTATCTTTATCTAAGGCTTGGTTCAAGTTTTGAAAGTCCATGCATAATAAAATTTCTCCATTCTTATATTAAATTGGGACTAGGCTATCCACCCAAGTGGATTGGTGAACTAGGTAAAGTATCCCCATAAAGAGTGACTTATTAACTTCATTATGTATTAAGGGATCTAGGATTAGGTTTACTAGCCTTTGTCTTTGCTTAATGGGGTTTTGGCTAGATTTTGGGGGGATAGTAGGAGTAATTACTCTTGGGTCAAAGATGTTAAGGTCTTTATAAGCCAAATAAATCACATCATTATATCTCAATAATAACCTTCATAACTTATTTAATTCATGGTCCATATAATATAGACCTACATTAACCATCTAGGGATTCTTTGTAGGATCTAGGTTGATGACTTAACACTTTGGGTCCTTAAACTTGGGTTTTTTAACTTAGAAAGTGGGATCTAATGCATCAAATGATCTTTCTAATGATATTATTCCCTTTGGGATCTAATTACAATGAACCTTTAGGATCCCATACTTATCCAACTAATTCATAAGGTTTTCCCTATCTTTCTCATATATAATTTTGGATTTGAATATACCCTCGTTGATGAATAACTAGATGATGTTTTGGTCATATATAAGGACCTGAAAGTTTGTCACATTATTAGGGACAGAAGGGCATGGGATGATCTCTATAGATAACTCTTGAAAATTATTGACATTTGAGGGGTTAGGTTTAATACTACAGATACTACTGGGTTTACTATTTGGTTTTATTCTTGAGTAATACAGATGATATTAAATGCATTAAACATTTTTATTAGGTCTTAGGCTCTATTCTTATACCTTATGAAGTATGACAGTTTTCATTGAAACTTAGTCTTGATATGATTAACCATATGTTTGAATTAACTTAATACTCTGAAATCATTTTCCTTATGTCCTAACGCAAATTTTAATCCTAAGATTAGGGATTCATACTCCACTAGGTTATTTATGAAGGAAAAATCCAACCTATATGATGTTAAATGTTCTCTCCACAGGGGGTCTATTATTAGAAAAATAGATCCACTAGTTTATTTTGAATGAGCTCCATATATATAAAGAGACCATAGTCCAAGTAAACCTAAGTAGTGACTAGTTTGGTTTTTGGAAGGCTTTGTGCTCAATGTGTAGATGTCTAGGTTTGAGGAAACTAGGTTTATATTTTCATTAATGTCATTATATTATTTCATATTATTCATTTAGGTTTATGTGTATACCCTTGTTTTATTTTATACTCCCCTTCATGGAAACTACAAATGGGATAAATACATGGCCATATACCTATTCAAGGTTTTAGACCAATCTTGGTTAAGGAACATATTACAGGCTTCTAAGATATCCACCACTTGAATGTCTCTAAAGTGTTGAATCCTAGGCTTGGATTGTAATTGGATGTGGAAATTTAGAAACTTTCCTATCAATTTCAATTATTATTTTTCTAGTTGGATCACTATCTTTTTATGATTTTTATTGGGGCTATATCAAGTTTCTCACGTATGCCTATTGGCATCACATTGGTCAAGGATCCTAAATATACTAAGTAGTTATACAAATTATTTCTAAATAATCAAATAGTTAAAAGGAAATGGGGTACCTCCATGTTTTTTTTGAATGAGCACATTTATGTGTGATACTCTTCATTTTGGCTAGGCCTGTGGGGTCAACTTTTGATTTAAAGACTTCAAGACGAGTTCTTGTTGCTCTATGATTTGAGTTATCTCATTAAGGATAATATTTGCCTTGATATTTTTCTTGTAATCCACAATATTTTAAATTCATCTAGTTATACTGCTAGTGTTTTCATAGGTGACTTAGGTTATTGAGGTCTTGGAGGTAGGGGATCAATCCTAGCATTCTAGTCTAGTGATGTTGCACCATTATTAAGGGGTGTTGAGGTAGTAAAGGCTTTTTTTTCATATTTATAAGGGTGTAGTTTCTCCTTTAGAAATAATAAAACACTTTCACCTCACTAATACTCTCATCTATGAATTTTTACTCCCAAATGAGGAAATCCATGATTTTTAACACCAAAGTAGTGCTTGGGACTTTACCTGAGTTCAAACATTCAACATGATTGGGGACATCCTCATATTCTTCCATATCTTTATAGAAGATCTAAAAAATGGAATCTAACTCCATGTCATCTAGTTCGTGATGTGTTTTCATGTTATGCACTCAATACTAGTTAGGTAAAGTTATCTCAAAGATATTGATCTCAAGTAGCATATTGGGTGATTATTCTAGGGGATTGTGAGGATGGTTATAGTTTATATTTGATCTTTGATATGTTAATTTTTTTTTGGAAATTTATGAATTTTAGCTACTCAACTATATTTATAGCCCTAGGAAGTCATTGCTACACTTTTCTACCATCCATTGAATGGCATCTAACTTAATCTTGGTGGACTATTGAGGTGTGGTTTGGGTAATGTTATCTATGACCAACATTACTTGGTGTTGATTCTTAGGAATTAGTTCATGGATCATGGGTTTAAGAAATCTAATTGTTGGTTTTAAGTGGGATGTCCTAGTAGTATTTGATTTATTATATGGATTGGTTGAATCATTGGGGTGTTCTAATTATCATTGGGAAAGAATTTCAACATAGAAATTTATGATAACATATAAATAGTGTGGGTTATCATGTGGCCTTAGGGGTTCAGTTGTCTATCCACTTTGATAACCTTGGCATAAGCTAAGGATAGGTCTACTATGACTATGTCCCTCCTTAGAAACATGCTTATCTAAGGAACTAATGAATTATTATACATTTGAAGTTATATTTGAGGGTTAGGTTGATAAATCATGGTGACCTTGATATACAAATTTTGAAACCTATCATTGAATTTTTAATAGGCTCATTAGGATTCTTCTTTATGAAATTAAACTACTAGTATAGAACACTGGGATCTATCATTTTCCCAAATTTGGAGAGGAAATAAGAACTAAAATGGTCCCAACTCAAGATTGAGTCTTTAGAAAGGTTGAATAATCAATCATATGCAGAGTCCATTAGGGTAAAGGGGAAATTATTGCACCCCACATCCTCATGTTCTACATTTACAAGTCTAGTGCTATTTTATAGGATTTTATGTGTTCCTCCATACTTCATCTCATGCTATGGGTGAAATGAGGGAGATTGATCTTAGGGTTCCTAGGTAAATCGTGGATGACTCCTAGGATGTTAATGGTAAAACCAACTAACCAGGCCATTTTGGGTTAAAAATTTGGGATAGTTTGTGAGGATTAACTAATGAGATCCATATTGGGTCTAGGTTTCTTTAGACTTGGGTTTTCTATGAAAAATTAATCGTAAATGACCAATCAATCTTAGTGGGACCTAGCCCAAGTAATAGGTGAACTAAAATCTAGGATGTTTACTAATCAAATAGTAGTTATCACATTATTACCAATAATCTAATATCAACATACTTATAAAATAAATAAATTATAAGCATGAAGTATTATAAATATGTATCTCCTTATAGTTCCAAGTATTTTTCACTCTAATCTACTCTTTATCATGAAATTCCCATGAGATTGTGAATTCCCTAAAATGGGAAAGTGGGGACAACTATAGACTTTTATCCTCTATTTTAGGATTAATTTAAAATCATCACATAGAATTGTTGTAGGTATATAACTTCACAAATAAAGTCTACATTAATAGTCTCCAAGAGACACATTATCAGCACTAAAATTTTAATCTAAATTTTTACACATAGGTCAAATATTTCTATGATGATTTGAGTATTATACTTATTATTTATAAACACAATGGGAAAGGATAGTTTAATTTTAAATAATAAACACAAATGAGAAGGAGGGTTAAGGTAAAAAAGGGAAGCCTTTAGGTCTAAAATGAACTCAATTCATGGATCATTGAAACAAGTCAATCCACCATAGTTATACCACTATAAATTGAGCTTATCTAAAGTTCTACCTCCAAGAACATATAGTGTGAAATGTCTAAGGGAACCAGGATTATGCCTTCACTATGATCTCTCACTAATGATGAGTATTAGGAGTTTATAGTAGAATACACATAAACACCATATGAGAATTTTTATATTAACACACAAATTATTATCACTACCAAAGGGGAAGTGAAATAATATACATAATGGTTATAATAGCTAATCACATCATAACCATGGCATACATAAAGTAGAAAAGTATTACTCAAATTAACCTAGCAATTATAATAATTCAGACATGAATATGAAATAGAATTGAAAGAAAAAACAAACCCTATTGCATAAAATAGATATTGTATTAAAGGATTAAATGTTTTTATAATAATTGATTTCACCTAATTTTATATTTTAGAGTGATGAAGGAAAAATCTTGGATACAATCTTATAACACTTTCAAACAATTTCTAGTCAAACTTATAATACAATAATATTATTCATTTTAAGGATATGGATGGGATTCACCTCCAAATATCATGAGGATCCCATCCTGGGCCATTCTGGCCACTCATTACAGTTATAAATATATTTCAAAATTTACAACAGGATAATCCCTACAAGCCTACAAAAGATCAGTGGGGGACCACTTAATTGACATGAGGAAGAAACTAATAAGGTTCAACACATAACCTATTTCACTTTGTACCTCTATATTATATCATGGATACCATGAATTAAAACTCCTTATTCATATTGATAAGTTTCATTGGGGTCTCCCTTAAGATTACCTCAACTTGAGTTATCAATCTCTACGAGATTTAGAAGGGTGATTGTAGTGACTCTTGAACTCCATAAACCTAGTTGATGCTCATCATGAGATACATTAATATATATATATATATATATATATATATATATATATTATCACCCTATCCCCTTCTTAGTATGAAATAAAAATCTTATCCATCATGATTTTGTCAAATTGTTCTAGGTGAACTCTAAATTCCACTTGATTGAGCAAGGTACCATCTAGGTGGAATAACATAGGGGTATTAACCTCTTGAAAGTGGTTTAATATCTTATTATTTCCCTCTTCTAAGGGTCCCATTGTAGTGTGATCCATGACCAACCATTCCTCCATAGTATACCTCATGATCCCAGTATATGTCTAGTACAACCCTAAGTCTAATGTTGGAGTAAGTTTAGACTTCTTGAACATTACTTTGTTGATGGCCACTTGTAGCTTCTGACACTTTCTATGTATCTCTAAAATCCTCTCCATGTAGTCATAAGTTCTCTAGATAAGTACATTGGTCTCAGATAGAGTCTCTACTAATTTCCCAAAAACTAATAAAAGTGGTAAGAGGGCATCCTTGACCTACCTAATCAGCTCGATAGGAAATGTGATTTTCACTATGGATTCTAAAGTTCAAACTTAGATATTCATGTCATCAAATATCTTTTTAGACATATTTTGAGTTAATCAAAGAATGGAAAATGGGTCCTTAGACATCCTTTCTTCCCTAGTGGATGTCCTTACCTTTGATGAGGGAGAACAGATCTTATTGGGTCTACCAAACCACTAGGTTTCCCTCCTAGACAAGCATTTATGATAATGTCCTCTTCATGATTTTAGAGGCTTGATAAAATCTTCATTACACATTTGGGTCACCCTAGATAGTCAATTCCATCACATTTGTCCTTGGGAACATTCCTTAAGTAGTGGTATGTGTAGGAGGGGTGGATAAAATGGTAGTGAAGGGAAAAAGATGAGGTGGAGGGGAGATAGAAGAAATGGAGGGAGTGAATTGAGAAAGAAGTGGAGGTGGAGGGTCATGGGAGTGAAAGGTAGAAGGATGAATGGGGATGACCATATGAATATTTTTAGCTTCCACTATTCTTAGGTTAAGTTCACCTATGAAATAATTTCCCCTAAGAAAGTAATTTTAAATAATAGGGAACATATGGTATGGTTGAAGGTAAGTCCTGTGGTGCCTTGCATGATGAAAAGAGGGGGTCAAGGAGTTAGGAATAAAGGTTATATAGTTAAGGATGGAGGAACTATTGAGGCCTAAAAATGAGGTTGAATTAGAGAAGAAGGCATTTACTCTATAGCCAAAGCATGATTTTCCTTCTATTTCTTCCTTAACCTATTACCTAGGTCAATCTTAGATGCTACATTGGATGTTTTGACTGGGGTAATAGGAGTCATGGGTGTTGATGGATGAAGAATCAAATTTATTGAGGGAATAAATTATATGAATAGAGTGAGAAATGTGAGGGTAATTATTATTAGTGGTATGATCTCAAAAGTTATATTTGTGCCTAGTGATAAAGGCACACGCAAAGAATGCATTGAGATAACTCAAGGTCATGAAATGGATGGAGCAGAGGGGAATGAAAAGGCATGGACACTCATTCAAATTAAGGTCAAAGGTACTTGGTAAAATTATGAAGGGTTCACAATGGGGAAAAGAGGAGGAACCATAAGAGGAATTTATGGGGGTGGAGTACAATTAGTGGTGTTAAGACTGAGAGTTATAATGTGGTAGAAGTGAGGAGTGGAAAAGAAATGGGAGAAGATAGAGGTGTGAGAGGGGGAACTTGGATGTGTGATTTTTTTATACTCTCTTTGGACTTGTCCTCAAACTTTTAACCACATCAAACCTTAGGATATATGCATCCCATGGTAAAGGTGTTATTGGCTAAGTTGGCTATGCATGGGTTAACTGGTGCCAGGTGGCTCAAGATTAACTTTGTCATAGATAGGTTATTATAGATGCCAAAGGAGTAAAAGGAGGAGGTAGGAAATGAAGAGTGATTAGAATAGCTGGAAGAGGAGTTAAGAAATGAGGATCATGATCTATTGGGTGAAGTAGAGTTATACTTGGAGAATGAGGAGGAGGAGGTAGATTGCCTTGCTAGATCCTCTAAGAGATGGAAGGAGATATTATAGTTGGGTACTCTACAAACTAAGAAAGAGATGGAGGAATAAATGAGCCTTTCTAAACTTTCTTTCCCTTTTTATTTTTTTATCATCTAGGATAACACCTTCTAGTCATTGGTGGAATATAAATAGAACTCATCATCATCTTTAGCTTAATTATTGTAGTTTATATTGAGGTAGGTTGATTACTATGCCAAGTGAGATATAATTATCCCCTTGGGGTCCCATTTTTTAATATTTAATTTTGAAATGGTTTAGGAGTCTTTCACAACTTCCATATTCTAAAATTAAAAGAAGGCCTTGTAGATGTAGTACCTAATTTTGGTTTGAAGTGATGGGCATGCTTTATGCTAATGCTAGATGTAGAACTTGAGCATGTCTTCCACCAACTGATAAGAAATTTCCTAATCTATTAGATGGTCTATATTTAAATATGGTAGATAGAGGGGATCCTTAAGTAAGCTCAAAATTTAGATCACAATATCCTCCTTATAAAGCTAATAATCCTTGATGGTAGTGATAAAATCCCTAATTGCCTTTTAAAGTTGGGGCATCAAGGCCTCATTTATGGATTGATAGACCAGTGAGTATAAATGATGGAATATTTACAAGATGTGATTATGTAATTTGTGGCTATAAAAATATTAAATGAACACATAGACTACTAATACCTATAGAATCCATATAGGAAATGTCAAAGGCTTAAAATAGAACATCTTATAAAATGTGTCTAACAAGTAGCTCATCATGTAGAAATTGCTCTTAGATTAGGCAAATATAATGGAATTGACTAAATTGAATTTTATTAATCCTACCATTTTTAATAAATATAAACATGTGAGGATAATATGTAGAAGAGGTACCCATAACTCATTGATGTGTAGCTAGTCATATCCCATAAATAGTTAATTTAGTAAGATCATGCCTACCTAGAAGGTGCGAAGCATGTATCCATTAATATCCTCCTTGTTAACCCATTTATAATATGGTTTATCAACCCAATCATAATGGACATTATATTTTTGGTAGGTCCCCATTTATATTATTATCACTACTACATTGTAGGATAAAGTGTAATTTGAGAGGGAGTATTACACCTTGAAGGCATTCTCAGAGATATCAATAATCTAGTGTTGATATTTTGGTGAGCATATCCATTCATGGACTTCATCCTTCATGTATATGGAATTATGAAGAATGTTTCTAAATAATTAGATTTATGAGAATGCCTCTAGTTTCTTCATGGTTATATGAAGTTACCATTTTTTGTAAGATTAAAGGTCACCCTCAAAATCTTCCTGTTGGTCATCATCTAAGCTTGAATTTCTATGGACTTATTTTACCAATTTTAATAAGTCATTATAGTGATTGGATTCAGTGAATCCAATTAGGAATGTCATATCCCAACACTCAGGTTTGGCCTTTGGGTATGAGGATGATGCAACCATTTTATTAGGAGAGAAGGGCAATAGATAAGTTTTGAGCATAGAAGGCATGAAATATACGGGTGCTCTATGAGAATTAGAAACCAAGGAGTTAGATAATTATTGAAATTAGTAGTGGTAGCCATTAAGGATCCTTCCTTATGATTTTTTAAATGAATGCATACATACCCCTTTATTAATTGTATTTTGAGACTCATTTGATGTGAATTAAAATTTGAGTTGGTGGCTATAATTTATTTATTTACTTCTAAATCTAGAATTAAATTTAGATCACATGATCTTATGCCACCTACTACTTATAGAAATGGTAATGGGATGTTTGAAAAATGTCTAATCAAGATTAACTTCTTATTATGTTAATGCCTAACACATGTTAGGCATGTGATCACATTTCTTATAGGTTTCCCAGTTAACTCCCACTTTACAACATGTCAAATCTACTCATTGGTCTTTATATGAATGGTAGGCATCTATGCATAGATTTTTACTTTGAATTATTCCTTAAGTAAGGGTGATGTGTCACTTGGGGACATGTAGCACATCCTAATTGGTTCTTTAGCCTCATTCTTACCTTATTCTAACCTTCCCTAAACCTTGGGTGGTTGCTATTTCATCCACCTACTAAGAAACATGGTGCCTTCTCATTTAGTCAGTATCTCTTTAGATTTGACATCTATGATAGCTATAGAGGATTGGAAATTTTGACATTTAGCAGTGTGGCACCTTCTCATTCATTATAGCTCTCCTAAGTTTAGATATCTTTGATAGGTCCAGGAGATTGGCCACTCTAACACTCAGTGATGTGGTGCCTTATTATTTAGTCAAGCTCTCTTAGACTCTAATATCTCTAACAAGTCTAAGGAACTGGTTAATTTGACACATGGTGACATGACACTTTTAGATTTAGTTAGGATCCTTGAGGATATGACATCTATGATAGGTCTAAGTATTGGCCACTTTGGCACTAGATGATTTGGCACCTTCTCATTCAATTAGTATTTCCTAGGATCTAAAATCTCTAACAGGTTCTAGGGACTAGTTTCTCTGACACATGGATTAATGGCACATTTTCATTTGGCTAGGTTTTCTTGTGCTCTATGAAATTCATAAGAAATACTAAGAATTGAAAAGGAACACAATACATTACAAACTTACTCATCTATGATTGAGGTTTTAATTTTTCATAAAGGGAAATGAGTCTATTGCTCTAGGAAGGGAATGAGACTTAAAGGGATTATATAAGAAGCTAACCTATGAGGTTAACACCATGAGTCATAAAATAAAAAACACTTCTTAGTCATAAAACATAAAAAGAGGCATGTTGCTACTTAGGGGACATTAGGTTTACATATATTCCAAAGAATTAAGCAAGCATTGTATATCAGAACAAAATAAAGGACCCTAAAGCTTTGGTTTATGATATTTGTTGTAGAGGGGTCCCCCATTTTGAATAAAATGGTAATGTTGGCCACAACATGTACCTTTTTATATTTAGCATATTATCAAATTTGATATATTTATTAGAATATTATAAATTTAAATTATTTGATTGACTTTATTTCAAATATCTTATTATATATTTGATTAGGTTATTACACCTACCCTTAATACTAAAAAGGGTTAAACATTTTAGTGAGCACAATCTCTGAGTCTTCCTATGTAACCCTATCTTGTTTTAGGGTTTTCAAACTTTTAGGGTTTCAAATTTAATTATAATTTTTTTATTGTTGACGCTGGAAAGTGCACCCTATGGCAGGAAAATAGATTCCTGCCCTCTCCCCGCAACATGAAAACTCCTCTCTCGCCTGTGGGACGGCGAAGCAGGAGAGGAGAGTCTCTAGGTATGGGCTAGTTCCCTCTGATGTATCTTGTTTGTTTCAGGTAACACAAAATATAGGTATATAGGTATATACTGGGGGGGATGAAAAGGGAGAGAGAAAATCATGAAAACAAATAGCCTACTCTAAAAGAGGTGATACACCAAAATAAAGGGGTGACCTTCTAGATCCACTCTCAGAATCAGGGAAAATGCAAGTATACTCTACACATTTGGTAGAGGAATCACGCTGCTAAGACAAAGGGGGAGGCTATAATGGAAAATACACCACAGAGGTTTACCGAGGTGTTGTGGAATGCACACTTGCAAGCAACTTACTCTGTTATGTCTTTCTCAAGTATTGCTCTTCTCCTTTCAGCTGCAGAACCGGTCCCTGTAGATAGCTGGTCTGTTGGTATTACCTATGAAAGCATGGAAGATAATGACTAAACACAGATAATACTCAGGGCATACACAGCAAATCAATCCAAGATGGAGGCAAAAATTGTATTTTTATTGATTTAGGTGGAGAATTTGTAGAGCAGTGTTCTTTACAAAAGTTAGGAAGATCCTTGGAAAATGACTAAGTCCCTGTATTTATAGCAGAAGAGCCAAGAGAAGTTTCATTGGAAAGCATGAAAACACTATTGATGACATCACAAGTTTACCAAGACCATGCTTGTTGCCTCATTTTGCGTGTTGGTCTTCTCCGGTGGCTGGGCGGGTTTTTTCTTGTGCACTGCAAGTGAATTCTGCCGCCCTTGTAGTGGGCGGCGATTTTGCCACCCTTTGAATGAAATTCATGTAGGATTCTCTGCCGACGTCGGCTGATAAGTTATCGATAGTGGCAGTATTGCCGACGTCGGTCTCTATAAGCTACCGATGTCAGTAGTATTGTGCTGTGGGCGGTAATTTTGCCGCCTTCCACATGTGGGCAGCCCTTTCTCCTTCCCCGCCATGGGGTGGGGTTTTCCATTTCACCGCCCGAGGGCGAGACTTTCCATTTCACCACTTGAGGGCAGGATTTTCCAACTTTTGCGCCTGCTGTTGTGCTACCGACATCGGTGGTTTTATCGACGTCAGTGGTTTTGCCGATGTCGGCATATGTAAGATGCCGACAATGGCAGTATTGCCGACGTTGGCCGATGTCCACAGCCTTTTCGTGTTGTGAGCGGCAAATTTTCTTCCCTCTGCATGTTTGTAGGTGAGCTCATTTTACCCGCCCTTGTAGTGGGCGGCGATTTTGCTGCCCTCTACATTTTTTCTACCCTCTTTTTTGCCTAAGTGTTGAACACTCCATTTTTTCCCTTCTTCTCTCCTTGCGTGAATGATTGGAGATCCTGTCTTTCGCCACCGTGAATGCCGATGAACTAGGCCGATGAACCAATGCTCTGAAACGGAAATTGTTAAAACCTGAAAGTGGGCCTTGCAACCTGAAATGACTGGCCATGCAAAGCAGGTGTAGGAGGTGATCGGGATTTTGCCTGAGGGGCAAAATTGGGTCAACAGTTATCATGTTTGATATTTTATAGAATTCATATGTCTCAATTTTCATGTTCTCATCTTAGTCTTTATATTAGCTAAAATGGATAAAAAAGAACCTCTTCTTCCTCCTAATATTAAGGAGGATGATAAATACTTTCCCTCTAACCTAGTCTATGTTATCACTAATCTAATGTATAAGTTAACCCATCCTATAGTACCAAATTAAGGTAACTAACATATCCTTCCTCAACCCCCTCCACCCCCACATCTCCTTTAGATAATGTGTGTATGTCTATTAAATATGAATTAATTAAGGTTTGTATTTATGAATCCCTCAAATATCAAATCAACATTATGATCAATTTAATAGAATATTTACAAAATGAAAATCAGTTTTCTAGTTCAAAATCACATCATTATAAAATTGGGTCACATATGTAAATAATCCAAAGTGTGCTAGTGTTAAACATGTATTTGTATATTCATCTAATAATTTTATGCCTAATAAGACTTCATATCCAAATGGGAAGATATAAAAAATACATCTACAATAAGTGATTACAAAATTATACATAAAGATAATGAGAGTTAAAGTGGGATTCTAAGGGAAATGTTTAAAAATAATTTAATCAAACTACCTTCTATACATCCTTTTATAAGATCAAAATACTATTACGTATATCATAAAATACATTTTCATCATACATAAAGTTTTTTGGAATTAAATAAGAAAATACAAAGTATAATTAATAGTGGTGATCCGATAATAGATACATCAATCAATAAACCCACTCACCTTATGCATGCATATTTACAACACAAGTGTAAAAATAACAATTATGGGTACAAAAGGATAATTTAGAGTAAAAATAATTAAAGCTAAAAACATTAGAGAAATAAAATATTCAAAAGTCAAAATTAGAACATAAAAAGATTCAAAAAATAAAAATTAGAGCAAGAAAATATTTAGAAAACAAAATTAGAGAAAGTAATATTACAAAGGCACAAGATGAAAAAGAGTAATTAAAAAAGGAATAGTTTGAAAATAAATGGTTACAAAATCTACAACACAAAAAAATAAAATTATGAAAAGAGAAGTTATAAAATCCAATTCAAGGCAAGCAAAAAAAAATCTTAAAGTAGGGTTTCTAATAAAAGAGGTCAACAATTAAGAGACACTTGATAGATATAAAGTTTATAATGTGGTTTCAGATGGGTAAATTACAAGGCTGTCCTCATATTAGGACCCTTTCATTATCATTGATCACATATATGAAAATAAATTTATAGATATCAAGGTTAGGGACTATCAATATACAAACTTTTATTCTATGTCATTTCTCAACTCTCTTTAAAATAACTATTAATAAATAGATCAAATTAATGAAATTACAAAAAGTATGGGATTGTAGACACTATTTATAAATTATATAGCACCTCAATCTTGTACACATGGAAAATACATACCTTGGTTATTACTCTTAGTTATTTACCTTTTCTTACTTGTGAATGGATTTCATATACTATCTCTCTATGCTTATTTCCTCTTAGTTATATACCTTTTCCTGCTAGTGAAAGGCTTTCATACACTGTCTCTCTATGCTTATTTATTATCTCTTAATCTAACCAATGTTATTCTAAGGACTCAGACCTTTTATCTTAATCATAATGTTATGACCTTATTTATCTCATGTCTCTACAATTTTTGGACCTATGCTTATTTTATATCTACTTAAACATGTGTTTCTTAGATTCTTATGCCAATGTAAGTGTCTTGTCTCAACACAAGTGTCGAGTGACCTTAATTCATCTAATGTATAAATGAAATGTATCCCTATGGTCATCTTAAGTGATTTATTATGAGTTATTCTCCAAAAATATTGGTATGTATAAAAGATCAATCCTCATTCATTCCTCACCTAACATAGAGAAAACAACTCATAAGGCAACTTACCAAAAGTATTCAATCAAGCATTAAAATAAGAAAAACTTTCCTATTTTTGCTTATTTCCATATCAATCATAGGGAAAAAACATATATAGGTTTTAATTACTAATGGAGTAGCCTATGGACCATATTTTATAAGTTTTAAGGTAGTCTATTATTGTACTTATCACATATTGCATCTTTATGCACACACAAACCCACACATAGGGGATAACCATATGATTATGAGGCCCTCTTCAGGGTAGTGACTATGTAAGTATCACCCATTTATTAAGGGGTCTTTTAGGTTATTTTGACACCATGAGCCCACTAACCCATTTTTCCCATAATCACCATGGAGATAAAGAACTAGGGTTTTTCTATTTGATAAGGAGTGATAGCCCATAAACTATATCTTAGAACACCAGATCAAAGGTGAAAAAAAACTTATAACACTATAGGTGTTTGTATCTAGATCTAGAAATTATTTCATTCTAGATACCTACGTATGGGTTAGATAAAAGCATCGATGCATCTATCTAGGGTTAACACAAGTGTCTAAGGTCAAATTTATAGAATTTGATGAATAATCTAGAATTTAGATATAGTATATTCATAGCTTGTTCCATATCATATATTATTTTAGAAATTAATCCAACTAAGTACCATTATTTTTTCAAATATTATAATATCAATCATTGGTTTTACTTACTATTTAAAGCATATCTCAGTATTTAAATTTAGAATATTATTTATCTAAGTTTAAAAATTAATTATATTGCTATAGAGATAGTTTATCACCCTTGTGACCTATTATATCTCTATCCCCTTTAACCTTATATTATATTTTAGGGTCAAACATTTAGTTAATCCCAATATATATTAATGTAAAATATTATAGGGTGTTTTTTCCTAGGTTTTCCTATTTTATTCATGGCTTATCTCTTTCCTTATTTTTCAAAAAATAAACAAAATAATTCCTACATGTTCAAATATACCCAATCAAGGGCTTAATTTTAAATGGAAGAAATTTCTATTTTTCAAGCTATATCATTTAACAACCAAAGATATCAAACAATACTAGATGAGGACAAGTGGCCATATATGATGCCTAAACTTGTCAAATGTATTCAAGGTATTACTACCTACCATCTTGAACCTAATATTTACCAAATGTTTATATGGTATTCTTTGGTCCATTCTATTATTCACCTATAAGGCAAGTCATCTAGTCATTCCCTTCATACACCATCTACCACCAAAAGCGATACATATGAGGAAGATGCTTCTTCATATGATCATCATTTTTTTAAAAAATACATAAGGAAATTATGTTTGATTTAAAAATTCCTCATAAGGTGATATTTATTCAAGTAAATTTTTTCAAACCCCTATAATTCCAACATTCCCAAAAAATATACCCCTTCTCAAGGGTGATGATTCTCTTTTCCCTTGATTTGACATTGAAATTTTTAAAAACATTAACCAAGACATCATGGCATCCTTACCAAGTAACATTAATGCACCAAGAAGAAAGAATAATTATAAACATAATGTGATAAAGAACACTAATGTTCCAATTAATCTATATGACATACTAAGGGTACCATAATATATATATCCAATACCATTATAAAAGTATCCTAAATTCAATCATTCATAGCTTACACTTGTTATACATGAGGATGATGATACTCATATGCCAAGATTCAAGAGAGGTAGTTGATTAGAAATGATTATAATAGCTATGTAAATCACCATCATTTCCATTAAATATCTTATTTATATGATGATCACTATTAGGGATATTCATAAGTAGGTTTCTATATCTCAAATGCAAACAACTTTCCATAATACTAATGTAAATGTTACTTCATTCAAAAATCAACCTCTTTCACAATGTATAATTGAATATCTTTATTTACATGGTTTTGAATTATAAGATTTAACTATTTATTTTCATCATAAATATCCATTAGATCATATGATTAACTATGTACATTATTTTCGTCAATGGGCAAAAGATGATAAACTATTACTAAAGGCATTTCATATGAACATTTCTGATGAAGTTCATAATTGGTTTTGTAGCCTAATAAAGGTTTCCTTAAGCACATTTTCACTATTAAAATATGAATCATTCATGTATTTCAATATATATAAGGTTACAAAAATTACATTAGAATAAATTCACAATTTTACAAAATATGATGATGAATCCCTTCAAGATTATACCATTCAATTAAAAAGTACATCATATGAGTTAGCATTTAGACCTTTAGTTTTAGAGTTGTAATTAATTTTTAGTAGAGCTCTTATTTTTCCATTAAAATAAATCATATTATATAAATAATATTATTCATTTAACCATTTATTTGTGGATGTTCATAGATATGATTTATTCATACTTACTCATCCAAAAGAGCTTAACATATTCCTTTCTAAATACCATATTTTTATCCCTCACACAAATGAGGGAGATAAGATACCACCTAAAAATTATGAACTTAAATTTGGTTTTCTTAACCTTTATATGGGATATTTTCAAAATTTACTCAATATGGGACCAATACAAGGCCCACATCTATTAAAACACACCAAGTTTAATAACAAAAAAATCATCCATGCCAACAAGATTTAATAATCCCATTAATCATGGTTGGTGCTCATTTTTTACATAACCATATTTATCATACAAAAAAAAAACTTATTTAAATGTAATACATTTTCAATATCTTTAATTTTATCTAAAATAATTACGAAATTAAAGATCATGAAAAGACTCCTTGGGAAACATCACAATACCAATTGATTGTGGTCATAAAGTGGTTCAAACATGGGTTTGGGATATGCCAAAAAATATACATATGCATTTACATTGGGAAATATTTTTTTATACAAAATCTTTCTATCTTGAAGGTAAGTTGATTCATATTCTAAATTATATCACTAGTTATTTTACTTCACGTGTCAATCATGAGGAGGAACATGATATGCACAGTTTCCATTCATCCAACTATGATTCTAGTAATTTAAAGGATCAAACTTAATATTTTATGGTGGTGCCATATTCTAAAAATTCCAAAAAATAAAAAAACTTCAAAAAAATCAATATTTTTTTAGCATTTACATGTTCTATTGGCTCCTTGGCATCTCAACACCCATACTAGTTCTTAGTTTCATATATACATTTGGGATATTTAATGGAAATGTGTTTTCCACACACCAATTTTTTAGTTTCATATTATAGTGGGGGCATGTTATGGAAATATGTTTACCACATTTACATAGTTTATAAATTATCTCAAATTTATAATTATATGATCTAGATACATAATTTTGGTATAAATATATAAATTGGTACCATTACTATACCTAGGTTTGAAAATGAGACATATATGAGGTGTTTATTAAATGTAAAATTTCACCTTAAATTTTAAAACAAATCAAATTTCAAATGTTAAACACTTATATGGAATTTTGCTCACTAAATTGGACTGTTATAGACTGTATTGAGCCAATATACTCTATTAATTGGTTTAATTTTGGTATGGTTTAGTAAATTAAATCAATAAATCTTTACAAGTTTATAGATTGGAATTTATTACTCATCCACCATCACTATATTTATAGAGTGGGTTGACTTGGATTTACTCATGCTCAAGATGTTATAAGTATGATTGGGCTACATGATTGATCTAATCTCAACTTCCAAGTAGAAACTCACTTTTTTATCCAAGGTTTGGGGCATGTATCCCTTAATATTTATATTTTTATGCACTTTATATATTATTTATTTGTCCTAATATCATCTCTAATGTTTCATATTGATACATACTTTAAAATCAATTTTCCAAAAATAATATGCTAGAATCGATACATAGGTGTAATCCTAAACCTTGTTATTTCCATTTCAATCATTTAAATTATTTTGATTTTATATTATATAAACTAGTTATATTCTATAATATGCCTTTGGTTGTAGGACATTCACTAGTAAAACACTCAAGTTAGGCTCATGCAAAGGCAATGTGTGTTATAGACATCCATGTACCATTTTTTCTGTTTAAACTAGTGATGTAATTAATGTATTATATGGGGACAAATGTAGAATTTTTTTTATAAATTATATATCACCTCAATCTTGTAAACTTGGAAAATATAGACCTAAGTGATTATTCTCAATTATAGACCTTTTCTTGCTATTGAAAAGCTGGCATAAAATATCTATATATGTGTATTTATTATATCTTAGTCTGACAAATGTTTTAGATTCTGGTAAAAGCAGGTTTTGAAGGGGCCCCGAAACCCTTTAAAAGAAGCATGAAAGATGAAACATTAACATCCACCAGGAAAGACATTCCTAAAACATACTGAAGATCAGTATCTAAAAAAGGTTTTATAGGGCCTTGAAACCACCAAAATAAACCAATAAAAGCACCCAGGTTTTACAAGGACCTGAAACCTAAACAAAACCAAGCAATACAACCTAAAAACCAGGTTTACAAGCAACCTCAAACCCCAAACCAGCATCACCAGTGCCCAATCTGTCCACTCGGTCATCTACCTATTCTTCCCCTTTGCAAAGCTCAGAGGATATGCCACCATGGCAATCAAAACACTATCAAAGAAAAGTACATCAATAGGAACCATGACCCTAGTGGACAAAAGGTGAGGGCTGATAACCAGATCTAGCTGCCAGAGGCCAAACAGGCTTTAAAAAACATGATTCAGAGATGAACCATCACCCACACGAGGCACACCAACATAGAGGAAACAAAGTTTCCCCTTCCTGTTCACTTTTTCCATGATAGACCAGATCGGAATGACAGTCTAACTCAGGCCAAAAAACCAACCTGAGTTCCATCCGTAATACGAAAAAATGATGAAAAAATAGAAATCCATGCAGTAATAGATCTTCCTTTACAATGCTACACAAACACAAGCCTCCTCTAATGTAAGCTCTCCTCCCGTCCAAAAAAAAAAGATCCCTCCACGGCCATAAAAAATATTTACTCCTTTAGCGCCGCCGTTCAGTCCCAAGTAGACTCAATGTACATCAACAACAACGAGGCTAGGGTTTTTTCATTGAGTGCTGCAACTAAGCCTCACTACTCATAATGTAAACATTTCAGCCAAAACCTAACCCATCTCCCCACGGTGACCTCCTTGCTTTGCTATGCGGCTCCCCCACAGGATTCAGGTGATCATCTCCTCCCTGCAGTGGCCTCCATGAGACCCTGTGCGGCTCCCCCATGGGTAATGAGATTTCTTAGTTTGAAAAATGTTATTATTATGACTTAGACCTTATATCATACTTAAAACTATATAAACCTACTTATATTTTATCTTTTTAAGTAATATACCTATGTTTATTTTCCAACTGCCTAGACACTTACATCCTAGTAAGATGCCTACGTTGATGTAAGTGTCTTATGCCAATGCAAGTGTCTAATGTAGACACTCATTATTTACCACTTTCATGTCTAAACTAAGATTCAGATCAATTTCTATAAAATGATGGAAATTAAGCCTATAAAGCATTTGAATTACCCAAATTCATCCGTATTAGGGATTTAATTACTCATAAATGTGGCGACACTTGCTCATTTAGAATATTACCCTGTATGCACCAATAACATAGCTTGGATTCAACACTAATGAAATTATGACATAGAAAATTGACAATTATAGCCTATTGAGATATAAAAGTAAAACATTTGAAAATAATTTATAAAATCCAAAATTAATAAACAAGATTAATTAAAAATCAAACCTCACTTAGCTTGCTTAAATGAAAATTCCAAGTTGAATTAGTGAATTACATTTATCTAAAAAGGAAATTTTTAACAAATATGAGGTCAAAGTCAATATAACTAATAAAATGTTTTATTAATTACTAAAAAACAATAAAAGGTGAGCCAAAACCTCATAAATATCTTATATGAGATTTCATGCTTCATAAATATCTAAAAATGAGTTATCAAGCCTTCATAATTGCTTAAACCCAAACCAAGGTTAACCTAACAAAACCTAGGTCATTTTAGACTCAACAAAAGTTATAAATAAATGTACCTCCATAGGGATAGAGTTATGTTTGATAATTATAAACATAAGTGACCTCACTCTACCTAAAATATATTTTGTGTGTGTGGTTATTCTACAAAAATGTCTTGCCATCAAAGTAATGTTATAATACCAAATTGACATAAAGTTTCACACTAATAAAATTGAAGAAAAGACATATGTGGCCTTAGATAAATGATGCTAATAAGGATAATTAATTTATAAAAGTCTCTAGTGCCATAATTTGAGCAAGAAGATCTTCTATGCCAATAAGTGACACTATTTTGAAAAAGCAGGTAAAATTATTGTGTTTTTATCTCTTAATTGTAGTTTTGTTCATTGTCTTATGCTCCCCCCTAGTACTTAGGCAAGATTGGTTTAGTTTCATTGCATTTTCATACTTAAATTTTATTGAGATTAACTAACAAGTAACTAACAATCATTTATGTGCTCTTTGGATTCTTAATGTTACATAATAGCATGCCTAGTCATACCATGCATCTCGTATGGACCAAATAAATGATCTGTAACCTTTATAATTAATTAAAAAAACACTCCAATATTAAAGTTTATATGTTTATGATTAAATTCCCATCATTTTCTTTAGTCATTAATTAGTGAATTTTTTTTTTCAATTATCAATTTGTGATCTTCTATTTTGTATAAATGATGACTTTGCATTAGTGAATTCATTGGAAATGGTAACATTTCCATATAAAGAAATAGGTGAAATGAACCAGTGTTAAATCAACAATTTTATGTAAATGGTGAGATTGAAAAATGCAAACAACTTTGACATGCTATTTGATGGATTCATCATGTATATTTACTAGCAATTTTAGTGACTTCACCTAGTTTTAAGATATAATTGATGACTGCACTTAGAATAATCAGTGAATTATCCCCTATATAATGGTAACTTTATCAAATAATTGTTTCTATATGTCTATTTTGTAGAAAAATAGTGATTTTATTAAAATTGGTGACTTTTCACTATTATAGAATCAGTGACTTCTCTCTATGTAAATAAAAAATTGAGATTTGAAAATGGAAAGTTGTTTATTGGTATGGTTTTTTTCATAAATACAAGGGAAGCCACTTTTTGTAGGAACCTAACTTGAGAAGAGAGGTATAAATAGTTATAATATTTCATATACACATTTATTCTAGTTCTTAAAATTTACCTAACATAACTTGTCTTTTCACATTTTAATTTTACAAGAGAAAACAAATCCAAGGGGTCAAAACTTTATTCATATCCATTTTGGTGCTTTTGAAATAAACTTTCACTTTAGATCAGATATTTTGAGTTATTTTTCCCTTTTTATTTTGTTATTTTTTTTTGTTAATTTCAAAGTTCTTAGATTAATTTGTTTGTGGAAAACTGAACTTTGCATGTATGCTCTTACCTCATCCCCAAAACATAACTTATGTGATAAAAATCACCTAGTTTATTGCCTTGTTTATTTATCTTAGAATGGAATAAATGTCATGTATGCTTTCCCAAATATTTTAGTGACTTGGGTGACCTAGAAATGACCTCTAAAGTTATTTTTATTTTCATTTTTTATGCATTGGCATTTGGGTGGGAATTCATTGCCTCATCATATTTTCTTTAGGGGTGAGTTGACCTTGGGTTTCATCTCCATACATCATACCAACCCCACTCCATAGTGGGGTATATAAATTGGGCAAGTGATATTGGGATTGAATAGTGGTTTATTTTTTAGCCTTACAATATTAATGAAAGCATGGATCATTTCATGCTAAATATTGAAATTCACTAAGTACTACATGGCCAAAGTTGTTATGAAAAAAGCTATACATTTGCATAGAAATTTAGGGATTTTGAATCTAATTGACATGATTCAACCTTGTGTTATCTACATTTTGGACCATTTATATCATTTAAAACTTATATATTTTAGTCAACCCACATTATCATTGAATATCTGGCCAAATGTTAAGTGCTTCTCACTCTAAGTTCATGCCACGTAACAATGCTTGAGAGATAAAGGGGGGATTCAAAACTCTACCTACATGATCTATTTAATTTTTGGTTTAATATTAAATTCCTTTTAATTAATGGTGTATAAGTATAAACTTTGGTTTAATCTATGCACACCTTGTTAGTTTTAGGGATAGGATGTGCACTTAGTGTTATTTCTATTTAATTTTATTAATATGTGTATTTAGGTCTAAAATATATTATTTATGTGTCAAATTAAAATAAGTCATAAATATTCACATATTTCAAACCAGTTTTATCCAATAGGTGTTACTCTACTTATTTTTGTAAAACATTTTCATTGTATTTTATTCTAAAACCATCTTTGTGTACCATTGTTTAATGGGCATTGTCATGCTACACATTTTGATTCAAAAATTTACCTTGGATTTTTTTATAAAACCATTGTTTAAATTTTTTTGAAGGATCATTATTATACTACATAAATTATTCCAAAACATTTCCTTATTTAAAACCTTATTCCAAAACCATTCATACCTTTTATTTTAGAAGGTGCAGTTATGTTAGACATTTTAGTCTAGCATATTTGCCTTACAAAATTTGAGTATCTTGTATTAAATATGAAAATCAATATTTCTATGTTCAAATCGTAAATTAATCATGTTTAATCCAAATCCTTATCTAATTTGGGCTTAGGTTGTCTTCCTTTTGCATTTATATTATGATATTGATTTCTTATTTGGTCTAAAAACCCCTTGCTTAGACTTAGCAGTTGTTATTATTGTGTGCCTTGTATTGGTGTCTTTTATGTTGAGTTTTTTTGCCATGAATTTTACTTAGAGTATTTTTTGTTGAGTTATAAAATTTCCTAGTTCCTTGTTAAAGAGTCTTTTGTGAGACAATTACCTTATAGTTAGGTTGTTTATTGAGTCGTTTACCAAATTTATCCAAGCTAATTACCTTAGATTTATATTGTTTTTGATTTCTTATTTCATATTAACCTTTATTTAAAAGTCTAAAATTGTTTTACATTATAATTATTATAACCACCTTTAGGTAAATCATTATCCTTTTAACCTAGTTCATGATTTTTATACCTTATCTAAACACCCTTTCCACTAATTATAACTACCTTTGGGTAGATTAGTACCTTTGTTAGACTAGTTTCATGTATTTATTCTACCATGTCCATAGAACTAGATTAGTTTTTCTACCCTTTGGACCTAATTTTTAGAGCCAAAGTTTGTTTGTTTCAAACCTCAAATATTTCCACCTTTAGGCCTTATTTTTCAAGAGACCTAGTCATATATCCAAACATGCCTCATTACTCATGTAACAAGATTATGTATAATCTAAATTATGAAAAATTTGTTACTAGTGACCCCTTTGTTAAAGAGTTGTATGGAGATTATATAACATATGAGATGGATCCATATCCCTCTTATAAAATTCCAAGAACAAAGGTATGCCCTAATATCATAGTAATTTTAAGTACACCATCCTATTTAGGATAAGAGCAAGAGAAAATAGTTTAATACCTTGCTCAAATGATGCTTATTATTTAAAAAATCCAACAACAATAGCCCTAGTATATAAAAACATTGACAATTTATGATCCATAATTGTTTGATCACCATTTTCTAGAGAACAAAGATGAAATTCTAGTCAAGGAATTAAAATTAGGAGCTAAATTCTTGCTAGACATCCTACATGAAAATCTATCTAGTTTGACTAGAACACTGAGTAATGTGCCTCATAATAAATAATTTAAACAAGAATAAACTATTTATAATAAATATTTAGTACACATATACCAATAGGGACAAAGTTTAGTTGGAAAAGGGAAAGGTCCCATGGATGATTAATTAGAATAGGTACATCAAATATAGCAAAATTAACTTAAACTAGCTTGGAATTTTAACACCATGGTTATTTCAAACATGCCACTTATAGAGATAGTTCCATAAACAAGGACAAAAATGGATTCTTTGGTATATGCAAGTCAAAACATAGACCCCTTTATCCAAATTACACTATTTAATGACATGTTTAATGTCTACATTATGACATAATAAATTTTCACTCAAATGAAAAACCTCACATGAAATGTAGTGGATAACACACAAGTGCATTTTAATTTAAACCAAAGAATGTCTAATATACTTATGAGAAACACATAATATATTATTATAATCTATACCATGATTATATTTTAACAACAATGGATAGGTACACCTAGTTCCCAAACATAATAAGTAACCTCCACTCCTCAACTAGATACTTCCTCAAGTAAATAACTAGGGGAACCTAGCCAAAAATAATAAACCAACTTACCACCTCAATAAGTACAAAATACTACACTACTTCAATAAGTGGTAATAAATGTTGCACCACAATAGGGATAAACTAATATACCTCAATAATCATGAACATTTCCTAATCCATAACATGTTTAAATTATTCCACATAAAGTGTCGATCGGTAAACAACAAATGCCAAATCCTCAACAATTGATCAATCAATAGTAGGTATTTAACCAACATCAAGATTTCAATATATAGTAGATAATAAGTGATAGGCAATAGTTTCCTTTCACGCAATGAGTATCACACATGCAATAGTTATTTAAATTTTAACACCTCAAATAATATGGTTTTAACCAATAATGCATTACCTTCATATAATAGGGTTTGATGTGTAAACAACAAGATACTTCCCAAAATTAACAATACAATCAAATTACACCTAGCCAAATGCCATTATCATAACCATAATTTTATAACCCTAGACAAAATTATTACCAACAATAACATATTCTTTATCAATAGTATAATATTAGTACATGGATACATATACCTAGACGTTCAACTAATCTAACCAACATTCTCAAGTATACCATTGTTTCTTACCCCGATCAAATTAATCCACCTTTGATGTCACAATCCCAACACCAAAAATCTATGCCATTTAACTTCTTAGCTCAATATATGAAACAAATGAAGGATTAAATTAAATACATTCAAACAAAAAATCAATGAAATAAGTTCAATTTAGATGAAATATGCTCGTATCCATTCAATATGGATTCTCTTTAAATACCATTTCTCTTGGGGTATGAGCAATCTAAATTTTACAAATATAAGGGAAAAAGAGACCCCAAAGAGCATTTAAAGTATTTTTTTGTTTCTTGTCAACTAGTGAATAAATAGTGACATATATTTTCTTCTCTAATTTACAAGAAGTTTAAGTAGACAAGCCTTAGAATAAATTTTAAAATTAATAAATAATTTTGTAGCAAACTTCAATGACCTTTCTAATAAGTTTATATGATATTTATCATATAATCTTGAACACAATATTATAATTATGGATTTTTGTTAAGAAAAAAAAATGGTGAAAGCTTCCCTACTTACTTACAATGGTGGAGAGTACTTCCAATCCAATTCCCTCATAATTTATCAGACAATAAATTTGTTGCAATACTTACTAAGAATCCACACAATGAGATATATTATCATAATGATATGTAATGTGCTCATACATTTGAATAATTTATTGAGAAAGGGATACATATTAAGAATACCCTTGTCAAAAAAAGGATAATCAAGCTATCTTCTTCTAACCATATCCAAAACCAACATTAAGGCCAATAACAAAACCACAACTTAATCCATAACCAAAACCAAAATACTATCCAAGTATTAGCTTCAATACCAATTTGGGCCAATAATAATGAAAGATCAAAATATAACAACCACAAAATAATGTTATTGGTAGTGGGGTCACTAAATCACACCATATACAAATGGTGAAAACATAGCATTAAACAACCACCACCTCTATTCATTTAACCAAGGGATCTATAAAACAAGTAGGAAAATCAAGCCCAATTGCAAGCACTTCTTCTAAGGAGAAGACCAATCATTGATAGATCATTTAGGAACCTCGGGGATCCTATTGAGTTTATTTCTAAAAATTGGTCTAGGTAGAAAAAGATTAGCTAGATGGTGTCAAAACCCTTCCCTAAAAAAATTTCTTTTACCGATTGGTATAAAGAGCACAAATTGTTTGAGTACCACCATTTCAAGAGACACTCCATACACCAGTGTATCTAGCTAAGGCATCTAATTGAGAATATGTTTGGGAATGGAGAGATACAATGAGATACCCATGCTCCTATGATGAATCATAACATAGGAATTTATAAAAATCCATTTCCTCAACATAAAAAATAATATAACCACTAACAAAAAAAAAATAGTGTTAGAGAACACCACCACAATATCAAAAATAATAATGTCAGACACAAAAATAACCACAAAATGGCTAGAATGAAGGGAAAAATAGCCAAACCAACTAAAGAGGATGTCATGACATAATTTATAGATAAATAAATGTTTTATAACACATGTTAGGTAGTCATGTTACCACCATTACCATTAATATCTGACCAATTACCAATAGACCAAGACTTTACCTAACAATGCCTATCTTCAAACATGCCTGCCAACCTCCTTATATTGGTAATCTTTCTTTAGATCATGCTAGCATCCAAGATTAACACCACCTAATAATTACCATTATAGATCCTATTACCTCTCCAACCAATTATTGAGACCAAGTATCATATCAAGATTGTGAGATCATAACTCAATAAGAAAAGATTACAATCAAGGTTCCATAAACAAACACTATGAATGATCCCATTTAGACATCCATGCCTATAAAAATAAGCAAATTAACAAAATTGAAGAGAAGATGTATGATATTGTGGAACATATTCAAAATACACTTGCACAAATAGCCATCATGAATTTTTTCATACATATAGCATCCATAAGAACATAATTAATAAATACTAGAGCTAATCCCTTATACTATATGATATCATGCCAAATAAAATTCAGTCCATGATAGGACATTTGGCCCCTGGCCAATGACTTACATTTGACCAACATAAAATGTCATCATTGGGACCATTAAATAATAATGCATTGTAAATTAAGTTCAGTATAACAAACTATTGACCAAATTTCGGCCTTTTAGGCCAAAATTAGGCACCCCTATTTAAAAAACTCAACCACTTGCATATATATTTGGTTGAACCCAGTAATGAATTTTTCATTTAGGAGAAGTATCCTATATATAACACATAAAAATTTCACAATTCTACTTCTTTTAAAAAAATTGTTTTGGTTTTTTGTTAAGCCTTCAAGTCTTTTTTCTGACTAAGTGTTCAATTTATTTAGGAAATTTATTTTAGGGTATTTGTTTAAGTGTTTATTTCAAAAGTTTTTCCAAATTTTTTTGGTTTTTTTGTCTAACTACAAGGAATTTTTTTGGGAAAATTATCTGAGGCAATTTTCCCAAAGGGGAATTATTTCAATAAAATTGTTTGAATCAACTTTTCTAAAAGGTCCATTTTAACTTTTCCAAAAAGATCATTTTCAGAGTTTTGAAGGACACTTGCAATTTTTTTTAAGGCTTATTTCAAGTTGAAGGGGTCATTTACATAAAATATGAAGGTTTGTTTCAATGTTTTTAAAGTTACTTGATAACTTTCTTGAAGGGGTGTTTTCAAAATTTTGAAAGATTATTTTTACAGGTGGTGGACCAAATAGAAAAGCCAAAAGGATCATTTTGAAAGCCAAAGGATTACTTGTATTTTTGAAAGATCACTGAAACTTTATAAAAGGTACTTTACATTTATTCCAAAGGGTATATTCCTTTTAGAAGGGCACTTCAATAATTCTAAAGGGATATTTTTCACAAATCCAAAGGTCCAAATAGAAAATTTTAAGGGTTGTTTAGAGAATTATCTACAAGAAAAGGTACATATACAAAAGTCTAAAAAGGAGCATCCTTTTCAAACTTCCCAAAGGGGTCTTTTTAAAAAACTGATCAGACATTTATATAAAATTAAAGGGTCATTTGTAAAAATCCCAAAAGAATTCTTTTGAAAATAATTTTTGAAGAATTCTTTCAAAAAACTTGTCCATAGAGAATGTTGAGACAAAAAACCCAAAGGAAAAAATGCACCAAAAGCAAAAATTATGAAGACAAATTGTTGTAGACAAATTATTTGAAAGAAAATAGGAGACAAAAAGTCTGAAGACAAGTGCCAAGGATAAGAAGTTAAAAGAAAATACCCAAGGATGACGTCCCACAAAATGTCTACTTCAAACTATAGAAGATATCCATTGGAATCAAAGAAGCATGGGAACCTAAAGATAAATGTGGAAGTGACACATGGCAAAATTATAAACATCTAGTGCACAATAATCAAAAATAGGTAGGTTGATGGTTCAAGTTGTTTCATTATTTCATAGCTTGATGAGATAGTAAATAACAACTAGAATCCAAATGTAATGAATCCATTTATGCAAACATAGTTTAGAATATCTTGATTTTACTGCCATAACCATAAAGATAATATCTTACAAAATGTAGTATAACTATTTCCATTATTAGGATGCCACATTTCTAAGTGATATTTGCATTCCCTTTGCTTGATCTCCTTCTCAAAATTTTTATATATGTATTCTTTAAACTCTTTTTAGTAGCTTCCACTAGTTATTGGGAAAGCTCTAACCAAATTTGTACTTGGAAAACTCTTGAAGAAATAATATAAGTTTTTCCACTCACATATTGTATTATTGTGTAGCAATCCACATCATGTTGTTCTTGTTTGGTGAAATTTTATCTTTCCTAAATTTTTATCCTTGATTACCTACCAAATGTGTAGAAAGAGTATTGTTATAGGTCCTTGTTAGTATTCTTTCTTAATTTTATAGACATTTTAGAAGTGGTTTAAAACCATATTCCTTCTTGGAATTGTCTGTTTCTCTCCTATATGTTGAGTGCCTTCTTGAATATAACATGTGAAACATTGATGTGACAATGCACAAAGAGTTATGAGTTTTATGTGAGAAAACATGGTTGGTCTTTAAGTAGTGATTTAGTCAATTTACAGGACATCATATATTGATGCATCACCTCTTGTTTTCCTAATTATTTTCTTAACCCTTTTATTACATAGTTGATATATTAGAGAGAGCTTTAAAGGTGCATCAAAATCTATAGATTCAATCTCAAAAAAATTATAACCCATAGCAAGAGAGATGATTCCATTTTATTTCTTGGATGAGGAGAGTTGACTATCTCCTCAAGGCTGAAAATCCATGCATTAACAGTTTTTGGCACACTCGATGGGACCTATAAGTCCTAGAAGATTGGTCAATATTGGTGTTGGTCTTGAAATGGTCATAGATAAATTAGCATCTAAATTCAGTACATGGTGACTTCATTAAAGAATTCAAGTCTTTGGTTTATGATTAGTCATTCTTTCCATGCCAAACGTGACCATTAGGTCTATTGCTAAAGGCGTACCCTTCAAGTTTTTGGAATTAACTCCATATTCCACCAAAATGTTTAGTTTTGTCAACACTCATCCTTATAAAAGAGATTTTGTGTTTAAAGATTCCAATTTTGTATTACATTCCATTCCTAACATCCATAATAATCATTCTAAAATGTCTATAAGACAACATTTTGTGCCTTTTTGGGGGGCATCTCCCTTGATTCTTGTCCAATATGATCAAATTACTATAGCTACCCTCAAAATTGCTCCATATTTTAGTGGGGATGCTAATATTACTACCATTAATCATATTCAAAATATAGAAAACTTTTTTAATATCCACAATATCACCCAAGAAAATGTAACTATTAAGTGGTTGGCCTTGTCTTTGAAAGGAGAAGTTTTGGATTGGTATGGGACCCTAACTATAAATTATATTGGCTCATGGGACGAGTTAGGGATCATATTGACTAATAAGTTTGGGGAAAATAATGATCACTTATCTCTATCTGAGCACTTTACCACAATAAAGAGGGCAACACATGAATTCATGCAAGATTTTAATACTAGGTTCCAAAAAACATGGGATAAGATTCCAATTCTTGAGAGGCCAATCACAGAATATGAAATAGCAATAAATTTTGAGAATTGTATTATCAAAGTGGGAAAGATAGCTCCTAGACTTCCAATGCCGCTATTCCCTAATTTGTGTTTTCCTAGTCAAAGTGTATCGCCCATTTTAGCTCCTTTGCCTAGTTAAGAAAAATTTTTAATTTCCCTTACAAATAAAATCCATGAATATGAAAGCTTATTACAAAGTGTTATAAATGAATTGGTTTCTCTCAAAGTGGAATAATCCCAAGGGTATAGGCCATATCAATCCTATAATCAGTTTGGAAAAATACACATACCTCCTTTTCAAGGTAATGCATAAGGACAAAGCCAAATCACCCATGTCAAACCTTATCAAAGACATAATCCTAATATTCCTTCATATTTCAAATCCTTCGTTCCAACTCAAAACAATTTAGTCCAAGAAAAACCTAATTATCCATCTTTTTAACATGGTCAAGAATAAGTTGCTTATGCCAATGAGATGCAAAATTAAGGCATGACTACACAAGGTGATCAAACATCTAAATTTTCAAATTTTGAGATGCCAACATAATTTGGGATGGTGAGTAGATACAATAAATCTTATTTCAATCTCATGAATCATTTGGAGGGTGAGTTCTATGCCATTAATTACATGAGGAATACGATCAATCAAAATAATAATGTTGCCTCCAATACTAGGTCTAAAAGGAGTGCTACTGAGGACACTCAAGGAACCAATCAAGGACCTGTTTTGAATCCTACATAATATCAGATAGGAGGTGGATATAATTTATCTCCTAAAACACAAGAAAATCATAGGATTCCACCTCCACAAGCTACATCACAAGGTGCAAATGTTCATAAAGAAAATCCCAAGGTAAGTAATCCTTCCATTAATGTTGTGGACCAAATGAAGAAGATTCATATGAAAAACTCATTATGGGATTATATAGCACTAATAAGGTAAAAATATATACTCTAAAATGAATTATATTGATTGGGTAAACAAACTAGCCCATCTAGAAGTGACAATGTGGTTTTGGTCAATAGAAATCAATCTATTGATGGTCAAGTCAAGAAAGATGAGAAAACTCCTCCTTTATACCTATATTTAATTATTGGTTATTTATTGGTTCATAATTTCATCATAGATAGTGGAACAATCACATCAATTATGCCCAAATGCATAGCAGATAACTTATCCATCAAATATGAGTTAATGACTAAAGGAGTTATGTAATTGGATAGATCACCAGCTAAGAACTTAAGGGTTATGAAAGGTTTGAACTTGATCCTTCATGCTTGCCATACTTTTTAAATTCCTCATGATTTGGTGGTAGTATATTTATCTCACTATTTTGGTCTTTTCTTGTCAATATACTTTACATCCAAGATAGGTGGATATTTGGTAGTTAATTCATCCTACATGGTGTTTAGAATAGAATATGTCACTAAGGTGAATATTGAGTTATAACCTATTAATAGAGATCACTTTAATCCATAATAACCTAAGGTATAAAATTTTAAATACACTATCATTGATAAAAAGGAATTTCACATTGACCAATCCCTGTCATCTTCCCTTGAAGGAGTTTCTTATTTGTTCTTAGATGAGTGGGGATATAAAAATTATGGGCATGATAGTTACAAGTTTATTGAAGAAGCTAGTATTGGGGTCTATTATATGCATGATAAGGAATCTTTAATACCCAATTTTATGAAGTCAAATGAAGATGTGAATGGCTTGTGGTAGCTTTTCTTTGATGGGTCTAGAAGCAAGATTAGGGCTAGTGGTGGAATGATGTTGATTTCACCTTCAAAAGAAAGGTATTTTACAACTTTAAAATTTTAGTTCTCTTTTAATTATAATGTAGTATAATATTAGATCATCATTCATGGCCTTGAGTTGGAAATAAAAAGAGGTGTCAAATAATTACAAGTGTTCTGTGATAGAGAGCTCTTCAATCAAGTTAGAGGGAAATTTTTGACCAAGAAACCCTTGCTCAAGTCCTACAAACATAGAGATTGGGACATTTTAACATAATTCATGGCATTAAAAATCACTTCAATTTATATGAAGGATAATAATCATGCTAATAGGTTGACATTTATTGGTGCTCAATTTGATGTTCTAAAAGGCATAAGAGAAGATAAGAATCAATTACATCTTAAGGTGATTGTGAGACCTTCTATAATAGATAATGTCACCAATTGGTAGGTCTTTGATAGTGATCATAAAATATAAATTTTCCTAAATAAGAGGTTTATTTCTCTACCAAAAAATTAGTCTAAGCTACAACAGTAATATGGAGGGTAGATTTCCCAACTCAAGTCTAATAAGCTTCCCAAAGGCCTATTGACTCTTGAGAGATTTTTCAATGGAGATGACCAGATCAAGAAGGAAAAAGTAGGTATTTCCAATAATAAATATAGATATGAAAGGGTAAACATCTTTAAAGATAAGATACTTTCACTTGGGAAGGTATGCACTAGTTAAGAGAGGCATGATTTCATTCAACAATGCAAGGAGTTTAGTGATATTTTTTCATGAGAGTATAGTGATTTGAAGGGTTTTGACCCAAGATTGGATCAACACACAATAAAAATAGATAAAAATTCCAAACCCATCAAGAAAATAAAAAGGCCAATCAATCCCAATATTGAACCACTAATGAAGAAAGAACTCACTAAGTTGATTGAGTCTAGAATCATTTTCCCAATCAAGCATTCTTCTTGACTTGCCAAATTAGTCCATATTAAAAAGAAGAATGGTGAGATAAGGTTTTGTATGGAATTTAGGGACTTTAATATGGTATAGTTAAGATATAATTATCCCCTCCATTATATGGAACAAATTTTGTAAGTGGTGGTAGGTAATGAGAGGTTTCCTCTCCTAGATGGTTACTCTGGGTAGAATCAGATTTTGGTGAAAGAAAGTGACAAATAAGAGACAAAATTCACTACCAAATGGGGCAAATATGTCTATAGGAATATTCATTTTGTATTTTCAAATACTAGAGATACTTTAAAATGTGTAATGGATATGGATTTTCAAGGATTAATCAATGATATTATATTGGTTTATCTGGATGATGTGACAATTTTTTCCAAAGAAGCAAAAGATAATTTGAAGCACCTAAGGAATATTTTTGAGAGGTGTAGATAGTTTGGGATCTCTCTAAACATAAATAATTGTTTGTTTTACATTCATGAAGGCAAACTCTTAGGCAACAATGTTTCCAAAAAAGGTTTGTCTATTGATCATGATAGAGTGAATGCTATTTCATCATTGTCTTTGCCTAAGCATAAGGAAGGTTTAAAATGTTTCTTTGGAAATATAAATTTCATTAGGATAGTCATTATTTATTTTTATAAATTGGTCAAGTATTTGACCTCCATGATAAGGAAAGATGAGATATTTACTTAGATAGGAATGAATAAAGAAAGTTTTGAAGGGATCAAACAAGCCATTGCCCAAGCTCCTACCCTTAAAAGTCATAAGTTTTCCAAGGAATTAAACATATATACTTTTGAGAATGAAGAGGTAATATTTTACATGATTACTCAAGCTAATTATGAAAATTTGGAATAACCTATTACCTGTTTTAGTCATAGTTTGGAAGGTTATGAGATAAGGTACACATATGTTGAGAAATAAGTACTTTCAGTTATAAGGAGTTTGAAGAAGTTTAGACATATGTTATCTAATAAAAATATTCACACTTTTGTGCCTCATCAAAGTGTGAAATAGTTTTTTTGAGCATAGATTTGAATGAAAAATGGACAGGTTGGATCACCAAAGTGATGGAGTATGACGTAGAGACCAAAACTACCAAGTTAGTGAAATGAAAAGGACTATGTGATAATCTTACTTTAGACTTGAAAGAGTAAAAATAATCTATTTTAGAACTCAATGACGATCCTACATTAGTTGTATCTTTAGTTATGGGGATTTGGACATAAGAAATGATTCATTTCCTACAAACTGGTGAATGTCCACAAGGTATTAATAGGGCTAAAATAAGGTATTATAGGTTACAATTTATTCCCTATATACTTATTGATAGATTACAATTTAGGAAGTATTTTTTAGGTGTGTTTTTGAGATGTATTGATTTAGACTAGATTGATAAAGTATTGCATGAGTTCAATGATGGACTAGCTGGTGGTCACTTTACTCCAAGAACTATAACTGCCGAGATAATGAGGGATGAATACTTTTGGCCTAGCCTATTTAAGGACACTCATGACTGGGTAAGGAAATACCAAAAGTGTGCCCTCTTTGATGGAAAATAAAAGCTAGTTACCTTGAATCTTCATCGAATTCAAGTTGAGAAACCCTTCATGTAATGGGGCTTGGATTTCATAGGCCTAATCAATCATCCTTTAAGTGTTGACCACAAATGGGTGTTGACTACCACTAGTTACTTTACAATATGGGTAGACATAGTATCTCTTAAAGAGGTGAATGAGACTTGAATCCTAGACTTTTATAAAGGTATAATAACCATGTTTGGAGCTCCTTCAATAATCATTTAAGATAATTTATTATCCTTATTAGGAATAAGGACAAGTGAATGGGATTTGAAGCATGGTATCTATCTTAGTACCTCCTCCAATTACTATCCCCAAGGGAATGGACTAGCTAAATCCACAAATAATATTTTGATCAAGATAATAAAGTAGACTATGGAGGAGAATCAAAGGATTTGGCATACCAAGTTGAAGATAGCCATTTGGGCTAATAGGATCACCCTAAAGAGAGAAATTAGGAACTCACCATACACACTTGTGTATGGAAGGAAGGTTAGATTTCCTATCTCACTTTAGTTACTAGCTTTAGATCTCACCTATCAACTATAATTTATAGAGAGTCATAGCATGGAAGTCATGTTATGTGAATTTATAGAGATTGAGGAGACAAGAAATCAAGCTATGTAAACCATGAATACTCACCAACAACAAATAATTAAGTATTTTGACAAGAATTCCATGCCAAATAGTTTTAGAGAAGGATACATTATCCTAAAATGGGATGAATATAGGGCCAAGTATAGAAGACACACAAAGTTTGATGCTTTGTGGAGTGGCCCATATGTGATCACACAGTGCAAACAACACAATGCTTTCTAACTCTAAAATTTGGATGGAGAGGATCTATATATCCTAGTCAATGGGATATATCTAAAGCATTGTTATTGATGTCTTCCTTTTCCTTTATACATAGTTTCCTACTTTTTTCTATGTTCCCTAAGTGCTTATGTATATGTGTGAGTTTGTCCTTATCTTATTTTGTGTTGTCTTTGTTTGGTCTTGTTGTTGTTGTGTGTTGTTTTTACTTGTGTTTTGTTTTGGCATAACCCTATTAGTCATCTTCAAGTATATATTGACTTCATATCCAATAGACTATTTATTCTACCAATCTAGTTAGTATAACAGACATATTACCCCTGTGAGGCACTAATTTGTTGACCAAATTTTGACAATTTAGGCCAAAATTGGGCACCTCTATTTCATAAACTTAGCTACCTATCTATATCTTTTGTTGGACCTAGTAATGAAGTTTTCATTTGAGATAAGTATCCTATACAAAACTCATAGCAAATGCACAAGTCTAATTCTTTTAGAAAGCTATTTTTTGTCTTTTGTTAAGCCTTTGAGTCTTTTGATTTCGACTAAGTGTTTAATTTATTCAAGAGATTTATTTTGGGGTGCTTGTTTAAGAGTTTCTTTCAAAAAAATTGCGTAATTATTTTTGGGTTTTTTGTCTAACTGCAAAGAATTTTTTTAGGGAAATTATTCAAGGCAATTTTTCCAAAGGGGAATTGTTTCAAGAAAATTGTCTGAATCAACTTTTTTGAAAGGTCCATTTCAATTTTCTTGAAAAGATCATTTATAGAGTTCTAAAGGACACTTTCAATTTTTTTAAAGGCCACTTTCAAGTCAAATGGGTCATTTATAAAAAATCTAAATGGTTTTTTTAAATTTTTGAAAGGTACTTGACAACTTTCTTGAAGGGATGTTTTCAAAAGTCTGAATGATTATTTTTGTAGGAGGTGGACCAAATAGAAAAGCCAAAAGGATCATTTCAAAAGCCAAAGGAGTACTTATATTTTTAAAGGATCATTTAAAATTTTTGAAAGGTACTTTAAATTTATTTTGAAGGGTATATTCCTTTTAGAAAGACACTTCATAGATTTTGAAGGGATCTTTTTCACAAATACAAAGGGCCATATAGAAAGTTTGAAGGGTTGTTTAGAGAATCATCTATGTGAAAAGGTACAGATACAAAAGTCTAAAGAGGAGAGTCATTTTCAAACTTCCCAAAGGGGTATTTTCAAAAAACTGAAGGGATATTTACACAAAGTTGAAAGGTCATTTTTAAAAGTCCCAAAAGAATTGTTTCAAAAAGATTGTTTGAAGAATTCTATTAGAAAACTTATCCATAGAGAATGTTGAGACAAAAAAACCAAAGGAAAATAAAATAATTGAAAATAAAAAGTCTAAAGATAAATAGCTATAGACAAATTGTTTAAAAGCAAATAGAAGATAAAAATTCCAAGGACAAGTGTTGAGGACAAGAAATCTAAAGAAAATACCCAAGGATGACATCGTACAAAATGTCAAATTTAAACTATAGAAGATATTCATTATAATAAAATAAGCATGAGAACCTAAAGATAATTGTGGAAGTGACACATGGAAGAGTTGTAAATATCTGGTGCACAAAAATCATAAATAGGTGGGTTGATGGTTCAAGTTGTTACACCATTTCACAACTTGATGAGTTAGTAAAGAGTAACTAGCATCCAAATGAAATTCCAACTAATGGATCCATTTATGGCATAATTATATTTAAAATATCTTTATTATATTAACATAATAGTAAAGAGAACATATTACAGAATGTAGTATAACTATTTCCATTCTCAGGGTGTCACATGTCTGAGTGATATTTGCATTCCATTCTCTTGATCTCCTTCTCAAAATTTGTGTGTGTGTGTGTGTGTGTGTGTGTGTGTGTGTGTGTGTGTGTGTGTGTGTGTGTGTGTGTGTGTGTGTGTGTGTGTGTGTGTGTGTGTGTGTGTGTGTGTGTGTGTGTGTGTGTGTGTGTGTGTGTGTGTGTGTGTGTGTGTGTGTGTGTGTGTGTGTGTGTGTGCATGTGCATGTGCATGTGTGTGTATTCTTTCAACTCTTTTCATTAGCCTCAATTGGTTATTGGGAAAGCTATGACAATATTTTTACTTGGAAAACTCTTGAAGAAATAATACAAGTTTTACCACTGACATATTATATTATTATTTATTAGTCTAAATCATGTTGTTCTTTTTTAGTGAATGTTTATCTTTCCTAACTTGTTATCCTTGATTGCCTACCAAATGTGTAGAAAGAGTATTATTACAGGTCCTTATTAATATTCTTTGTTAAGTTTATAGACATTTTAGAAGTGGTTTAAGACCATATTCCTTCTTGGAATTTTTTTTCTCTCCTATATGTTGAGTTCCTTCTTGAATCTAACATGTGAAACATTGATTTGACAATGCACAAAGAGTTATGAGTTTTGTGTGAGAAAAAATGGTGTGTATTTAAGTAGTGATTTTAGTCAATTGAGAGGACATCATATATTGGTGCATCACTGATTATTTTCCTAATTTTTGTCTTAACCCTTTTCATACATATTTTATAGATTAGAGAGAGATTTAAAGGTGCATCAAGTGGAGATAACCCCTAATCTAGAGATTCATCTCAATAAAATTGTCACCCACAACAAGAGAGATGATTCCATTTTACCACATGGATGAGGAGAGCTAAGAAACACCTCAAGGGTTAAAATCCAATAATAAACACAAACTATAAGGTTAAATCTATCCTTGTAGACAATGGTTTGAGCCCAAAAATTATGTCTCTAAAGTTGGTAAATCATCTCAGATATAAAATATCCAATCTTTAGCTAGATATTATTATTATCTATGTATGATAACGAAAAATGAGAATCACAAGGTATTATAAAATTTCCATGGTCATTAGGCCTTTGACCCATAACACTTTATGCCATGTTTTAGACCTAGACTTATATTACAATTTTCTATTGGCTTGATCCTAGATTCATGATATAAGGGTTATACCTTCATGTTTCATCAATGTATTTTATTTATCAATTTAGGGATGGAAGTGAATATACCATATTATATATATCCTTAAAAACATTAAAATTGTCTCAAGTTGGAATACAAGATCTATAATTATCATTTTAGCTTGAATCATATGCCTAAATATGATAGAAGAAAGGCTGATAAATCCAAAATAATTAAATCAGTACTAGAAGCTAATTACATTGATCTTGAGAGCCTAATTTTTACCTCATCTACACCTCCATCAGAAATTTACAATTAGTTATATATATCTGACAAAGGTATATGATAATACAATACCCATGATTCCTTTGACATATCCAAGTTTCCACAAAACCCAAATTTTTATGTGAGACCCAAAGCCAAGACTACTCCCATGGAGTGGTAGAATAAGGGAAAATCTCATCTCAACAAAACCATTATTTTTAAACTAGTCTCTAGCCTAGAATAGGAACCCTTAGTTGAATAGTAATCATGGGTTTATACTAATTATTTATTTGATTGATACCAAAGTGTAAAGTATCCTATACCTAACCAGATTATGGGTAATCAATATTATGAATGTAGAGGCTTAGAGATACATAATAAGGGGATAATTGAGATAATTTCAATCATTACGTATAAATTAACCCATGATATTATATTTAAACCATATGACAATGACCCTACACACCTTATTCAAGTTCATATAATATTGACTAGTGAAGATGCTGATGGAAGTGATGCAAGGTCTGATTATAGCGTCTATGATGACCGTACCAATACTAATTTGTTTAAACCCTATGTAATTTGTATCATTAATATTTTTTATCACCCTTTTCCACTTTCCCTTTATCACCAATAGTTGATAGACTGGGACCAACAAGAGTCGATAATACCATTAGATGATGTTGAGAATGATGAGTCCATCTATGACTTTATGGGTTTGATGGATCATATTTCTCTAGGACATCACAACCAAGGTTTTTATATAAAACTATACCCTACTACTTATTTTATATATTGGGTGAACTTTCTTGTCCAAAATTAAAAATAAAATAAAACATTAAGGTCTAAAAGTGAAAACCTCTTTGAGGTGATTTTAGACTAGGGTAAAAGTAAATAAAAAGGAAAGTCTCATGGTGAACACTTGTTTTAGGTGACATTAGATAGGTATATTCACCCCTCTTCACATTAATCATATGATAACAATAATCTAAGGCCTATAAAAAATCTAAAATCAATATTGAGAATCAAAAAGATTTGATAAAATTATATAAAAGTGCCCAAATGTATTTGTCACATGGCATTTACTAGCATTAAGAGTTTTGATTCATTATATTTAGAATAATTAGAAAAACAAATCCAACTAGAGTACTTTCCCATTTTTTGCATGTTTACTTCCTTTCCAACACATTTAAAACATGGTTCTACACTCCCTGTAGAGGACACTTTTGAGGTTAACATTAGGAATCTAAAGGACCCAAAATGGATAAAACTTGGTGTGTCCATCACTAAGGAGTAACATGAAGTTTTACATCCCTTCTTAGAGAGTTTATTTATATATTTTCATGGTACTATTTAGATATGCTAGTTTTGAAACCCACCTTGGTTTTAAACCATCTTGTTGTACATCATGATGCCAAACTAGTTAATCAAAATCCATGAAAAATTCATCCTCATATTGATGTGTTAGTTAATAAAGAGTTCAATAAAATATTATATGCAATATGCATTCAATAAATTGATTACTCAAAGTTTATTTTTAACATAGTACTAGTTAGGAAGAAGCCAAAAGGCATAAAATATGCACTAATTTATATGATTTAATAAATCTTGTCGAAAGGATGACTTTCCTCTACTAAACATTGACATGATTATTGATTAAATAACCATATATGAAATGATTTCTCATATGGATGGATTTTTATGATATAATCAAATTAGAATTTCACTAGAAAACCAACACAAGACAACGTTCACCATTATGTGGGGAAAATTTTTCTATTAAGTGAAGCCAGTTAGACTCAATAATGTAGGATCCACATACCAAGAAGCCATGATAGTGATTTTCCATGATATGGTGTATGATATTATTGAGGACTATGTCAATTATATATTAGGTAAATATAAGACATATGTTTCTCATTCAATCATACTTTAAATAATCTTTAAGAGCCTTCAAGAGTATAAAGTTGGCTCAACCCTAAGAAGTGTATATTTGGTGTAATTTTAGGTAAAATTTTAGGCTCCATTGTCTCATGTAGGGGAATTGAATTTGATTCAACCAAAGTTTGATCCATTACCAAAATACTACCACCATTTACCTTGAAGTGGATCTGTAGTATATAGGGTAGGATACAATCAATCTGGTGTTTCATATCATAGTTGGCTAATAAATTCCATACTTCTACACACTTATTTAATAAGGGTATTAGTTGTTTATGGAATGTATATTTTGAGAAAGCATTTAATCATCTTAAAGAATACCTAGATAATACACCTATTTTAGTGCCACCTATGTTGAACAAACCATTGTTACTTTAGCTATCAATGACTAAAAATGCCATGTAAGAATGTTTAGCACAACATAATGAATAAGGTAAAGACCATGCCATTTAATACATAAGCTAAACATTGGTTATGTATGATCAAAATTATACACTGATCAAAGAAGCCTATTTATCTATGGTTTTCATAGACCAGTAGTTACATCACTACATGTTGAAAAATAAGATCATTGTTATTTTCAAATTAGATTTGCTCAAGAATCTACTTTCAAAAATATATTTATTAGGTCACATGGAAAAGTGGATCATTATTTTGAGATAATTTGAGATTGAATATGCTAACCAAAAGACCATTAAGGGATAGATACTCATAGATCAACTTGTAAAATCTCCTCTTCTTGATACTCAACCTCTTACATTTGGATTTATAGATAAGGCCATCATTATTGTAGTCAAATTAAAATCACCGCATGAGGTATAATAGTATAAAATTTACATTAACAGTTCCTTCACCACATGTGGATTACACATCAACATATTGTTTATCATGTCACAAGGGGATCTTATTCCTAAGTTATTTTGCATTATTTTTCCTTATACTAATAAAATATAAAAATATGAATCACTCATCACAAGGCTTCATTAAGTAGTATAGTGGAACATCCAATATTTACTAGTTCATGGTGATCCATATCTCAATCAAGTAATACACTAATACTAAATAAATTTAGTACTATATAAAAACATGGTTGACACTCTTAAATAGAAAATTTCCAACATTCAAGTCTAAAGTATACCTAGAATAATTAATATAATAGTTGATACCATGGCCATCATTAGTTCTATGATTTATATTAAATATAGATTGAAGGACTATTAGTTTCTTGTGTAACATCTCCTACCATGAACACATGAATAATCAACCATAGAGATGGTTTATGATATTTTTGGTCCTGCTGTCTACTTTGTATTTCAACATATATTCCTACCTTAAAGACTAAACCAGTTACCATAACCTTTCACATAAGAAACAAAAAGAATTCATCCATCAATAATTCCATTATACCCTACTTGGACATAACCTATATTATAGAAACCTTGATGGAACTTTGATTCATTATTTATCTTTAGAAAAATATACATTAGAGTTGAGGGAAGTTCATGAAGGTGTGTGTGGATCCTATAGTAGTGTGGCAATATTTTCCATTAAATTATTTACTAATGGTTATTATTTGTTGAATATGTAAATATATGTAGTTGCATGTGTGAAAAAGTGTGTGAAGTGTCAAAATCATGTTGTTTTGAATCATGATCTAGCCAAAATGCTCAAACTAGTGATAGCACCATGGCCACTCTCAATGTGGGGACTCGACCTCATAGGCACTATTAATCCTACATCATCAATATGAACATAAATATGTCCTGACTACTACTAAATATTTTACTAATTATGTATAAACCATTTCCCTCACTTACATAACTGGTAAGTAGATATCCAAATTCGTATTTAACCATCTCATTTTCCATTATGGCATTGCCTCTGACATTATATCTAATAATATGAACAACATTTAAAAACAAATATTTGAAAACGCTTTGTGCCCAATACCATACCAAAACAACACTTTTCTATCACCTATTACCCCATTAATTAATGGTCAAGTTGAGGTTTCTAACAAAACCATTATTAATATTCTGAAGAACATTATCAATGATGTTGGTCATAATTGGAATTTGTAGCTATTTTAATGCACTATGGGTATACCATACCACTTTCCATAATATAAAAGGAACTACCCCATATTCACTTATTTATATCACTAAGGCCATTCTTCATATTGAGGTCAAGTTTCCTTCTCTCTAAATTTCACTACAACACATCATTGATGATGAGGACTATAGAGTAGCACACTTTAGATAGCTAGACTTACTGGATGGAAAACACATGGTTTCCTTTAATGACCTTTAATATTACTATAATATATTACATGGCCAATATAATCAGCATGTTAAGAATACAAAATTTGAGCTTGGTAACCTTGTATCAAAGGAAAATCATAAGAATGTCAATTTTGAGACAAAGAAGAAAGGAAAGTTCCAAACTAACTCATTAGGGCCTTACATACTTATTACTAAAAATGGTTCTAGAGCATACATACTTGCCATGCTAGAAGGAGATGAACTCAATAAACTAATGAGCATAATACACCTCAAACATTTTTATTCATGAGGGATTCAAATTATTATCTACATGGATCATTTAAGTTGTGTCATGATATACCTATTCTTTGTCTCATACCATATACCTTTCCCACCATATCTTTACCTATTTTAAGCCAATTATTTTTACCTAACCCCTATCACTTTTGTCATTGATTCTAATTCATTTTACTTTAGTTGCATTTAATTATTGATATCAAATGATGTTCTAGTAGTTGATTCAAATTCAAACTTTTGAATTGTAGTATATGAAAGTAATATGATAGTGGTCATGGTAATTTCATCCTTCATTTGTTGTTATTTTATATTACTCAAGCTACAAATTATAAATGTTTGAGGGAAAATTAGTACCACTAACCTTTTCTATTGTTTCCTAATTATAACCACCTTTGGGAAAATTATGAACAACCTGTTTACCATGTATTTCCACTTTACCTTTCCATCATTATGCCATACCTTTCCATTTTCCTATTTCTAAACTTGTTGGTACTCAGTTAGACACTTCAATGAAGGTAGAACTAAAATGACTTAAGGTCTATTTATACTATATAGGAAATGATTAATTTATATTGAGATCAACTTAGTCACCCCTTTTTCATGATATCTCCATTTTTCAAACATTTTTAAGCCACACTCTCATTGTTGAGTTGGACCATGTTATATCTCATAATTCTCTATTAAGTTAAGATACTGAAAACACCAAAACATTGGAGACATTTCCCAAATTTCACCGATGTAGGTGGAGATATAGTGGATTTAGTTCCATTTGAACTATGTAAGTAGTTATCAGTGTTTTTTAGGTCAATTCATCCACCCTTGTTTTAATTATCTAACCATTTTTTGATCAATTTAAGTTTGAATGCTCTTGCAATTTTACGAGTATCCGAAGACATGCTCTAACCATTTTGTGAGTTAGATAATTTTGTATCTCATAATCCTAAATTGAGTTAAGATGCATATAAAAAATTTTAAAATTTTAAAAAACCCTAAAAATTTGAAAACGACCTAGGAAAATTCTAAAAATCACAAAATCATGAAAATTGGATTAGCATTTCCATGAGAAATATAAAGATGCCAAAATTTTATAGGATGCATTGTATTACCTATCCTACTTCATTTCTAGACCACTTTACCATTTTCTTCCTATTTTATGGAGAAATACATTAGCTTGAGGTCCACATAAATTACGTAGGCAAAACTTGGATACACGGGGTATCTCAAGTTAACTCAACCACAACCACTTATTTTCCTTAAGTAGTTTGGGTCTTTAAGCTATTTCATAAGTAATCACTTATCCTTTAGTTTCCCCATCCTTATTTTTTTCTTACACTCTCACCATTTTAAGAAAAAATGTAAACCAACACTTTCACCATTTTATGATCTCATTCTCATTCCAAGACATATATATATATATATATATATATATATATATATATATATATATATATATATATATATATATAATGACCACTACGAATTACTAATTCAATTAATTAGTGGATGCTCACATTTTGTCTTTTAGTGTGGTTTTATGTTAAACCATGCACTCACATTTTGCATGATTTATTTGTGTTGACATTTTCATTATTATATGTGTCACCTCATTCTTTTCCTATGCACTCTCCATTTTGTGAAATCATTCCTATATTCTTCTATAATCACCCTCTTTTCCTTATGGTCAAATTTATTATATCTTATTGTTGACCATTTTTGACACCCAAGTCAAAAGGTAAACCCTTATAGTATAAGTTTTCTTTACATGTCCTAATATCGTTGTTCCTAACTATTTCATGCCTCATGTGGTCTTCAAGAGGTCTTTATAAAGTCTTATTATCATGTGTTAAGGTTAATTAACAGGATTAAGGTAATACTTTGTCTTTGTCTTAAACTAGTCTAGTCATGTCATGGTGTTAATAAGCTTGGTCAAAATGTGTCATACATCTTTAGATTTTTATTCAAGGCATATTAACCCTTAAGTATCTTGTATAAAAATTTCACATAAGTTTGGAAAGTTTAAGGTTTATTTGCAAATTTTAATGTAATGTTTTATGTAAATAAAAGTGATTTTGATCAAATCCAACATATGCAAAAGCTGGCCAAGTTAGTTTTATATAAAATCACTCTAAGAAAGAAATTATAAGCACCTTTATAGACCAAGAAGACTCCATTTTTATTTAAAAATGTTTTATTGGTGATTCTTAAGCTTTAATATGCTACAAATCCACATTTGGTTTTTAAGTACAAGTCTCAAAAATGCAAATTTTGCTCAAGAACCTCCATCACCCCTTTGGGAAGCTCTTAATGGTAGTTTTCACATACTCATTCCATATAGTATGGTGGGATTTGAGACCTGATATTTTTACAAATGATGGGGTCCTAATTATATTAAAATTAATGGCTATATTGGTCATATTGGCATCTTGAGCTTTATGAACAATCACTAAGACTCTAGGGTGGTTTAAAACTACCTACAAACCCCAAAAGCTCACTTTTCTTCTTGAAATGTTAGTTTTAAACTATTTTAAAGCATGAGATATATTATATATAATGTATATGGTGTATTTAAAAATATTTAATCCTTTTAAAATCCACACTTAGTATGTTTATTCCATCTTGGTAAGAAAACTCTTCTTTTACAAAGTATGTAAGATGATTATTATGGTCATTTCTTTGTTTTAGGGTTTTCAATAGTCAATAAATGTGGATGAAGGTTTCCCATCATATTTCAATCCTAATTTTTTTTATATATCCATATATTATTCTCCATTGATTCACTCCAATACCATCCTCTCCAAGCAATATAGAGTGTTTTCTCACTTTTAAGACTATGTGTGTAAGCTACCTGCATAAAAAAGTGAGTTGAGAAGGTTTTATATTTCATTAAAAAAGGTGTATTAAGGTAATAAAATCATAGGAAAAGTGAGGAAGTAATGGATAAATTATATTAGGATCTTAGAGATCAAGCTTGTATCATGTAAAAGCCTAAAGCATAAAAAATATAGACCTATAGGTCTGTAGATCTATTTTCATGTGAAATACAATGAATTTTTGAGCTATGGTTTGATATTGAAATCATAAAACATGAATTAAATGAAGTTTTTCAACACTTATAAGATTTTAATGTTAGTGGATAAGGTGGGGTCTTAAGTCTCAAGGTCAAGACAAACAATAACCACCTACAATTAGAATTAGCAAGACTTAAGTAGTTTGAGGCTTTAAGTCAACATGGCACACATATGAGATGTACATGTGAAATATATGTTATATAAAATATACATATTCAACTAGAACTAAACCTCAACGTTTTCTCATGAAATGATCAACACATTGAGAAAATGAAAATCTACATCCATGTATTGAATAGACCTAAAGGTAAGACATGGAAGAGACATACATTTATGGTCAAGATAAGAATGTTCAAGGTGTTTAAAAGGTTGAATAGGTTAAAAAAAATATAATTAATCTACAAAAATTGTGAAACAATTTATTGTTAATCCTTAGTTATTTTTAATGAGTTCCTAAATTCAAAAACATCAACAAACACATAAATGAAAACATACAAGACTACCTAATAAATTAAGTTTGATTTCAAATAAGGAAAGGATATAGATGCATAAAATTGGATTTAGAGTTAGTTATGTATACAAGGTGAAAAATATCACTAGATATCAATAATACCTAAATATAATATAGATGATATCACCAAAACACTCACTATAACCTTGCAAACATACAATCAATTTTGGTTCCTACATGCCTACCTAGTCAAGTGCAAGATGCCTACTTATTTTGAGAGAGAAGAGGTTTAAGGGAGAATAAAATAACTTTGAAATTATTATATAATGTTATAATTTTCCTATAGGAACCTCAATGTTAATGAAAACAATTAAATTTTTTGAGGAATCTATTGGATTGTTAAGCCTAAACCAACACACAAGCCTATGTGATTTCATTATGAAAGTTTGTTTGGAATAAAATAATATGATAACATGAAAAACATAAGTATATGATGGATAATTAAGGACTTTAATTAAATATTTTAAGGTCTTGAACCTATTCAATAAATATAAAATTAGAAAACACAGTCAACAAGTGGTTTTTTTTAAAATTTTAGGCTCATAAATCATATGCATGAGAAAATGGAGGATATAATAGGATTGTGGATAAAATGGTGAAGATTAATATTGGAACAAGTAAAATTTGATGATATAGACATTATATAGGTGTTGGATACCAAAACCAAACATTATTTCTCATTTTACAAATTCTTATCTTGCTTAACCTCACAAATGCATAGTTTGTCAACCTAAAAGGCTCCTAAACTTGCTTATATATTCCATGACAAGATTCATAGTGGAAAAATGAGTTTTTATGTGTTGTAGGGGTATATAAAATTTTATCCTATGGAATTGTTTTAAGGAAAGAAAATTTTCACTGTATGAACAATATTTAATAACTTGAATCCTCATAAACCCCTAATACTAACCTCATGCAAGAGACCTTAAAATGATTTAAAATGTATTTGTTTGAAATTTTGATGAATTTTTTAACCTTATAAATTATCATTACCATCTTATAAATCAATTATTATCACATGTGAAGGAACATGTGTACAAAATTGGCCTAAGAAGCTTTGTTATGGGCTTGTGTGTGAGGGTGTAGGGTATGAATTGGTGTTTAAACTAGGTATCAAGGATTTTTAGGCATGAGGATAGCTCAAATGATTATACATAGGCCTTTTTAGGTCTCTAAAAATGTTATATGATCCATCCAAGACATTAAATTAACCAATAAGCAATAAATGCATCTTTTTGCTAGCCAAGAAGTTTTTATACAGACCTATTGGGTACTTCAAGAGACCTATATTAAATGTATTGAGTTTTATTAAGTTTTTTAAGGCCTCAATAAATCATTTTAAATAACTATATCCTAAAAAATTCTTGGCAAAACACTCCAACTATCTCTTAAGCATACACAAGCACTAAGGTGAGGGTTTTTGCCATTTCATGGTCCATACATTCATACAAGGTCCCAAAAGCTTAAATTTGACATTGATAATGGATATAGTATGTGTAAATTTAACTACACACTTGTTATATGTTTCACATGTGTGGGAGGTGTATAGAGTCAAAACTCAATTTATAGGCCTAAAGGGCTAATGGATGCCTAATTAGAGACAAAAAATAAGCTAAAAAGTCTACTTACACTTAGAGTTGGGTCATGAAATTTAACATGGAACTGTAAGGGCATATTGGGTTCTCAAATATATGAATTTTTTTTTTAATATCATCCATACATTCTTACACACAAGGAGTTTTGCATGTTTTAAAGGCTGTAAAGGCTTGAGAGAAAAATCAAGCATTCAAAGTAAAATGAGGTCTTGGTCAGTGTTTAATCGATCCAAATGAGGTTTTTTAGGTCTTATATGATTGATATTCCATCCATGAAGATATATTACATTGGTAAGGTTGAATCAAGAATTGACACTTGAAAGCAAGGAAAGGTGTGGTAAGGCTAAGTGGGCTTCAAGACACCTAAGAGGTGTAATCATCATTGCAATGCCAATTTTAGGGTTATCCTAAATAAGTTCAAAGTGTGAAAGAGAATGGAAATATTAGTTAAATGTGACTTTAAAATCAATGAGGCCACTTTTCATCTCATAAGCTAAGACAATGGGTAGCTTTTAAGAAAATGACAAAGTGTCAAGAAAGGTTTGAAACTCCTATGCCATGTGGAAGAGGAAAGCATATTCAGGAAATCAACACTTATATTTTTAGACTTGACGAATATGTTATTCAACTTCTTCATTTATGTTAACAATCAATGGACACTTATAACCTCTCTCTTCTTCTATCTCAGTTCTCTATAAATTGAGCCTTGATAGAGTATGCATGTATCCTCCACCTAGGTATGGCAAATCTATCTCCATTTACAAGATTTTTATCAATGATAAATTTTTTATTTTGCCTCCTCCTTTGACTAGGTTTAGTATGTGTGTGTGACTAGTTGATCTTGTCAAGTGATTATCTTAACTTTCTTGGTATGTTGTCCTTTTATATCATTTATATTCAATTTGAAATCCTTTTTGTAGGTCTTGTGAAGTGTGAAATGAGGAGTGAATTTTATACTCATTAATGTCATTCTATAACCTCTTATTTATTCTTCCTATCACAATCATATTTCACAACCTTAATATTAAATGTTGATGTATATATGCATATTAAGAGTAGTATTTATTCTGATTAGTCTCATGGTTGATGTGCATATGCAAATAGTTGATAGTGGTCAGCTTATTTAGTGTATCCCCTCCATTAGAACATGTTTTTATCTCCCTTTTTCTTAACAAGTTGGTATATTAGTGAATGAGACTAAATGATATATCAAGGAGAGCTATCCCTATACCCTATAGATTCAATCCACCAAAAGGTTACCCATAACCTAGGATTGTCTCCATATTATCCCAAAATTGAAAGACTTAACAATATTCTAAGGGTGTAAATTTGGGATATAATAGATATATCATGTTTTATGGGACTAATGTACAAATTAGTTGAAGGATTAATGGTGTTGTCCTTCTACGTATCATCCTTTTGAGGCATTCAAAACATCAATGGTGACTCGAAGATTAATTAATTAGTTCTAGAAACATAGGCACTTGTTCATAGTAATTTGTGTTTTCAATTCACTATCTTGATGAGTGTGTTATGACTGACTTTGAATTAGATTTCAATTCCATTCAAAGTGATGATGCATCTAAAGCTTATGTTATTCCTTATCATCCCTATGATCAGCCTTTTTAGTCATATAATGATCCATATAAGCCTCACTATGATCCTTATCATCCTTATTATGAGCCATATCAGTCCTATGATTAACATTTTCAAGACCATGATAACCTTATTAAACATAGTCACAATTCAAATCTATCTATTTCAATTTTCAAACAAACTCTCTTAGGATATGAAATGCATATGATAGGGCTTAACACACAAAAGTAATATGGTTAATATGTCCCTAGTCATATCATTCATAATGTGAGAGACTCATTGTAACTAATGAAAAGAGAATGGATACCTATTGAGAGAGAAAATTAGCACATCCCATCAAGTGATATGATGGATATAAGTGACCTGATTCAAGGCACAGATGATAATCTAAGAGTTTATGAAGGACAATAGGTTTAATTCTATCAAACCCATGTGTCTTCATATATAACACTTATCCCTATTATATGCCACCCATTATTACTATAAATACCTTTTAAAGTGAAATTTAAAGTGTTCCAATTCCTTCACGTAATACTCAAGCTTTCCATTATTGGAAATCAATCCAAGAGAACATTCAAAAGAAGGAAGAGGTGGTTATTGTACAACCCATTATTAAGAACCAAGATAAATCAAAAATAAAGATCTTGATTTTTACTTGGAGGAATGATAATAAATCTATTTTGGCACAAAAATGTACTCATCTTCCACAACAATCCCCAAATAAATCTTTCAATATTCCATTTTGGAACCAAGTGGTGAAATCATGGGGTAAGCAAAGTGAGACTAGCATAGATTGAGGATTTGAAGTCAAGGAAATATATGAAGCTATTCAAACCCCTCCCATCCCTCTTCATGATAATTCTTATATCCCATATCATCCCTCTTGTGATCCTTATCCCCATGAAGTCTCTAAAAATATAAAATAATAGCTATTCCAAGAGAGTATAGATAAACAAATTGAACCATTGGAATTAAAATTAATTAAGCTTGAATCAAACCTAGATTTGAAGGTTGAAGTCAAAGAAGACATTATGCCTATTTAAACCCCAATTCCTTCTCCTCAAGAACCTAAATATTTTCCATATTTGAGATCTATCCAATAAGGCATTCAATATAATAAAGAGGTTATATTTTATAAGGTTGAAAATCAAGTTAAAGTTATTAAGGAACCTCAATAAGGCTATAAGAAGAATTAAGTGCTTGCTGAGAGGTATGAGGAACTCATAGCACAACTAAATTTTATCTACCTTCAAGAATTCTTACAATAATATTCCATTCCCAGTAAAACAAGCTGAAATAAATCTCCTTCAATTCCAAAGACAACTCATGAGCATAGTCATCACCCTCCCACCATATCCCTTCTTCAAGAGGAGCCTATTCCATGGAGGATAGATGAAGAAGTTGTAGGTACAAGTAAGGTCCAAGGAGAGTGTGATGAATACACTCCAATTGAATTGATGAAATTTTAATTGGTACTAAACTTGGGGAATAAAAAATAAAACCATTTTTTAGTGATGAAGTAAGGGGGAATGTTAAAGAAGGATTTCAAGCTGATCGAGGTGCTAAAATAGAAGAAGAAGCTTCTAAGGATGTGCTTATGTTTTTACCTATTCAAAAGGGATGTCAAGATAAGGATGAATACTTTTGGTAGAAGTACCTAAAGATTTATAATGAATTTGAGGCTCTTTATGGGCCTATATCTCTTATTGGACAAATAAAGGATGTTTTTAAGGGTGCTCTCTTGCTTGAGAAATAATATGGGGATCCCCAAAAGACTATTAAAGATCAAACACATCATTTCATGGAGTCCCTAGAAGATAAGGATGATTTTTATCCCATTATCTATTATATGGTCATGTTTGAGGTACATTAAAACATCAAAAAGCATCATGATAAGTATCTTTAAGCACCATATGAGTACTTAATCATATTTGACTAGTTTTTTGTTGTTATCTCACTGGAGATCATGCTAAAAAGATTGGAAGTCAATATGGGGTTAAATACAACAAGATAAAGGTCCAAAATGTATATTTCCTATGCCATATTTAACCTAATGGAGCAAAATATCTCACAAACTTCCCCTTTGATTCAAGAAAAAGAAGATATGTTAATGTTAGTTGTATATATTAGTGGCTTATGTTTTATTTTATTTTCCCAAAGTGCTTAGTTAAAACGTGTGTGTCTTATTTACTTTGATTTGTGTGTTGTAATAGTTTTTTTTGTGTTTATATTTCAAGTCATTTTTTTAGTAAATCATTCCAGAAGGCAATTATAATCACTTGTAGTCATGTGAATGTTAGGGATGTTGGACTAAGTCAGTTTTGTAGGAAATAACTCTAAGATGGAAATTATAAACACTTGTCTAGACCAAGAAGACTCCATTTTTAGGTTAAAATATTTCATAGTTATATATTCATCTTTTAAAATTCAAATACATACTTGTTTTTCAAGTACAAGTCTCAAGAATGTAAAATTTGCTTCAGATCCTGTATCACCCTCTTGGAAACCTAATAAAGGCAATTTTCATATGCTCATTATGTATAGTACGTTAGTATTTGATAATTTATTTTTTTTACAGAGGAGGGGGTCCTAATGATCTTAAAATCCATGTCTATATTGGTCATTTTTGTGGCTTTATCTTTACGGACAATCGCTAAGACTCTAGCATGGTCTAAAACTACTTACAAACCCAACATGCTCACTTTTATTCTTGAAATGATAGTTTAAAACTAGTTTAAATCATGGGAGAAATTAGAGATGATGTCTATGGTCTATTTAAACATCTCACATAATTTTCAAAGCCACATTTGGCATGTGTGAACTTGGCAAGAAAACTCTTCTTTTACATAGTTTGCAATATGAATATCATGGTATTTTGTTTATTTAAAGATTTTAATAGTCAAGGAAAATGGATGAAAATTTACCATCACATTTAAATCCTCCCAATTATCTATATATCCATCAACTATTTTCCATTGTTTCGCTCTAATTCCATCCTCTCCAAGCAATATATAATGTTTTCTCACTTTGAAAACTATGTGTAAGCTCCCTACATAAAAATGTGATATGATAAGGTATTTTATTTAATTATAAAAGGCATGTGAAGGTAATAAAATCATAGTAAAATTCAGGAATCAATGGATAAATGATCTTAGATTCCAAGAGATCAAGATTGTATCATGTCAAAGCTTAAAGCATAAAAAATATAGACCTACAAGTCTGTAAAACTATAGGTCTATTTTCATGTGAAATATAATGAAGTTATGTAATAAGGTTTGCTATTGAAATAATAAAATATGAATTCAATGAAATGTTTCAAAACATGTAAGATTTCAAGGTTAGTGGAGAAGCTATGGTCTTGAGGCTCAACTTCAAGACACACAATAACCACCTATAGTTAGAATTAGCAAGACTTGAGTAGTCTAAGGCTTCAAGTCAACATGTAAGAAATTTAAGACATACATGTGAAATATAAGGTGTAGAAAAGAAACATGTTAAAATATATTTCAACCTCACAATATTCTCATGATATTATCAACACATTCAGAAAATGAAAACCTACAACCATGTATTAAATAAACCTACATTCAGGACATGGAAGAAGCATACATGTATGGTCAGGATGAACATGTGAAAGGTCATAAAAAGATTTAATAGGTTAAAAATAATATAATTTAGCTATAAAAAATATGACAATGTTCATTTTAATCTTCATTTCTTTGTATTGAGGTCCTAAACTCCAAAATGTCAACAAACACGTAAATGACTACCTATAAGATTGCCTAATAACTTAAGTTTGATTTCAAATTTGAGGGAAGAACACATATGAATAATAATAGATTTGGAGTTAGGTATATATACAAGGTTAAAAAAATTCACTAGATATCAATAGGACTAAAATAGAGGATAGAGGAGATGATCAAAACACTCACTATAACTTTATAGGCATACAATCAATTTTGGTTCCTATAACCCTCCCTAGTCAAGTGCAAGATGTTAGCTTATTTTGTGATAGAAGAGGTATAATGAATAATAAAATAACTTTTAAATTAATATATGATGTTTTAGATTAAGGTAAAAATAGGTTTTGAAGGGACCCTAAAACCCTGAAACAAAGATAGAAAGATGAAGCATTTATGACCACAGGCAAAACCTAAAACCTACTACAAAGAAGTATCATAAATAGGTTTTATATGGACCTAAAACCACTGGAGAGACCACAAGTCATAACCCAAGTTTTACATAGACCTAGCTACACCATAGGCAAAATATTACAAAAAACCAAGAAACAGGACCAGATAACACGACCAACTAAAAGAACCAGGCTATTCTTCCAGTTCTAAAATCATTTTCACTGCTTCCTTATCTTTCACAGCAGTGTCCTGAATGGAAGTAGCCGCCAACATGGCTCCCTCTTGCATAGCTTTCTTTTGTGAGATCTGTCTAGTCCTCTTGCTAGGCCCCTCCAAGGATTTGATCTCCTCATTAGCTCTTTTTCCAATATTAACAGCTGCAGCACATATGTTAGATGTAACCTCCTCCATCTTCATTCTACTTTCCTTGATGAGTTCCCTTAGGTTGTTCTCATAGTCTTTGAGTTTGATGGGAATGTCTCTCAGCTATTTTTCCATGTTATTGATTTTGTTCCAATCTAACTTCTGGTTGTCTTCCATTATTTCCATTTTCCTTTTGAGATCCATTATCTCCTTAAACATCCATGAATCGAGTTGGAGGATAGCCTCTGCTTTGAAATTAACCCATCTCATAGGTGTGTGTATTCCATCATTTTGCCTTTTATCACTCCACTCTTCTATGTTCTTATTAGGACTGTTCCTACCTTCTTCAATATGGTCCTCTCTTCCCCTTTGATTCTGCTCCTTAGTTTCAGCTTGAGCTCCCAAGTCCATTTCTTAGTTTTCAGCCTGAACTGTATTTTCCCTCTCATTTATCAAAACAGGGTCCTCAACAGGGTCATCCAAGACTTTATCATCCTCAAAGACTTGTTGGTTTTCCTCAGAGTCATGTTCACTATTTTCAGACTTCTCCTCTATGTTGACTCCTTTCTCATTCTTCTCTTGAATTTCTTCTTCCTCACTGGAACTAGAATTCCTGCTTTCTGTTCCTCCCTCTTCCTCCAAGCTTTCCTCCCTAGAATTATCAGTTCTCTCCCACTCTGTATCCTCATCAACATTCTAAATCTTGACACTAGGGGGCTTGATTTTATCTTTCCCTTTAACAATTTCACTCTTGTTACTCTGTGAATCCTTGTTTTTCCCCAGATAAGGGTTCGTAACCATGGCCTTGTTCTTGCAATAGCCTTCAATTATCAGATTTAATCTTTCATGCAGAATAGGATGCGTTTCCTTCTTCCTGTGAGAAAATAAACTTTGGATCAAAGAGAAATGCAGATAAAAGGGAAAGGAAATTCTTACTTTGTGTCTGAAATGATTTAGGAATACAAAGTGGAATTTGTGGACTCTCTTCCTTCTTCCATCGAGTATGAAGTACTCCCGAATAAAACATAAGACATCCCTCTAAATGCCCTTAATCTGCTCCAGTTCAAATAAATCCCCATTATTTTCCAACTTCTACTCCTCAACATCCATCTTAGGGAATTTGCAAAAGGCCTCATTTGAAATGCTAGTCTGCTTGGAGAATTTTATTCCTTCTGTAGGTAGCCCCGTAACCTCTGCTATAAATTCCTCTGTTAGATTCACTGTGATGCCATGCAGAGTGACCCTATCATCAATCTAGTTTTTGAAAAAATTTATTGTAATATGAGGTTTTAAACCATGGATCCTTTCCATGTAGTTCACAACCTTCCCTTTCTGTAGGATCTTCCAGCCCTCTTGTTTTGCTTTCCACTCTTCGCAATTTTTGGGTTCCTGCTTCCTTGGTTCTCCTTTCCTTACGCGAGCCATGCAGATTTCCTTTGATACCCAATCACTTTAAGATATACAATGATCCCACTTATTACCAATTTGGTTCAAATATTTCCTTTTTTAGGCACGTTCAGGATCCACTTCTCGTTCTCAAGGACATTCCTTTTTAATGATTGTAAACCTTTCTCCACGAAGCCACTCCTCCAACTCATTAGTTTTCTATTACTAGCTAATATTTCCCTCTTTTTCATGAGTTGTATCATGATGAATGAGTGCTATAAGATCCACACTCTTTTTTAATGTTTCCTGCCACCTCACTTTGTGTCATGTTCAGACTACATAATTTGCTAACCAATCTGCAACTCTGTTAGCTTCACGGTAGGAGTGGGTAATAGTTACTTTTTCAAATTGTTTGATTAAAGTTTTCATCTCCATCACCATAGCCTCTATAGTCCATGACACATAATTTTTATTGTTAAAAATATTTATGATATTCAAGGAATCCCCTTCTAGCCATAAATTAGAATATCCTGAATCCACAGCTAGTTTGATGGTTTGAAGGGTAGCAGAAGCTTCAACAATATGAAAATTCAACTTTCCAATTGGGATTGCAACAGCACCGATTACATTTCCCATATGGTTTCTCAAGACTCCTCTACATCTTGCATTCCCCAGGTTTCCTTTAGCAGCTCCATCAAAGTTTCCTTTAATCCACCCTTGAGGGGGGACATTCCAAGTAACACCTAGTCTAGGATTTTCGGGTTTACCATTAGAATTTTCCGTTCTTAAGGGATTATCCACTTGAAAGGTTTGATTTGGATTCCTTTGCGATGAGAAATTATCCTTAATAGCTCTAATGATGTTCTGCCCCACCACCCATTCGGGAAGTTCTTTACTTCTAAAAATTTGATTATTTCTTTCCTTCCATATTCCCCACCAAATATGGGCAAGAGTTAGTTTCCATAAAAATATAACTTCAGGATTCTTGGAAGGAGAATACCAACTTTTAAGAGATAGTTCCACATTTTTGTGGTGAATCCAAGAAATACCCCACAGATTGAGGATTTCTTTCCAAACTTGTTGCGTAAAAGAACAGTTCACAAACAAATGATCTCTATCTTCAAAGCCCTTCTTGCAAAGAATGCACCTGTTCGCAACATATATTCCTCTTTTCTGTAAATTGTCTAGAGTCAAGATTTTATTTTGGAGGAGGGTCCAGAAGAAGATTTTGATTTTAGGGATGAGCCCCTTTATCTAGGCCTTCATCCACAAAGGTTTGTTGTCATTTCCCTTTGAAGTAAAAATGGAAGAAACTCTAAATTGTCCACTAGGCTCATTATATATGATGTTATAATGATCCCACATGAACCTCAAGGTTAATGAAAACAATGACAAGTTATGAGGAATCTCTTTGACTATAAATCCTAAACCAACACACAAGCCTATGTGGTTTTGTGATGAAAATTTATTTGGATGAAAGTCAGATGAGAATATGAAAACATTTAGAAGATGATTAATAATTAAATATTTTAATGGAAAATTCTATGAGTTATTGAACCTATTAAACAAAGATAAAAATAGCAAACATAGTTAGTGATGGTTTTTTATAATGTTAGGCTCATAAACCTTAGGCATGAAAAAATGGAGGATATAGCAGTACTATGGATAAAATGGTGAAGATGAATATTGTATAATGACAAAGAGTATTATATATACCTTATTGATGTGTTAGAGATTAGAAACAAACATTTTTTATCTTTTATAAAATTCTTATCTCTCTTGACCTCATAAATGCACAGTCTACCAACCTGAGAGGCTCCTAAAATTGATCATATCTTCATTGACAAGATGCAAGGTGGTAAAATAAGTTTTAAAATGTTGTAGGGTTATATCCAATTTTATTCTATAACATTGTTTTATGGGAAGAGGCTCTATATTCTATTAATAATCTTTAATAAATTGACCACCTTAAACCCTCTTAAACCCTTCATAGTGACTCGATGGAAGAGAAAGACCTTAAAATGCTTTCATATGGATTGGTTTGACCTTGTGATGAATTTAGTGACCTTCTTAGGTATAATGAGAATATTCTCAAGAAATTTTAATAATTTGTGGTGAAGGTAGTCTTATGCCTATATTCTCAAGTCTAATGAGCATGTGGATTACAAGTGGTGTGATCTTAGGAGCTTGGGTAGAAGATTTATTGCATATAGGTAGTCAATTAGTAAAAAATGTCCCTAATGTAGATCAATGGTTAGAGTTACATTATATTAAATATAAAATAATGTATGAATTAACCTAAATTTAATGGGTCTATTTATATCAATGAAGCATGTTAACTCATACAAAGCAGATCTGATGATGAGTGGTGGGTCAAAAGGTCAGTAGATCCTAAGAGAAAATGCACAAGTGAAAAATGTCTTATGTACATTAAATAGTAAAAATATCTATGGCTCACATTTATTTTTATAGAGAAATATCAATGGTGATATAAAGTTCAAAAATTCAATGGAGCTTAGATCAAGCATGAGGTCATCAAGTGTCTTGATTTGATAGGCCCAAATTAATGGTAGATGACTATTGAATAAAGGCAATCCTAGGAGTCTTTTGGTGAAGATCAACAAGGTTATTTTTGACCCAAACCTAGGCAAACTAATGCATATATTCAAGTTTGAGTATGATCCCAAGATGAGCTAGAATAGATATTTCAAGTTTGAATGATACCATTGAAGCTCATCTCAAGGATCAATGGCTACCATTAAAAGTAAACTTCTAAGAGCAAATGAGATGATGGCACATGTCCAAAATATATGGTGTGATTGAGATTCTGGTAAAGAGTGTATTTTTTAAATTATCTTGATTAATTAAAATCTATTAAAAGAGCATCAATGTAGGGATAAGTAGGAGAAATATTTGTGAGACTATTGTAACTATTTTTTGAGGTGGCCCTGATGAATTAAAATCTTTTAGAGAATAAATGTAGAAAGAAAACATATTGAAAGGATTGATATGGTGGTTTTAACTATTATTCTAAGTGGAATTGAGCTCATTGATGATCCCTTCAGTTCTAAAGTTTCTCTCTCTTGATTTTCTTTCTTCCTATAAATGTAGGCATTCAGCTATTGATTTTCATCACTTATATGGGTATAAAAATTGTTGCTAAAATCACTTTGTAAACTCTTTGAAGCAATATAATAAAATTTTAGATTCTAGCTTAATGTTAAGTATACCTTATTAAAGTTTGATCTATAAGATGTATGTTTTATATTCATCATTGATAGGTCCTTAATGTACCTTGATTTAAGACTATTAATTTCTTGTAGGTTGTGTGAAGTGTTATCTAGTGAGGTTTCTCTTGAAGTGTCATAAGACCATAGTGTCTTATATAGACCTATCTCTTTTTATCCTTCAAGTTACATGTCTATTTTCAATATTCATACAAAATAATCATGTTTGGAACCTTGTTATTGAATCTGATCAATTCTTGTCTCCATTGGATTCATTAGCAGTCATGAAAGTGTCTAAGATAAGAGTGGATCATTGAACATTTGGTACATCACCAAACTTAAAGTAGGTTTTAATTCATGTATTTTCTCCCCTTTTCATCCTAATATATTAAGTTTTAATAAGAGAGATTCAAATTGTCATATTTAAGGAGCTATCCTCATTAAAAACCCTAGAGGTCTAACCCAAAATTAGGTAACCCATAGCCTAGGTTCATTCCCATGTTGGACTAGGTTTGAGTAGAGGACTTGAAAAATCATTTTCTAAGATAAGGTGAAACCTAAGCATCCAACATTTATTTCACACCTAGTGGGACCTTAGTCAAGGAATATAGACATCATCTTGAGATATATTAACAACGTGAAAGGAAACTTGAAATTCTTGGAGCAGTCATCAATAGATTGAAGGGCAAATTCATACACCAAATCTCCACCAAGTCTGCATCAAATTGTAAAAAAGTTTAGTTAATTAAATTACCTTTAGATATTTTAAGGAGAAAAAGGGTACCTATTTCAAACCATAATATATCACCCCCTAATTCTCTCACATCTCCAAAATCTACAAATTTTAATCACAATCAATCCACTAAAAGTCCACCAAAGTAAATGCAAATAGTGAGGCCTAGATTGCAAGCTTTTGTACCTTTAGATGGTAGAATCCCTCTTAACCTATAAAAACATGATGATATAGCTTTTTCCTCTTTGAATATTATACCATAATTTATAGGATAAATCTATACTACTCCTAAAGAGCACATATCTGACATTGTAAAGCTTTACTCAGTGCATAAAATTATGCAAGAGAATATAACCATGAGACTACTAGCCACATATTTGGAAGGGAAATACTTGAAATGGTATAGGGGTATAACTAATACCTTAATCAATACCTAGGATGAGTTTGGTGAGTTCCCATGTAAGCATTTTGAAGATAGAAGTGACCATGTGTCACTTGTTGAATAACTCACCTCAATCAGGAGAGCGTCCCAATATTCTATGGTTGATTTCAATTATAGATTCCAAAAAACTTGGGATAGGATCCATGTCATCATTAAGCCAATAAATAATTATGTTTTCATTTACTATTTGAGAGCATTAAATTTAATCATTACAATCATGATCCAATCTATGGGTGGGAAAACTCTACTTGAAACTTATGAGATATCTATAAGGGTAAAAAATTATTTATACAAGAAGGGAAACTCATTCCAAGACCTCTCATGCCACTTTTTCTTGAGCTTCAACCAAGCCCACCCACAATTATCCATTGACCACTCTAAACAATCAAGCTCAACCTAATGATATTTAAGTTGAAAAATTTGCAAATATTGAGATCTTATTGAAGGCACAAAACAACAAGCTAGTTTCTATAAAGAGATAACAACATACTTATTATATACCATACGACGGTCCCTTCCAACCCTAATACCCTACTCAATACTAAAATAGACCCCCTTATCCATCAAATAAATAGGACCAAGGATAAATTAATCATGTTAGATCTCATAATGGATATAATCCCACATTTGTAAGTAGCTCAAGAGAATTTCACCTTACACAAAACAACCTTACACAAGAGGGTCAATGGTAATCAAAAGGGTAGTCTAATGAGATGGTAATGGATAAAAGTGGAGAAATGTATCAAGATCCTAGTTGAAAACATTATCCTTCATTCTAAGGCCATGACATAATGCTTCCTCCACTACAAGGCCCTCTAATGAATCAAGATAATATGTCTGCCATAACATTATCAGAATCTCAATTTCAATAGTAAGGGAACGTGTGTAAGGAACCAGCTAACACCATGTGCATAAATTTTCAAGAAGGGGAGTATATTTTTAATGATGTATTAATAAACATGGGGAAAATTGTATAGAGGGAATATGAATCTATTACAGTCCAAATAAGGGCTAAGAAGAGGATATTAGATGACAATTTGGGGAAGCCTAAGACTTCTTAAATATCTCCACAAGTTAGTAATAAATATACCACTTTAGATATAGATTCTAAAGCTCTTTAATCTCAAAAAATAGCTCAACATCATGGGTAGTAATAGAAGTCTCATTTTTTTCCTCATGTCACTCAAGTGTGAAGTGATACTTATACTTCCAAGGTGCAGTTCAAAGGTACTTGTATTCCTTTCAATATTGTGAATAATATTCAAAAGACTAATGCCACTATATATATGTATGATGATCTATCTATCCTAGGATATAAATAGATCCTTTAGCAACTCATCTCCATACTTTCTCATATGAACAAGATAGCAGATAAGGTGAACATTATTTTTACCAATATTAGTCAACCTAGTCCAATTCAAGTTTTTTGTCAAGCTCCTAGTTAAGGTCAAGTTCATAATTTTTTTCATCCACCCAAGGTTATCAATCCCCATCCATTATATTTTTTTGTCATCATAGGGGACTATTCAGAGCATAATTGTATGATAGATTCAAGATCTTCAACCTCAATTATGCCTAAAGTGATAGAAGATAAGCTTGAGTTTAAGTATGTTCCTAATGAAAAAGGTGTTCTCTAGTTGGATGGTTCCCCCACTAAAATAGTAGGTATCTTGAAATATCTTAATATCACATTAAAAGCTTGCCCATATTGTGTCATCACTTAGGATGTAATGGTTTTAGACCTACCCCCATATTTTTCCCTATACCTATCTAGGGACTTGTTATCACTCTAGAGAGCACCCTACTTAAAGATGTGTAAAACAAACCCTCACTCCAGATGATACAATTAGATCTTATTAGAGTGTGGGTGAATTTATATTGAGCATGACCTCTAGAGAGGGTTGGTTCCTTTAATATTTATCAATTAAATCTGATTTACTATGATTTTGGGGGAAAAAAGGGAAGGCAAAACTAAAAGGAAAACCTATCTAATTGGGTGATGCACCTAAATTGCTTGTATCTTCTAGAATCTACTAAAACTAATTCAAACATGTGAATCATTAAATTCATATATTTCCATTAATCATAAATATTTTATACGAAGGATTAATAGAAATTTGCATTACAAAATTGTTTTTTACCTCTTCAAATGACTTGTAGAAGGTGAGATAGAAAGCAATAGATGAGGAAAGGACCAACCAAAAAGATATATATTCTCAATTATATGTTGATACACAATAAATTAAAATATATTATCTATCAAAACTCATGTGAAAATAAAAATCTCCTTTATTGATGTATGGTACAGATTACAATTTTCGCTTTAGCTCTAGGAATAATATAATAATGGCTTGAAAAGCCAGTATATAAGTCTTAAAAGCTAAGAATAGCCTAAGTGGAGTTGATCTACAAAAGGAATATTATTTTTTAATTAATTAAATACAAAAACATTTTACAATTATTTAATCAACTCCCTTTTACAATATTTATAAAACTATTTTTTACAATATTTAGAAAACTCCTAAAAATAGCTTTCCTTCACAAAGCACGCATGCACTCTCAAACTTTGGCATGCAAAATAAGTAGTGGGACCCTTGTTTTAAAATTCAATCATATTTCATGAAAAATAAATGCCAAATATTGGAGGGATACCCAACTTAAAGTGAATTTTATGAGGCCTAAAGTGTTTAAAAACTTTGCTTGCATGGACATCTAAAAATAGATGAGGATCTTTGACTAGTCAATCCCAAAACAACCTTCCTTTGCATGGAAAAAGATTCTAAAGGTTGAAAATTGCATGAAATAATCTTGGAATAGTAGGTATGTAGTGTTTAAATCCATTTTTATCTCCTTTATGACCAATTCCATGCCAAACTCAAACTTAACAAGTTGATCAATTAAGCTATTTAGACCAATTAGGCCTAAAGGCTAATCTATGAACTTGGACACCATTAGACCTAAAATAAGAAGCCTTGAAACCTAAATAAACAAAAAAATAGAACTATAAAATATTATTAATCACCAAATATGTTATTTTTATGAGAAACTATTCACCATTTAGTCAACTGGGTTAACTAGGTCTATTTTGCTCAATTTTTCATCAGAATGGCCATTTTTATCGAGCTAGCTGGGGCACTTTTAGGATGACTTATAATAGAATTAAATTATTTTGATTAATAAAAATTCTTAATCTTTGATATCCATTTATTTTATATCATTTAACTATCTTTTACTTCATTTTACATTCTTTTCCTCACAAAAAAATGATTTCTATTGTCATCTATATAGCTCCATGCATAAAATTAACATTTATGGAATCCTCTTTGAGTTTAATTTAAATTTTAAAATTATTAAAGTTTATCCATTAATATTTGATGGAAATAAAATTAATTTTTTCCAAAACTAGTTTTTTAAGGTTTTAGGCGGGCTTTGAAGTTGAATCTTCAAATGATGATTCATAAAGTACATACCTCTAAATAAAATATATATATATATATATATATATATATATATATATATAACTAACCCCCTTAAAATCCTTGAAAATATTGGGTTCCCATATAAAATATATAAAAATTTACCATGACAAAAAATTTACATGTGGGGTTTTGATTACATTTTGGGCTACCTACGCTCTTAATGATTTTTAATAAAGAAAATCCCCTCAAATTGTATAATTTTTTAATTAATTATAAATAAATATGGTTAATAAAAACATACTAATATCATTTGGCCAAACTCCACATGTGTTTAAAGATATGAGCATTTGAACAAGAGGTTAGGAACGGTGTCTAAAACTGCAAAAAGTAAAAATTTGACCAAAATGAAAATAAAACTTCAAATACTTCAAAATTCCTTAAAAAATCATCAAGGGGTCTGTAACATTCTATAAAAATACTTTGAAATCATATTTTACTTGAAAAGTCAAAAAACCCCTTTTTGGCCTATATGCCTATTTTCTTGCATAAGCTTGTATGAGCATGGTTTTATTAAAATTTATAATTTTTAAACTCTTTAAAGGTCTTATTATTATTTAAAATCATAATAATATTATTTTAAAACTTTTACCTAGGCTTAAAAACCTCTATGGCACTCCATAGCAATGCGTACTCTAATGGCGATCTCCAATAAACATGCTAAGGACTGTTATAAAATAGTGAGTATCTCCACTTATCCAATGTACATTAATTTTTTATATAATATTATACAACTCATTATTACCCTATGTAAAAAATTTAAGGTCTTGAAACCACTTGTATCTCTCAAAAACATTAACTTTCTCTAAAAAATGATCCTTGTACATGGATTGTCTGCATATTTGAACTTGACAATGTTATTTCTAAATGGTAATGACCCATTTACAATCAATTTTTGACATTTTTAAAAATAAAAATTAGTTATTTTATGCCAAAAATGCTTGGTTTGACCAGATTTAAAGGGTTATTATGTAGATTTAGGAAAGTTTAGTATGATAGTAGTAATTTGACCTTGATAAGTCAAATTACTACCAATTTTGGTGAATTTTAAGGGTTGACGAGACTAATGGTCAAATAAATCAGAAGCTCTAACAAATATAGAATTATATATACACTAAAATTGCTAAAGCTTGTAGATTAAGACATAACAGAAGAAACTGACACAAATAACAATAAACATGTGCACATATGCACTTAGAGGAAAGGACAACAAGAACATGAAAGGGAAGCAACAAATACTAAAACCATGTGTGAATATTCACTTAGATAAATGAAACATAAGGTATTATATTATATAAAAATTAATCTCTAACTTTTTGGTCCTCTTGGATCAAAAGGAAAATTTGACAATTCACTTCCATGATGAGATAGATAATGTTACATCACATGTTCCCTTGCAAGCTTGGTGGTTGAGAAATCAATTATCATCCTTTCCAACTCCTTTTTCATACTCATATGTGGAATAGTAAGAGAAAAGTAACCGATGATGTAGACATACACACTTGATGTCTCTTCTTCTTTATCAAGCTTCATTTCCTCACAATCTGGTTGACTAATCTGAACACAAAATATACTCTAATTATGCTTTCCTTTACTAATATGGTTGAGGAGTATGTCATGTGGGAATTGGTTAATGATATATATAATAGGATATGCCATAACAAACTCCTTCTTTATTTGACAGTTATCTTGGATAGATTTCTAAGAAGGGAAGGTCTAAGAAACACAAGAAGAATTTGGCAAACTCAAATGGGCACATGGAATGGTCTCTTGAGGAGGAATGGATGACATATTAGAAGGATATGGTTAAACTTGTTATTTAAGGCATTTTAGTTTATCTTTAATGATCTAAATGTAAACACTTATATCCATCATCTCACTAGTGAGATTACCCTAATTTTCCCTCTCAACAGGTGCCCATTTCTTTTTTATTTGCTGCAAAGAATATCTCACGTAATGGATCCAGTGAGTAGGAGTATCTTGGCCATAATATATCCTTTAGTACAACTCTAGTGCATGATTTTCAAGGCTCAATAGAGTTTATTTAAGTGATTTTATTTATTGGATAGCTACAAAATGGCCATTATTAGGTTGACTAGATGGGTAGCATGGCTCATGATAGGGCTGGTAAGGGGTAATATTATGATGGAATGGTTGTTCATAGGGAGGATATAGGATTTACTCTTACATATATGACTGATATAGATCTTCAAACTCTTGGTGAGGATCATAATGTTGTTGGTCATACTAATCATAGTGAGGATAATATGGATCCCTAATTAAATAAGACATTTGAGATGATTAGTAATCTAAATACTAAAAGTAATCAATATTGAAAAGATACTTAATCTTCTAAATGCCTCGAAAGGCTAGTGTATAGAATGAGAGTCCCACTAAGCATGCCAAAAACTATTATCACTCTAGAGATCACCCTGATTTTATGTGTAAAACACACCCTCACTCCAGATGATAAAATTAAATCCTCTTAAAGTGTGGGTGACTCTATATTGAGAAGAACCTATAGAGAGGGCTGGTTCCCTTAATATTTATCAATTAAATCTGATTTATTATGATTTTAGAGTGAAAAGGGAAAGGGAAAACTAAAAGGAAAATCTATCTAATTGGGTGATGTACCTAAATTTTTTATATCCTTTGAAATCTAATGAAACTAATACACACATGTTAATAAATTAAAGTCCTATATTGCTCTTAAGCATAAATATTTTTGATGAAGGATTAATAGAACTTTTGATTACAAAAGTCCTTTTTAACCTCTTCAAATGACCTACAAAAGGTGAGATAGAAATAAATAGGTGAGGAAAGGACTTTAAAAAATTAGATATAACCTCACTTATATGTTGATACAAAATAAATTACACTATATTATCTTTCAAAACATTTGTGTAAATGAAAATATCCTTTTTTTATGTATGGTCCAAATTATAATTTCTACTTCAGCTCCAGGAGTAATACAACAATGGCTTGAAAAGCTAACATATAAGTATTAAAAGATAATAATAGCCTAAGTGGAGTTTATTTACATAAGGAATAGTATTCATTAATTAAGTAAATACTAAAAAATTTTACACTTATTTAATCAATTCCCTTTTACAATATTTAGAAAACTCCTAAAAATAGCTTTCCTTCACAAAGCATGCAAGCACTCTCAAACTTTGACATGAAAAATAGGTGGCAGGACCCTTATTTGAAAATTAAATCATATTTCATGAAAAATAAATGCCACATATTGGAGTAATAACAAACTTAAAGTGAATTTTATGAGCGTTGAAGTGTTTGAAAACTTTGCTTGCATGGAAGGCTAAAAATAGATGAGGAGCTTTGACTAGTCAATCCCAAAAAAGCCTTCCTTTGCATGGAAAAAGGTTCTAAAGGTTTAAAATTGCATGAAATAATCTTGTTATAGTAGGTATATGGTCTGGAATTCCTTTTTTATCTCTTTGATGACCAATTCCATGCCAAACTCAAACTTAACAAGCTGATCAATTAATCTATTTAGACCATTTATGCCTAAAGGCTAATCTATGCACCTAGAAACCATTAGACCTAAAATAGGAAGTCATGAAACCTGAGAAATTAAAAAATTAGACCTAAAAAAATATTATTCATCACTAAATATGTGATTTTTATGACAAAACCTTTTCCATTTAGTCAACTGGGTTGACTAGTCTTATTTTGCTTGATTTTTTTAGTAGACTGGCCATTTTAATCAAGCTAGTTGGGGCACTTCCAAGATGATTTATAAAAAATTTAAAATTTTAGGATGAATAAAAAGTATTATTATTTGATATCAATTTATTATATTTCTTTTAACTATCTTGTACTTCATTCGACATGCTTTTTCCCATAAAAAACATGATTTATACCCTCATCCATATAGCTCCATGCATAAAATTGACATTTATAAAATCCTCTCTAAATTTAATTTAAATTTTAAAATATTTTATGTTTAACCATGATGATTTTATGGCAATAAAATCTACTTTTTTCAAAACTAGTTTTTTAAAGTTTTAGGCAGGCTTTGGAGCTAAATATTTAAAATAATGATTCATGAAGTAAATACATATAAATACCAAATATTACCATTTATATATATTAAAATTACCCCCTAACTTCCTTTAAAATATTGGGTTCCCATGAAAAATATATAAATAGTTACCACGTAGAGAATTCTACCTATGGGGTTTTGACTACATTCTAGGCTTCCTATGATCTTAATGATTGTTCATAAAGTACATCCACTCAAATGGTCTGAAGTTTTCAATAGTTTTAAATTAAAATGGTAAATTAAAACATATGAAGAGAATATAACCAAAATCCACATGTGGTGAATGTTATGAGCATCTAAACAAGAGGCTAGGAAGGGTGTCTAGAACTGCAAAAAGTGGAAATTTCACCAAAATTAAAATAAATATTAAAATACTTTTAAATACCTAAAAACATCATCATTTGGTCTATAAAATTCTATAAAAACACTCTAAAATCACATTTTAATTGAAAATTAAAAAAACTCTTTTTGGCCTATATGCTTATTTGCTTGCATAAGCCTGTATGAGGATGGTTTGCTTAAAATTTGGAGTTTTTAAAATATTTAAATGTCTTATTATGATTTTAAAACATCATCCCATGATTTTAAAACTTTCACCTAGACTTATAAACCTTTGTGGCACTCCATAATGATGCCTACTCCAATGGTGATCTTCAACGGACATGCTAAAGACTGTTACAAAATAGAAAATATATCCACTCATCCAATGGTCATAATTTATTTTATAAGTTTCTCTAACTTATGATGACCTTGTGTACAAAATTTGAGGTCTTGAAATGACTTGTAACTCCTAAAAAGTTCAATTTTCTCTCAAAATTGACACGTGTGCATGGATTGTTTACATATTTAAACTTGACAGTGTTATTTTGAAATGATAATGACCCACTTAAAATACATTTTTTATATTTTTACTTATAAAAATTATCTATTTTAAGCTACAAATGCTTGGTTTGAGCAACTTTAAAGGGCTATTGGGTAGATTTAGGAAAGTTTTATATGATAAGAGTAGTAATTTGGCCTTGATAGGTCAAATTATTAACAATTTTGGTGACTTTAAGGGGTTGACCAGCATGCTAGTCAAATAACTCATAAAAAATTACAAGGATATACTTGGATATACATTGAAACTAGGAAATCTTGTAGATCAAGACATAACAGGAGAAACTGACACAAATAACAACAAACATATCCACATATGCACTTAGAGGAAAGGACAACAAGAATAGGAAAGGGAAGAGAAAAATACTAAAAACATGTGGGGATATGAACTTAGATAAATGAAACATAAGGTAGTATATTATATAAATACTAACCTCCAACTTGTTGGTCCTCCTGGATCAAAAGGAAAATTTGACAATTCACTTATGTGATGAGATGGATAATAGTACATCACATGTTCCCTTGCAAGCTTGTTGGTTGAGAAATCAAGTATCTTCCTTTCCAACTCCTTTGATATACTTATATGTGGAATAATAGGCAAAAATTAACCTTTGACTAAGACATACTCACTTGATGGATCTTCATCTTTGTCAAGCTTCATTTCCTCACAATCTAGTTGGTTAATCTGAACACAAAATATACTTGTATTACCTTTCAGAAGCATACCTTTATTTGTAGGCTCATCAAGAAGATGATATATAATTTTGAATATCTAAAACAATTCCCTATCAATAATGACCTCTTGAGGTGGTATAATTGAAGGTTTACCCACTCCTTTCTCTTGGTTTGCCTTGACAAATATGCTCTCTTTGGCTGAAACTAGATCATAATCCCCTTTGAGAAGAGCATATCATGCTTCCAAAAGTTCAAACAAGACCTCCAATGAGCCTTTTGGCTAGTTGGTAATCTTTGTTTGCTCCAAAATTTGATAAATAGCTACATCAATTTCTTCATTCTCTTCATAAGATGGAAACTCTTCTTCTACAACCTCTTCATGAACAATTGCATCTTCCTCAACACATTCTTCTTAAAATTCATTTGAATCTGCAATCTTCTGCTCTAACTCCCACGTGACATACTCCTCTTCCTTATTTGCATGTTGATCTGGATGGATTTATAATATGGAAATGAGTTAAACTCTTAATGAGGGAGGGAAAGTACCCAAGTAGCTTTAGATTGGCTTGACTGCATGATTTAGTTCTAAGATTGGAAACATAGAGGCTCATTTTTGACCATTTGATTTTCATTCTCCTCTTATTTGCTTGTTTTCAACTTCAACTCTCAAGTTTACTTATCAATGTCCTCTTAGAATATCTTCTCTTTAAAGTGGTTAATGATGTCAATAGCAGGTTGTGCCATAGTAATCTCCTTCTTTCATTGATAGTTCTCTTAGATAGATCTCCGAGGAGGGAAGGTCTGAGCAATACATGAAGAATTTCTCAAACTCAAAGCGGTACTTAGAATAGTCTCTTCAGGAGGAATGGATGGCATATAATTAGGTTGTGGTTGAACCTATTTTTATTTAAGGCCTTTTAGTTTATCTTCAATTCTTTGAATGTGACCACTTACATCCATCATCTCACTAGTAAGATTACCCCAATTTTCCCTCTCAATAGGTGCCCATTTTTATTTTATTTGTTGCAAATAATCTTTCACATAATGGATCTAGTGAGTAGGATTATCTTGGCCATAATGTATTTGTGACTACAACTCTATTGCATACTTTTCAAGGCTCGCTAAATTTTGTTTAAGTGCTGGTATGTATTGGATAGCTACAAAATAGCCATGATTAGGTTGGCTAGATGGGTAGGATGGCTCATGATAGGGCTACTAAGGGGAAATATTATGATGGAATGGTTGTTCATATGGAGGATTTAGGTAGTAATCTTGCATATTTAACTAATATAGATCCTTAAGCTGCTAGTGAAGATCATAGTGTGGTTGGTCATACTGATGACAGTGAGGATAATATGGATCCATACTGAAAAAATCCATTTGAGACCATTAGTAAGCCAAATTTTGAAAGTAATAAATATTGAAAATATACCTAATCTTCTGAATTCCTCTAAAGGCTAGTGTGTAAAATGAGAGTCCCACTGAGTGTGCCAAAAAGTGTTGTCACTCTAGTGAGTACCCTACTTGAAGATGTGTAAAACACACCCTCACTCCAAATAATAAAATTGGATCTTTTCAGAGTGTAGGTGACTCTATACTAATAAGAACCTCCAGCAAGGGCTGATTCCCTTAAGCTTTATCAATTAAATATGATTTATTTTGTTATTGGGGTGAAAAGGGGAAGGGAAAACTAAAAGGAAAACCTATCTAATAGGGTGATGCACCTAAATTTTTTATATCCTCTGTAAGCTATAGAAACTAATGCACACATATGAATCAATAAAAGTCTTATATTGCCCTTAAGCATAAATATTTTAGATGAAGAATTAATAGAACTTTGGATTACAAAATTATTTTTTTACCTCTTCAAATGACCTATAAAAGGGGAGATAGACAGAAATAGGTGAGGCAAATACCTACCAAAATGAGATATAATCTTAATTATATGCTGATACACAATCAATTACACTCTATTATCTATCAAAACTCATCTGCAATTAAAAATATCCTTTATTGATGTATGGTCCAGAATACAATTTTTGCTTCAACTCCAGGAGTAATACAATAATGGCTTCAAAAGCCAATATATAAGTCTTAAAATCTAAGAATAGACTAAGTGGATTATATTTATGTAAGGATTAGTCTTATTTAACTAAATAAATACTAAAGCCTTTTACAATTATTTAATCAACTCCATTTTACAATTTTTATAAAACTCCTTTTTACAACATTTAGAAAACTCTTAAAAATATCTTTCCTTCAGAAAACATGCATGCACTCTCAAACTTTGGCATGAAAAATAGGTGGTGGGACCCTTTTTTGAAAATTTAATCATTTTTCATGAAAAATACATGCCACATCTTGGAGGAATAATAAACTTGAAGTGAATTTGATGAGGCCTGAAGTGTTTAAAAACTTTGCTTGCATGAAAAGCTAAAAATAGATGAGGAGCTTTAACTATTCAATCCCAAGATATCCTTCCTTTACATGGAAGAATATTACAAAGGTTGAAACTTGCATGAAATAATCTTGTAAAAGTAGGGATGCAGTGTGGGAATCCATTTTTAACTCTTTGACGACCAATTCCATGTTAAACTCAACTTAACAAGTTGATCAATTAAGCTATTTAGACCAATTAGGTGTAAAGGATAATTTTTGAAATTGGACACCATTATAAATAAAATAATAATCCATAAAACCTGAAATAACAAAAAAATAGACCTAAAAAATATTCTTCATCACCAAATATATGATTTTCATGAGAAAACCTTCACTATTTAGTCAACTAGGTTAACTAGGCCTATTTTGCTCCATTTTTTAGCAGACTGACCATTTTGAATGAGCTGGTTGTAGAAATTTTAGGATTATTTATGACCCACTTAATATTTTATGATGAATAAAACATCTTATTATTTGATCCCAATTGATTATATTTCATTTAACTATCTTGTAGATAATTTTACTTGATTTTTCCCATTAAAAAACATGATTTTTCCCCTCATCGATATAGCTATATGCATAAAATTGACATTTATGGAATATTATATTATTTTAATTAACATATGAAAATATTTTAGGTTGATCCATGATTATTTCATGGAAATAAAATCAACTTTTTTCAAAACTAGTTTTTTAAGGTTTTAGGCGGGCTTTGAATCTAAATCTTCAAAATGATGATTCATGAATTACATAACTCCAATTAAAAAAATATTTAAATTTATATATATCACACTTACCCCCATAATATCATTGAAAATATTGGGTTTCCATGCAAAATATATAAAAATTTACCACATGGAGAAATTTTCATGCGGGGTTTTGACTACATTCTAGGTTGCCTATGCTCTTAATGATTGTTTATAAATCACAACTACTTCAGTAATATAAAATATTCATGAAATATAATTTGATATGGGTACTCAAAATATACTAAGATCATTTATCCAAACCCCACATGTGGTGAAATATATGAGCATCTAAACAGGAGGCTAGGAAGGGTGTCTAGAATTGCAAAAAGTGAAAACTTCACCAAAATTAAAATAAATATTCACCTACTTCCCAATGCATTAAAAAATCATTATTGGTTCTGTACCATGATATCAAAACACTCTTAAATCACATTTTTATTGAAAAGTTTAAAAACCCCTTTTTGGCCTATATGGCTATTTGCTTGCATAAGCCTGTATGATCATGGTTTTCATAAAATTTAGAGTTTTGACACTATTTAAATGTTTTATTATGATTCAAAAACATCATCTAATTCTTATCAAACTTTTACCTAGACTTAGAAACCTCTGTGGTACTCTATAATCATGCCTACTCCAATGTTGATCTTCAACGGACATACTAAGGACTGTTACAAAATAGAAGATATATCCACTCATCCAATGGACATAAATTTTTTTTTAAAGTTTCTCCAACTCATGATGACCCTATGTGAAAAATTTTAGGTCTTGAAACTACTTATAGCTCCCAAAAAGTTTAATTTTCTCTCAAAATTGATCCATGTGCATGGATTGTCTACATATTTGAACTTGATGATGTTCTTTTGAAATGATAGTGACAAATTTAAAATCAATTTTTGACATTTTTAAAATCAAAATTAGTGTTTTTAGGCCACAAATGCTTGTTTTGACTAGCTTTAAAGCACTATTGGGTAGATTTAGGAAAGTTTTATATGATATGAGTAGTAATTTGGCCTTGATAGGTCAAATTACCAACATGAATTGTTTCAAAAATTGTGGAATATTTATATTTTGACTACTCATACATGGATTTCAAGACTAGATATGGGACTACGGTCATTATTGGATCATAACCTATCTCTAGGTTCCATTTAGAGCTCTATATGCCTAACCTTACAAACATAAACTATACCATATTTGATGAGGATGAAAATGATAGTGAATAAAAGCCTCAAGAACATCTTGAATTCATTTCAGACCTATACATATATGAATGGATAGTTGACAATCATTAATTTCATCCCTATAATAATATTGAAGATGTAGATTTAGGGGTGTATTATATGGATGAGGAAGGTGATGTTATACCTTGATTAACTAACACCATTCAAGAGGAAGATGGTCTATGGAATTTATTATTTAATATCTCAAGGTAAAATAAAGGTAGTGGAGATAGGGTCATGTTGGTTTCAGCCTCAGATCATAAGTACTATTCATCTACAAGTTTTTAATTCAGTTGCACTTCAAACACAGCTAAATATGAATCCCTTCTGCATGGTTTACAAGAGGAAAGAAGAAGAGGTGTCAAAATTCTTCAAGTCAAGGGTGATAGTGAACTTTTCATACAACAAGTGAGAGGCATAAGTGTATTTAAGAACTATCATTTCAAATATTACAAGCATTATGTATGGGAAATCATAAAGGACTTCTTGGCATTCAATATATAGTCCATACCTAGAGAGGTAAATCAACATGCAGATAGACTTGTAGCCATTAGAGCTCAGTATGAGATTGTGGAATGAATCAAGGTAGCCAATTTCAAGACAAGTTTAAGGTCATATGTAGGCCAACTATACCTAAAAATGATGTGAGATAGTAGGTGTTTGATAATGATGATCAAATTATATGTTTTCTAATGTAAGAGGAAAAATTCTATCACAAGAATGAAAACAAATTCCAACATCATTATGATGATTAGATAGTGAATGTGAGATCTAAAAATCTGCTTAAGGGGATTGTGACATTATAAAGCATATTTAATGAAGATGACCAAGTGAGAAGAGGCAAGGCATGTAGCTTAGCCATTGAGGAATAATACGAGAGGATATAAATCTTTAAATATAAATTGTTGAAGCTGGGAAATATCAACACAGTAGATGAAAAAGTTGTATTTTTTTATTTATTTCAAGAATTTTGTAATGTATTTTCATGGGAATATAAAGTTATGAAAGGATTTTATCCCAAACTTGAACAACATACCATTGAACTAGAGATTAATGCAAAACCAGCCAGGTTGAAATAAAGTCCTATCAATCAAAAAATGGAGGACTTGATGAGAAGGGAGCTTTTTAAGTTTATTGAATCAAAGATAATATTTCCCATTGAACATTCCTCATGGGTGGCAAACCTTGTCCTAGTGAGGAAGAATAATGGGGAAATATGTTTGTGTGTTGATTTTAGGGACCTCAGTAAGGTGTCCCTAAAAGACCATTACCCATTACCCTCAATGGATTAGATTCTTCAAAAGGTGGCAAGTTCTCAAAGGTTATCATTTTTTGATGGATATTCTAGTTATAATCAAATTATGGTCAAAGAAGAAGATAAGCATAAGAATACCTTCACCACAAAATGAGGCATGTATGCATACATGAAGATGCCCTTTGGACTATCCAATTTTGAGGAAACTTTTTAGATGGAAATGGATGTTTCATTTGAATGTTTGATCAATGATATGGTGCTTATCTACCTAGATGACATCACTATTTTCTCAAAGGACCTAGTTGATCACATTGCTCACTTGAGGTTAGTATTTGAAAGATGCAGAGAGTTTGGTGTATCATTGAATCATAGAAAATGTATATTTGGTGTTCATGTGGGTAGATTATTGGGTCATGTAGTGTCTAAGGATGGTATTTACATGGACCCTGAAAGAGTTGAGTCCATCATATCCTTAACCTTTCCTGAGCACAATAAGGGTCTGCAAAGTTTCTTAGGAAATATTAATTTAATAAGAAGGTTTATCCCAGGCTTTGAAAAGTTGGTTAATCATCTTACTAATATGTTATGAAAATTCAAGGAGTTTACATGGAACAAAGAAGGTAGGAGGAGTTTTGAGGCCACCAAAGAGGTCATCTCTCATGCCCCTACACTTATTAATCCTAATTTTAACAAAGAATTCTACTTGTATGCTTTCTCTACATTAGATGTAATCTCTACCATGTTGATGCAGTAGAATGAACAAGCTTTGGAACATCATATTAATTTATTTAGTCAACCCTTGGAAGGGTATTAAGAGAGGTATAAATTTGTATAAAAACATTTTCTTTTATTAGTGAGATTTTTGAAGAAGTTTAGGCACATGGTCTCCAATAGTAAGATCATACTCATGGTGGTACACCCATGTATTAAAGAGTTTATACTCAATAAAGACCTCAATGAGAAAAGAGTTGGATGGGTGACAAAATGCATGGAGTATGACCTTGAGGTTAGAGTTAAAAATCTTGTAAGGGGTATAACATTATGTGATCACCTTCAAATAAAGATAAAATAAGGTAAATACCAAGTATTTGTAGTCTATGACAACCAATAGGTTATTGTAGAAAACACACCTTTTAGTTAGACACATGATACAATCAGATTTATTAAGTTAGGCCAATGTCCTATGGGGATAGATAGATATAAGAAAAGTCACTTCAGGTTGAAAAGTATACATTATTTCTTGATAGATGGATTACTTTTCAAGAGAGACATAGGAGGCATGCTTTTAAGGTTTGTATAATCATGCCAAATATATAAGCTAATTGAATAGTTCCATGATGGTCTAACTAGTGGGCACTTTGTTTCCAAGACCAAAACCTTTAATACCATTATAACTAGGTACTTTTGGCCAACAATTTCTAGAGATGCACACTCTTGGGTAAGTAAATGACCAAAATGTGCAATGTTTGTTGGCAAGGAGAAACTCACTACCCTTCCCTTGTAGCCAATACAAGTAGAATAACCTTTTATGAAATGGGGCTTAGATTTCATAGGGATGATATACCCCCCTTCAAGTAAAGGACATAAATGGATCATTATATCTTCAAACTACTTTACAAGATGGGTTGAAGCAACTACCCTCAAGGAAGCTAATGAAGATTTTGTTTTGGACTTTAATGATAGCCTTGTGACCATATTTGGTGTGCCATCTACAATGATTTCTAATAATTATTTTGAATTTAGTAGCAATAAGGTATGTGAGTGGGATATTTTACATGGAATTTATCTCAAGGCATCCTATGACTATTACCCAGAGGGAAATGGACTAGCAGAGTCTATGAATAAGAACTTATTGAGGACTATTAAGAGAACTATGGAAGATAGTCAAAGGGAGTGGCATACTAGATTAAGGACTACCCTATGGGAAGATAGAGTGATACTAATAAATATACTAGACACTCCCCATACCTTCTTATCTATGTTAAAGAATCCAAGTTTCATATTTCTCTTGAATTACATGCATTAGAGATTACACACCAATTTGAGATCTTTGAGAGTGATGCTAAGTAGATAAGGTTGAATGAACTGAGATAGCTTGAAGAGATAAAGGACACTATTATGCACATCATGTGGTCCAATCAGTGCCAATTAAAGAGGTTATTTGATAAAAGATATTCCTTGAAGACATTCCAACAAGGTGATATAGTCCTTAAATGGGATGAAGACCATACAAAACTAGGAAAACACTCCAAGTTTGACAATCTTTAGAGTGCACCTTATGTCATCATAGGTTACAAAGAAAGAAATGCCTTTATGCTTGTTAAGTTGAATGGAGATAGCTTCCCATCCCTATCAATGGCAAGTATCTTAAATTATACTAATAGTTTTATCTCATGATCTTTATACATAGGTAGATAGGTCTGTCTTTACTTCCAAGTGCTCTTGCACATTCCTCTATTTATTGTTTTTCTATTGTTTAGGTAGTTTTTTGGTGTGTTTTTGTCACTTTTATGTTTGTGTGTGTCTCAATATTTCAAAGTGTTTCCAAGAGTTATGAAAAATCCTTATTTTAATTAATACTTCATTTTTCAAGCAATCATGAGCAAGCTTTATCAAATTTTAGATTCCATGACCAGCAGGCTGGTCGAGCTAGTTAAGTCACCAGAAATGTTAGTCAATTTATAGGATTAGAAATTGACCAACCCCATAGCTTAAGGGGTTATGGCCTATGTTCAACATTGACTTAATAGTCATGTTGAAATCACTGAAGACATGTTTAGTCATTTTCTTGTATAGTCATATTTCAATCTTGTCTTAGTAACCCTTGTGTGAATTTTTACATGAAAAGGATGTTTTTGTGTTGTCTTTACACTATAGATTTGGTACCTTAGAACATTTTTTATCTACAGATACAAGATTTTAAAAATTATTTAGTAGTTTAGGATGTGCTTGGGGATGTGAAAATTAAGCCTCATAAAATAGGAATTTTAATTTAAATGTCCCTAAGGATAAGCACGGGGCTAAAAAGTGGCATGATCTCAGGTTCTCAAGTAGAAGATCTATGGCATGTGGGTAGTCAATGAGTCAAAAATATCACTAGAGTATATCAATTATTTGCATTCTATTATATTAAATAGCCAATGACACATAAATGAATCTTAGGTTATTTGGTCTAGGTACATCAATGGAGCATGTTCACTCATACAAAGTAGATCTGACAGTGAGTAGTGGGTCAAAAGGTTAGTGGATCTTAAGAACAAACATGTTGGTGACAAATGTCTTAAGCATGTTAAACTAGTAAAAGATGTATGGGTCACATTGATTTATATAGAGAAAGATCGATGGTGTGTGTAAGGTCAAGAAGTTAATGGAGCTCAAATCAACCATGAGGCCACCAAGTGTCTTGATTTGATAGGCCTAAATTAATGATCGATGATTAATGAACAAAGTTGAGCCTAAGAGACTTTCAGTGGAGGTCGATGAGGTGGTTTTTGAGCTAGACCCAAGTAGATTAATACATAATGTTGAGTTTGAGTATGATCCTAGGATGAATCATAACAAATATTTCATGTATGAATGACACCATTACATATTAGGTCAAGGATCAATGGCCAGCATTGAATGTAAACTTTTGGGATCAAATGAGATGATAAAACATGTCCAAAATATATAGTGTGATTGAGCTTATAGCAAATAATGTATTTTGTAAAGGATCCTAATCATTTAAGAGCTATTAAAAGAGCAATAATGCATGGAAAAGTGGGAGAAAGATTTTTGAGACTATTGTAACTATTTTTCGAGGTGGGCCTCGTGAATTAAAATATTTTAAGGATCATAAATTTAGAAAGAAAACATATTGAAATGATTGATTCAATGGTTGTAACTATTGTTTTGAGTGTAATTGAGCTCATTGATGACTTCATTAGCACTAAAGTTTCTCTATTGATTTTATTTCTTCCTATAAATGTAGGAATCAAGCTCTTGATTTTCATCCCTCAGTTGGGTATAACAAACCTCTGCTAAAATCACTTTATAAACTCTTTGAAGTAATATAAAATAATTTCATATTCTAGCTTAATGCTAAGTGTACTTTATTAGAGTTTGATTTACAGAATGTATGTTGTCTATTCACCATCTGTAGGTCCTTCATGTAACTTGATTTAAGACTATTAGTTTCTTCTAGGTTGTGTGAAGTGTTAGCTAGTGAGGTTTATCTTGAAGTGTCATAAGTCCATTTGTGTCTTAGATAGACCTATCTCTATCTATCCTTCAAAATGTATGCCTCTTTTTAACCTTCATTCAAAATACTCATGTTTGGAACCTTGTTATTGAATTTGATCAATTCTTATCACCCTTGGATTCATTAGTAGTCATGAAACTATCTAAGATGAGAGTGGATCATTTAACATTTGGTGTATTACCACACATAAAGTAGTTTTTCATTCATTTATTTTCTTCCCTTTTCATCCCAATAGATTAAGGTTTAAGAAGATATATTCAAATTGTCATAACTGAAGAGCTATCCTCATTAAAAACCCTAGAGGTCTAGCCTAAAATTAGGTATCCCACAACCTAGGTTCATTCCTATATTGGACTAGGTTTGAGTAGAGGACCTAAAAAATCCTTTGCTCAACTAGGGTGCATCCTAAGTCTCCAATAGTATCAAGCAATGTTGAAAACACCTACGCCATGTGGAAGAGGAAATCATATTCAATAAATCAACTCTTATATTTTGAGACCTAATGAAGTATTTCTTCAACTCCTCTCTTTATTTTAACTCTCAATGGACACTTGTCACCTCTCTTTCTCATATGCCCTTCTCTCTTATTCTTTCTCATTTATCTATAAATTGATCTTTGATAGTCTTTGTATGTATCCTCCACCTGGGTATGGTGAATCCCGACCCATTTACAAGATTTTGATCAATCAAAAACTTATTATTTTACCTCATCCTTTGATGGTTTTTAGTATATGTGTGTGATTAATTGATCATGCCAAGTGATTAGCTTATTTTCCTTCATATGTTGTCCTTTTCTAGCATTTTTATTCATTTTTAAAGATTTCTTGCAGATCTTACAAAGTTTCCAAGTGAATTATGAAAGTTTGAGTGAGTTATCTACTCATTAATGTCATTTTATGACCACTTGTTTATTCTTCCTAATCCAAGCATCTTTCACAACATTCATATGAAATGTTGATGTAGAGAAGCAAATTAAGATATTTGTTTATTACTTAGTCTCATTTTTGATGTCCACATTGAGTTGGTTGGTAGTGGTCAACTTATTTGTTGCATCACCTCTATTAGAATAGGTTTTTCTCTCCCTTTTCCTAATAACTTGGTATATTAGTGAATGAGCCTAAGTGATACATCTAGGGGATCTATCCATATAACCTAGAGATTCAATCCACCTAAAGGTCACTTTTAACCTAGGATTGTCTCCATGTTATCCCAAATTTGGAAGACTTGAACAATCTTCCAAGGGTAAGAATTTAGGCTATAACACCTATATCTTTGGAGAACTACATTTGGATTGAATTTCATGTTGGACTTAGTGTCCATGAAACTATGTAGGTTGCATCCACTTGCTTAGTACATACAGAGTTAGCTCAGTTACTCTTTCTTATTTCTTCTATCCCACACATTTTTTTTGTTCATGTCATTGTCCCTTATAGCTTAGTGGAAACATTTTCCATCTTGTTTGTGTCATTATTCCCTAGTAGCCTAGGGGAGAATTTTACAATTGTAACCTTTGTTTTTTTTCCTTATAACCTAGGGGAAACCTTATGTCATTTTTTCTTGTGTTGTTTTACATGTGTTTTTTCCACCTAGCTTAGGTTTAACCCTTTTTCTAAGCACAACACCTCTACTACACATGCACAAACAATTTGTTTCTTTTATTTTGTTTGTTACTAATTTTTTATTATATTGTTGTTTGTTTAGTTTAGTTTCTTTATTTGTGTAGTTTATTTTGTTTGTTTCATTGTCTTGTTTGTTTGTTTATTTATTTATTTTGTTTGTATAGTTTATTTGTTTATTTTTTTTTGGTTTTTTTTTGTTTCATTTGTTTTTTTGGTTCTTGTCTATTTGTTACCTTTTTATGCCTTCCTCTATTAATGTGGGTCTATTACATTTTATTTACACTTTAGTCTTGATTATCCATATCTCATACTTAGGTTGTGAATATTTGTATCTAGTCCTACACTTGGTTTATTTATTTTATATTTATAATTGGAATTTGATTATTCATGTCTTATTCCCAGGTTGTTTATATTTACATATAAACGATGTTTTCCATGTTTATGGCATACATTATTATTATAGGTGTTAATAAATATGATGCATAATATCAAAAAATAAAATAGACATCAAACCATTAGATACTATCGGTCAATGTAATGAAAGTATTTCCTTGAGATCAAAACTATCCAAATACGCAAACACATGTCTAAACCCACTAAGTAATAATTAGATAACTATGATTTATTATGTGTTAATACAAACATGCATCTCTTGCTAGGCATACATATAAGTCATACAACATAAGCATATAAATAATAGGGAATTATATCATATATATATAAAAGCAATAAATTAACATAACATATATGTTTAAATCAACATAAACATGTATAATGCCAAACAATGCTAAACATGAGATCAACATGGAAATAAACATAGCCATTGTATATATAAAAAATGAAAACTATACATGTACAAAGGCCCTAAAGGACAAAATATGAATGTCAATGTATCTCAAAATTATTACATACAATATATATATATATATATATATATATATATATATATATATATATATATATATATATATATATATATAATGTATAAATTACAATAATGTTCAAAAGTGCCAATACTCAACTCTGAATCTGAGAATCCATGGAACCTGTAACAAGAGGTGAGTTTGGTGGCCTTGGTAGTCTTGGTGGTGTAATAGGTCATGTCTACTAAAGAGATTGACCTAAAGATCATATAACATGTGTCTAAGTCCTCAATTGACCTGATATACTAAATTCTCTTTGAGCATGCCATACCTCAAAAGTGGTTATTTTTCAGTCCCTAGGAATAGTAGTATCATATGCCCTATAGTATAATGAGGCCTCATCCTTAGATAGAAGGCTCTAAATAATCATATAATAAAAGCATTCTTATGTATTAACTCTTTGAGCCTCATCATGCTTGTTTTGGAGCCTCTAGACATATAATAAGGCTTGGACCCTATCTATGATAGCTTGATCTCACTCTATTGCAATCTGTGCATGTATCTAGACCATCTTACCCACCTCTAATTTTAGTTGGGTAATATTTAATTAAAGGTGAGTCATATCCTCATCATAGATGTCTAGTTTAGTCTGTATATCATCCACTCACCACTCTAAACATATAATGTCCCCCAACCTAGTGGTGATATCCTCATCCAAAATATCTATGTCCCTACATGCCTTAGCTATGATTGAAGGCCCTACTTGGCCTAGATTAATATAAGTGCCTATTAAACCTATCATGATAATATATAACATGATCATGGCTAGAGTTTCATCCCTTCCATCATCCCCTTTTCCATCATAACCTATATCATCCCATCCATAAAATTATTCATCATCATCATCATCATCATCATCATCATCATCATCACCACCACCACCACCACCACCTCCACTTTTATACTAGGTACAACCACTATCATTAGACATGATAGATGTATCAACCTCAACACCATCAATATCCATAGGCATATAACCACCTACCTAACATAAGATAGAAAGCCTCAAAGGGCACACATGTATCCACTAGTGAATATACTCAAGTGTAACACTTGCATCTACCAGCCCCCTATATATGCCCATGTTTTCCATAGAAAACTCAAATATATGGTAGTAATACATGCCTCTAAATGACTAGGGTGTCCTGAATGACCTCTCTGGTCACATGTGCAAACCACATTAGCTCCTTTAGCACATCTTGTGTCATGCTAAACTACTGAATTATCTAATCTAGGTAATACTCCTCAATAATGTGTGATTTTGTACCTATGAGAAATCACTTAGATTTTAGGTATGTTGTATACCAACCATCTATGAACTAATGGAACTAATGTATAAGATATGGTCTCTAGATAAATATAAATGGGGTGAGCTCATTTAACATGTAATGGTAGAATTATATCTCTCCATAGTATCCTTGTCATCCTACTCTAGTCTATGCCTATCCATATTCCAATGGTCCTCTAGGTCTAGGACCCATATTTAACCCATTGGTCATTCAATGGAGATATTATTCCACATACTATAATTAGTGTAGATACTCCAATGTTGTGTCCTCCTTTATATACCACCATATGAATATCCTTGTATAGTTTCAAAAAAATAGTTAAACCCCATACAAATCATGTAACCTTTTCCATCATGATATGAATGATGTCTCTAAGTCCCATGTGAAAATAGAGGCCACTATTTTTAGGAAAAAAACACCACTAATAATATCTATCAATACCATGACCTTCCTATTAATGAGTATTGCAAGTGAAAGATCCCTAAGGGATAGGTCATCAGGTCATATATCTATGTGAATATCAAGTATATCTATATCAAAATTCCCATAAATCATGGGAATTATATAATAGATAATCAAGTGATCTAACATGACCTACTACCATGTTATATCAATCTAAAAGATCCTATGTCCTCTCATCAATATCTTGAGGATACATGATGTATCCTCAAGAGTGGAAGTCACCTCTCTAGTGGGTAGGTGGAAGCTCAAGGTCTCACTATGCCACCACTATGCCAATAGGCTTAGGTAAGATCAATCCACATAAATAATTTACATTTATGCCATGTTTTATAAGTCTAGAACTTGAAAAATACTAGTCATCTCCACCATCTAGATATGTAGTATGTGTAAGTAGTGGGAGCAATGTTCCTTGATATCAAAATCCCTAGTTACTCTTACAATCATAGACATATTAGCATTAGCCTATATCTATGTTGTTATCTAAGAGTATGCATATCCTACCAAGATTATTTAACCCTCTTTCCTAGAGGTTGGACGCCTATTGGGTCCATCTTGTACACTCAATATTCACCCTTAGAGGGGGTTCTTGAGAACCTTTCTAATTGATCTACACAATGGGAATAACCCTAGGTTGTGGGTCACCTATATTGGGGTTAGACCTCTGAAAAAGGTTTGATTCCTCTTGATGATCACCTAAACTAATGATAAATTATTGTTTCATAGGGAAAAGTCTTAGAAAGAGGATAAGGGTTCTCAATAAGGATAAAATGGTGATGTAACAAATCTAAATGGAAGCTCATATAAGCTTGAACACACACTGGATCAACATAGGACAACCATACCTTACACAACCTCATAATATCAATAGTTGCATAAAATTTCATAGGAGAGGTTCCAATTCAAACACTAATATATACCTAAAAGTTAGCTTGAAAACACCATCAAAGAGGAGGGTAGAAGGATAGTAAACTAGGAATATTTTCCTTCATCAATTCACCATACACAAGCCTACTAAGAACTGATTCAAGACAAGAGATAGGTAAAGAGTTGATCCTATTACTTCAAAATGTAGTTCTTAAAATAAATTGATAGGGTTTAACCATATCAGATGAGAATAATTTTACAAGAGTCTCAATGAGTATCCTTATCCCAAAAAAGAATGAAAAATTCTAAGAGTTAAGAACCCCCATAATGGGAATGAGACTAGGATATATAGGATAAGGGAGAGAGAGAAATAAAATGAGAGCATGCCATCAAAAAGGGAACACCCCATGCTAGATCATTAATTGAGCTTGATCTACCACATTTAGATATAATGAATTCTTTACCACCTTTTTAATCAATTAGGACATTGATCATGTCTTACCAAGTGGGAAAGGTCCCCAAAGGTTTTGAGGACACATTGAATGCACCTAGCTAAAAGTCTTAACAACCAAATCATTTTATTTGATCCTTCATGGCATTTCCCATTGAAGATAAAAATTTCATGCTCATAGATATAATATAATGATGGCATTATCTATTTTAGATGGTTTCCTTTTGAAAATATGGCCACATTTAAGGATGAGGACCCTTTGCATTTATCACATATCTACTCCATTTCCATGTCTAGATCAATGGTCTATTATATATGTAGAAAACTAATCTAAGATTATTGTTTTTACTATACTTGTCCAATGATGTAGACATATAGACTTCATAGCCCCTTTTTTGTATTATATTAGGTCCAAATAGACTCACTTTATATTTTCAAGGATTGACAATATACCATATGCATGGATCCTTTTAAGAATGGCAAAAATAGTCATATAAATAATGCTACATGATATAAATTTATGAACCAAAGGTCCGTATTTATCCTTAATGGTGATCCCTTTATATTATTTATACCTCAATACATGGCTATTTCCACTTCATGTCATTAGATTGATCTCTAATGGTGGAATGATAACCTTGAAAGACCTTGTTTATTTTGGTCAAAAACTTGTTCTTATGGTTGGACCTTATCCATCAAATATTGCTTAGGCCAAACAAAATGCTTTAATCTATATTCTCTCCCATTAGCCTCACATATCCTTGCTAACTTCTTAACTTACTTGTATACCATCCAATCAAAATTCATGAATGAATGTGTTCTATTTATTTCCTATTATGAAGATCTTTAGACATTTAAAATTGCTCATGCATCATTGGACCAAGATGTAAAAAGTAATCCAAGCCTTTGATTTATCTAGGCTCACTCTATTATTAGTTCTTACACACCATCAGATCATTGGTATAAATGAACTCAGGCTATTCATCTATCTTGGACCCACCTTATATTTAATGAATGCGTACCATTGGATCTTGGCTTGATGAAACCGCACTATAGGATCTTTGGTATGATTTCGTATCTTTAATGAGATTTTAACCAAGGACCTTTTGACTAATTTGACCCCAAAATGAACTATTATATATCATGTGTTAGTATGTGAAGTCACATGGCCTATTTGATCTTGATAAAATTTAAACCCTTTAAGTACTTTTAAATCCAAATGGTAATTTTTTGAACTTCAAACTTGACACTTGCATGGATGTCTTGATATATAGGTTCCACTTTGAATCTCTATATCTTAGGTTATAAATATTACATGGACATGAAACATGCAAATCATGTTATTTGCATGAATATATTTGATTGTGTATGATCTAATAGTCATACAAGGATTTATAATAATATTTATAAACTATGTAAGTAACCTAGTTTTTTTGTTCTTATGTGATATCCTGATGATGGTCTGGCTCATTTAAGCTTATGCTAAATACATTTTATTAAACCTTTAAAACTTTGAATGATTTCTTGAGGCTTATACAAGCTTATCCATGACCCTATATTTCTTAAATACCATGAAACCTGATTAAGAACTAGTTATTTTCTCTATAGATAAATAAAATTGTATTTTAAGCAAGCTTAAAGTGTTTTAAAATCTTTGTGAGTAATTTTCAGATCTTTGGACTACTCAATCCATTTATAATTTTTGATCATTTATTCAACATGAACTTTGATCATTTTCTTTGTCCATACCAAGACTTATAGAATCTTTACTAAAATTTCAAGTTCTATATGTGGGCCAAAATTTTGCCAACATTTTTGGTGACATCTTAGGGTTACATGCCTGCAATGCACTAATAGTGCCCTTAAACTAGTCGATTAGGCATATGGAGTTCCAACACTTCTCTCAATTGATCATGAAGATAACGCAATGCTATCCCTTTCTTTAATCTCTTTGAAACAATAGGAATAAAATAAAATAGAATAATAAAGTGCCCAAGGTACTTATTGAAAAGGAAACACATAGTAGAAAGAAAGTGTGCATAAGGCACCTAGAGGAAAGCATATAAAGCTATTCTAACATGTATAATACATTACAAAGGATGTAATGATTCTAATAAAAAGGATTCAAATCAATTCCATTGACTAGGATTGGTAATACCTCTCCATCTAGTAGGGCAAACTAAAAAGCATTATGTTCCTTGTATCTATGGATCAAATAAGGACCATTCCACAAGTTGTTAAATTTGGTATGGTTTCCTAGTTTAGCCTTATTTGAGTCCTAGTTGAGGAATATATCCTCTTCCTTATATCTCCTTGTTGTAGCTCTCTTATCAAATGTATTTTAGACTTGATCTTGATGTGACTCTAGCATTTTCAAAGAAATATCCTTGGTTTTTTCTAGCTCCATGAACTCTATCATCCTTGCATTCATGGGTGCATCCTCTATTAACTCAAGCTACTGGGCTAACTCTAAATCAAGAAGCTCAAGAGAGATGGGAAACTTATATTCCATTCTATATATAATAACATATGGATAGTTTCCAATGGTAGCTTTAGAAGTCACTCTATTATCCCATAAGGTTGTCTTTAGCATGGTGTGCCATGTTATCTAATTCTCTTCCATGGTCCTCCTAATGATCCTTAGCAAATTCTTATTTATAGAGTCTACCAATTAATTTCCTTCAGGATATTAGTTATAAGAAATGTTGAGGTAGATGCCTAGTTTGAGATCCCACTCACTTTTATTCATACCAAGGAATTATAATGCAATATCTAAAATTATGGTAGCTGGGACACCAAACCTGATCATAATTATATCATAGAAGTCCAAAATATCACCCTCATTATCCTCCTTCAAAGCAATGGCTTCCACCCACCTATTGAAGTAGTCAATTATAGTGAGAACCCATTTATTCCCTATAATTGATGGTGGATTGATCATTCCTATAAAGTCTAAACCCCATTGCATGAAGGGTTGCTCCACCTAAATTAGATTAAGTCAAAGGGCTACCAATTTTTGCTTCCCTATAAAGAGAACACACTTATGACATTTTCTAACCCATATATGAGCATCCTTGAAAATATTGGGCCAATAATAACTAACCCTCATTACCTTTGTTTTTGTGGTTCTAGGTGTAAAATGACCTCCTATAGGTCCATCATGAAACTCCTCCAAGAGTTTAGTCACCTGGTCATAATCTATGCACCTAAGGAGTACCCTATTATGTTTTATAATAAAAATAAAAAAATAAACTAATGCATAAGGTATGGATTAAATATTAAAATACATTCTCTTGGCTCTATCCAAACCTTGGGGGAATTTTCATATTTTTAAGAAGTGAGTCACAACTTGAAGCCAACTCTTTTGAAATGGAGATGAACTTGCTTGTGAGTTATCTTGGGTTACCAAAATATATTCCTTATCTTCTTAGATATCCTATACCATGTGATCACATAAGCCCTTACCTCTAACTAGCTTGGTGACCTTGATCGCCAAATCATATTCCATGACCTTGGTGATCCAGCTTGCTCTTTTATCACTTAAGTCCTTGTTAAGGAGGAAGTCCTTACCTCTAGGATGAGACATCATAAAATGAATCCTATTGTTGGAGAGCATGGGTCTAAACTTATTGAGACTACATAAGGCTACAAGGACTTGTATTTAAATTAAAGTGTACTTCAACTCATATATTTAGATCCCTTGACTAATAAAGGCATTTGACTGCTCCATTCCTTAGCCATTCTTCTAGATCAAAATAGTTGATATGTTGTCAACATTGGTAAAGGCGTATAAAATGAAGTCCTTGGAAAAGTTAGGATTCAAGAGTGATAAGGAATAGGCAATGGTTTATTTGATGGCCTTAAATGCTACCTTGCCTTCATTAGACCAAATAAACAATTGGCTCTTTTTCAACATGATGGTGATAGGTTTGACCAGGTTTGCAAAACTAGGTATGAACCTTCTCACAAAGTTGATCTTCCCAAGGAAGTCATGGATCCCCTTCTTGTGATTTGGCAAAGATAAGGCTAAGATAACACTTACTCTATCAAATTCAATGGATAATCCTTATTTTGAAATAATGTGACCCAACAACTTATGTTCATGCATAGGTAACACACATTTCTTAAGATTTAAAGAGATCCTTTACTCTCTATATCTCTAAAATATTAGCCTTAAATGGTCCATGTGATCATTATCTTTCTTGGATAAGACTGTGATGTCATCTAAGTAGGCCCATACCATTTGATTTAGCAACCCTTGAAAGGCCATGTCTATTATTCTTTGAAAGGTTTACCCATAATTGGATAATCCAATAGGTATCTTATGGTAAGAAAATTTGCCCCACTTGGTGGTGAATGTAGTTTTATAATGTTCTTATTCTCTCACAGCACCTAGTTATATCTTGAATATCCATCTAATAAGCAGAAGTATTTTAAACCAAAAATTATTTGAAGGGCATTCTCTATGGATGGTAGAGGCTATTGGCCCTTCAAAGAAATTCTATTAATGTCCTTGAAGTCCACACACAACCTGATCTCCCCATTCCTTTTCATTATAAGTACTAAATTAGTTACCCATGAGGAGTGCTTAATTGGGAAGATGATCTTGGATTCAATAACCTTGGTCAATTCCTTCCTCATGAGATATTAAATCTTGGGGTTTATGGGCCTCTTCTTCTACTTGATAGGCTTGGAATTAGACTTTATTTCTATAATGTGTTGTGCTAATTTGGATCAAAGCCCCTTAGGTCACTATATTACCAAGCAAAGATGTCTACATATTCTCTACAAAGCTCTATGAAAGCATCATTTTTAGCCTTAGTACTCACCTTCCCAATTTGGATAAGTCTACCCTTAAAGATAAGGAGTCTTTCATAGTTATCTTAATTTTTTGACATCACTACTTTATCCTTTCTCATATGGTCTCCTTCATTAAAGACACCTTCTAGTGTGACTAGCCCTTTAGGAAGCTTATTAGATCTTAATTGAACATTTTTATCCCCATACTAATGTTATAACTTTTCTTGGTTGATATAGGATAACTCTACTTCCTACTATAAAAAACATGCAATTTGTTTGTCACTTTCAAAGACCTACCAATGAACTTCATTATCTAGCACTGATGGTCTCATTACCACTTTAACATGTGGTTGCACCTTAGTTCTTTTCAATTCATTAGGGATGTCAAAATGAGCCCCCATAGCTATTAGCCTATCATCATGTTGATTTTGTCCCCTTAGGATTGATTAGATGTTAAAGGACTTAAAGTCCTCAATTAGGTCCCACACTCTATGTTTTTAAGACCTTATTAAGGGATTCTTAGTGATATTCTAACCTCTGACTTCATACACAACAAATTCACTATCCCCATAGACTTTACAAATGATTGATCCCTCTCTTACTAGCCCATTGAAGGCCATGGATGAGGCCCTCATATTTTAATTCATTCTAAGAAAAACTAAATTGAAACCTATACGAATATAAGTACTTATCATTTTTAGGGGGCACTAACACAACACCTACACCCACTCCATGCTTACTCCTTAAACCATCAAATAATAACTTCCATAGATCAGTAGGATCTTCTTGAGGCCTCATAAGGGATATTTCTTCATGTAAATAGTAGACACCTATGTCCCTTTCTTTAACACCTTTTAAGGGGTCCACCAACTAGATGTCACTCAATAAGTCATTAAAGAACATGTTTGGTATCTTTTAGATGAGTGTTTAGCTTCTAAGCAATTATGAATTCATCTCCATCAATAATTTTGTAATTGATGTTGATATTATATAGTTCATAAGGATTTATGTGGAATTATGCGATGGGCTCAGATTTGATTGACACTTTAGCCCCATATCTTGTTATGAATTCCATATATGACCTATTTAGCACCATATCTTGGCACAATTCCAATATTTATAGTGAAATCCCTAGATAGGCATAGTACAAAATGAGGAGGCACATCCAAGACCCATACATTTTGAACCACTGAGACACTAATATAAGCATGTAAGGTCAAGTTGAGGTTTCTAACTATGTCATGTGGCTTAGTGGAAGAACCATCAAGTTGAAGTACGTCTTCAGATTGGGGCTCATATTTTATACCAAGCTAATCATACATGAACTTTTGCATTACCAAGGTAATATCCCCACTCTATCCACTAAGCAATTGTGCACTAAGTAATTACCAATGATCATTGAAATATAAAAGGGGGGAGACTTAACTGCTTTACTTGATTGCCCTTCATTTGGTCCTTTAGCTACATTGGTGAGATCTACATTTTCCTTGCTTAGTGTTTTATCTACAACATTAATCTTTGATAGTCCTTCTTGAAGGATGTCTACATGACTAGGCATGGAGATCATGTCCCACATTAGAACACTCACATTAGACATTTTATTTTGTTCCACAATGTTTATGGGTGAACCACCAAGCTTTGGTTGTGATTTAGGAACCACAACTGCACCATGAGATTATGAGTTTTGAGGTACCAAGGCATTTCCCTTATTTTAACCCCTTAAAACTATTAGGACCTTTGGAAAAATAGAAAGGCCAATTGGATTGGATATTGAAGAAGTAATGGTTGGAGGCTCCTTACTTTATTCCTAGTTACCATCCATGTTTCTTCTTTTGAATCTTATATTAGATGCCACTGAAATATAAACCTAGCTAGAACTAGCCTATTATTTAAGTGTATAACACTCTTTTTTTCATAGTTCACCATTATAACACCTAACTGGCATAGTTCTTAACCAAGGTTTTGACCTTGTTGAGGCTCTTTTGGTTTGGTCATCATAGGTACTTCTATGTGTTGATCCATAAGATGTTGGTTGTACCCAAAATTATCAACTTGTTGCCATTGATCATTGGGATCTTGGGTGAAATCAGTGGTTGGGAAAATAGATTGCCCAAAAGACTAATTCCAAGGAATGAGACTCTTATCCTCTTGGGATAAATCATTTTAAACTAGGACCAAGGTATTTTAAGTGCTTGCAAAATTAAGGTTATAGTTTTTTTTGCCTATTGTAGCCATGTTTCCCTTTTACTTGATTTTGACCTTGGCCTTGGTAGTTCCATTTATATGGTTTCCTATTTTATTGAAAATCTTATTTTTGAGGGTGATATGTATGTTCATAAGGCCTATTTAAATTGTACTACCTCTTAACATTTACTCACTCATTTCCCAAGGATTGGAACATGCTTTTGAGCTCTTAAATGTTGTTTTTCTCTTGGGAATCATTGTATCCACTAGTGAAATATTTATCTTATTTTGATGCAAGTATTGAAAAAATTATTAGCATAGGAATAATGACATACAGTGGAGAGATAAAAATAGAAGGTGGTATAATTTTAGGAAATAAGGGCATTAGTGGTCAAGGTGTAAGCTTTCCATCTTGAACCAAACAATGTTTTACTTTGATGGCCATCTCATAAGCATATAGAAGTATATGCCCTCCCATAGATTGAATCACAACTATTATATCACTATTTAAATCCTTAAAATAGTAAAGGAAGACAAAGTCAAGGGTTGGTCTAACTGAGAATGGGATTCTATACCAAGTTTTTTAGAACATTGTGTTAAAGTCTTGCATGACTTTATAATGAGCTCTCTTAATGGTAGTTACTTGCTTTGCAAGTGAAAAATGGTCACTTTTGACCTCAAATATTTTACAAAAAGCCTCTCCTAAATTGTCCCATGTTTGAATGGAATTAGTTTTAAGTCTTCTATACCAATCAAGGGCCTTTCATTTGAAATAAGCAACCAATAACCTAATAGCTATATTTTCCTTAGTGACATTATAGCTATTGAAAAAATTGGCTATGTCCATGAGGTGCTCAGAAGGTGTTTTATCTTGGTCTCAAGTATAATAGGGAACACTTTTAAGGGAAGAAACTAGGATAGGATCATATTAGGTAAGGTCTATAGGTATTTAACCATTAAAATCCACAAAAGGCAAAGGTCTAGGGGATGCCATGTCTAAAAAATGATTTATTAAGGACCTCTTTATAGGGATAGGCCTTGAAAATGACTTAAGAGTAAAGTTTCCTTGATATGGATTTGTATTGGCAAGCCTTAATATTTTTGATGAATTAGAAGTAGTTTAACAAATTTAAAGGGAACAAATATTACAGCTGACATTGTTGTCACCTTTGGCATGAGAGATAGCTACTTCTCTACACCAAATTTTTGATTGTTCCTTTGGAGTTACTAAATGCTACTACATGAAGTTATGACTACTGTAAATTTGATAAAATGAAAATCTACTTTTATCGATATTCCTTGAACTATGATCCCACTTGGCATGCTAGAAATTTTTATAGGCTCAACATATACCCTTGGAGGTAGTTATTTAGGCCCCTTCCAATTTAAATACACAATGGGAATAACCCCAGGGTATGGGTCACCTATGTTAGGGTGGAACCTCTTGAAAAATTCATCTTCCTCTTGATTCTCACAAAAATTAATGCTAAACTAAAACTTTAAAGGGAAAAAGTTTAAAAAGAGGATAAGGGCTCTGTTGGTGGTCAAGATTGCACCCTAGATGGAAGTAAAAGTGTTTAGGTTCTACTTCCAAATCTAAGCCAACATGGGACTAACTGTTTCTATGCAAAATTGCTTTCTATATTCAAAAGAAGAATAAAGAAACTAAAAGAAATGGTCAAGGCTAGAAGTACCTGATAAAGTCGTGCGCACCAAAATCAGACGTTGAAAGATTCTCCTCTTTGGCTGTGGAGGAATGACACCTGCGAAGAAAAGGCTAAAACACGAAAAAACGTTAGTCAAAGGTATGGTGGGCTGTCAGGCGAACGCCCGATCCCGGAAGTACGAAGACTTCCTAGAAGGATATCAACCCACTGATAAAAAAGTAGAATATTGGATGAAAGTAGATAATAATGACAAAAATAAATGACAAAAAATAAAAGTGCGTACCTGATATGCAGCACTGTTCTACACAGTCACCGGCGTCGATCTCTGTGGTGCCGGTGTCGGTCAGGGAAGGTGCCGACGTCGGTTAAGGTGCCGTCATCGGTCGGGGTAGTGATCGGCGTCGGTAGGGGCAGGTTCTAAACAGAGTCTGAACAGGTTCGGGATAGGGTCTGAGAGAGTCAGGACAGGTTCTTGACAGGGTCAGGACGAGGTTTAAACAGAGTCGGGACGAGGTCTGATAAAAGACAAGGTCTGAGAGAGTCGGGACAGGGTCTGAGGGTTTTAGTCTGGACAGAGGTAGGGATATAAATGAGAGATGCTGGGTCTATGGTTTGAAGAATCGAGATGATAGAACTGATAAACAAAGAATAACCAAGAAGAAATAAAACAAACAGAGTAGATACTTACCTGCCAGAAGACGTGATGAAAGCCATAGTTGGAGTTGTCTGTGCAGTGCCAGATTGAATGCAGATTGGTTGATGCCGAGAGTGTTGATCACGAGAGTGTTGATGTCGGAGTTCGCAGGTTGGTTGAATGATTGCTCGGGTTTCGATTGATCAGCAAAAAAATGGTTGAATAGCGTTTGGGATAGCCTTTCGAATGGTTGGCGGATGCTGATGAAGGTGGGGGACGGTTCCAAAGATGGTTCGTCAACCGTTTCAGGAAACCGAATGATAATTGATAACGGATAACGGCAAGGTGACCGACGTCGGCAGGATTGCCGACGTTAGCCGATAGGTGATCGATGTTGGGGACATCGGCCGGGTAAAAACCATCATCGGCAGATGTATAATGGGGATAGAGTCTAGCTTTAGCTCTGTGCTCATTTTTACATGCTGCCAGGGTCAAGGTTGGTGGAACAAGTGATCGACAAGGGTTAAATAGGCGAAGAAGAATAAGACGGGGAATGACCAGGGGAGTCAACACGATTTCGGTGTCTACATTTGCCCCTTTTTGTCTTGTTGGTTGTTTTGGACGAACTGCAAGACAAAAATAGGAGGGATTGCCCCAGGTGAGGGATAAGGTTGATTTCATCTTGTTGGTTGTTTGAATGAACTGCAAGACAAAAATAGGAAGCAGAATGCCCCGAGTATGGATAAGGTATTCCCCCTCAAAGTAGGAGTCGAGGGAAGGGAACCAGGAATCGGGTGCTGATTTGACAAAGAGTGGATGAAAAAGGGGTGAGGGTGAATGCGACAAAAGTTGTGATTGCGTGCATACCACTGCACGAGAAGGTCAGGCCAAAGTGTCGCAAGTCAAGGGTCGAGGAGTGCCAAAATTGAAGTAACTGGGCCCCAGCATTTAGTCGTCTGCTGATCGGGTCACTCAATCTAAGCTGAAGCTCCAAATGGGTCGTCACGTTCCAGGTATCCTGAGCTCAGGAAGTGCTCCTAGAAACACGAAAAAGTCACAAGTAGTGTGGATCAACCGGCTTGCGATCTTATACTTGTGAGGGTCCAAAAAAGGTCTGCGCACAAGTCTGCTAACCAGTCATGAGGTAGCATACATGCAAAAAACAACCAAGGCAACAATGTCTTAGAAGTGGTCAAGGTCAGAGGAGATAAGCATGATCTCTAATGGATGGTGGTCGATGGATGGATGAAAGGACGAAAGGATGAAAGGATGCGGCCAAGCTAACCCCAGAAGATCCCATGTCAACTGAGTGCTGCCTACATAGCCCTGGTGATAGGGCCTCAGGCTGATGTAGTTCTCCCTAGAAGGGAGGAAGGGTCAAAGGGATGGAAATGGGTCGTGGTGAAGGGCAAGGTTATGGTTAAAAGAAGGCAAGAAGGTTTGTCCATCAGAGAGATGAACAAATGAGAATGGTCGAGCTAACCCCAGAAGACGATCGTGTCATCTGAGTGCTGCGTACATAGCCCCTGTGGAAGGGCCTCAGACCAATGTAGTTCAGACAAAGGGTCCGAGTGGTAGACAGGTGGTTAAAATAGTTGATAGATTGGTCATGGTTATGATGAAATGATGAGGAAAAAAAGATGTTGCAGCCTTTTCCAAATGGTGTATTCTGCAACATTGGTTGATAGGTTTTTCATCCCTAGCAATATTCCATATTCGTGATGGATGTATGCTAAAAATGAATTGAGGTCTATTTATGCTTCAGCAAGTATTGGTTTATGCTGAACATAAATTGTGGCGAGTCGATAGTTTCCATGTGTATTGGTGTCCATAGAAATTAGGGTGAATAGGCAATGGGAGTGGTTTAAAGAGAGAGTTGAGCTGAGTCGATTGACAAGTGATGAGGGTGAATGTGACCAAAGTGCAGAAGAAGTGAAAAGCATATTGCTCTTTCATTGACAAGGACCAAAAAGATAGCATAGATAGGGGTTATGAGAACCAAGAGCCCCATTCATGCGTGACGTCGTTGACCATAGTTATGTTAGAGCGGTAATCGAATCACTTAGACATTAAAGTGAGCTCGAAGTCCCTTGAGCAGGTGAGAGGAGGAGGAAAGAGGGTAACCCGTTTTAAGAGCAGAGATAACTTTGCCACTTTTTATAGGAGACCCTAAGACAACTATAAGTCAAGTCCATGACTTTTTTTTTTTTTTTGGCGCAGACTGATCAATGCGGGAAGCCTGCATAGAGATGTCATTTGCTTGGTGGTCAGTTTATGAAGCTGATCAATGCAGGAAGCTTCTAAAATAATGTTGTTTTTTGCCAAATTAGTCATAGCCATCCTTCGAGGGAGTGGTCTAGATTTTTGTTTAATATAAAGGCTTTTGAATAGCTGTCCTTCGAGGGAGCAGTCTATTTATTACAGCAATGATAGTACAGCTGTCCTTTGAGGGAGCAGTCTATTTTTTTGATATTGATATTGATATAGTGACCATGGATATGTTTTGACATCTTGATTTGTTTTTATAGAAATGTGAGTCATGGACAAGATTATAGAAGGTCAAGGGCTCCCTTTTATTAGGACAAAGCATCCATACATCATAAAAGGGTTATAGGAATTGTTAAGAGGAATAGGGTTGAAAGGAATTAGGATTAAAGAGGACGGGGATTGCTCAAGGGACGATCTCAAGTTAAGTGTCAAGTGGATGAATACTCGACTAGCAGTAGAACGGTCACAGATGCAATGCATTAAGAGGCTCAGGTTCTGGGTGTCCATCAAGAGAAGACAGATGGTAAGTCCCTGATCCATACTTGTGCGTGATAATAAAAGGTCTGAGCCAATTAGGAGCAAACTTGCCTCGTTTACTTCGCTCCATGTTGGTCACGTGTTGATTCTCTTTGAGGATGAGGTCTCTGATGTTGAAATCTCATTCTCACAGATTTTTGTCATAGGCGTGCTTGATGCGATGTTGATAGACATGGAGATGATTAAAGGCAGCAAGACGGCGTTCGTCAAGTAACTCAAGTTGAGCTAAGCGATCTTGATGAAAGTCATCGTTGGAAAGGATATCATGTAGAGAAATGTGGAGAGACGGGATCTGTACTTCGAGAGGTAAGATAGCCTCTATTCCGTACATGAGAGAAAAAGGGGTAGCACCCGTGGAGGTTCGGATGCTAGTGCGGTAAGCCCACAAAGTGAAGGGAATGTGAATGTGCCAATCCCTGCCTGTGTCACTGACCACTTTCATGAGAATTTTGGTGAGAATTTTGTTGGAAGCCTCGGCCTGCCCATTTGCTTATGGGTAGTAAGGCGAAGAGAAACTGAGTTTGATGCTGAAGGAGTCACATAGCTTTTGGATAGTTTTGTTTTTGAAGGACTTGCCGTTATCAGTGATGATTTTATGAGGGACACCGAAATGACAGATGATGTGGGTGTTGATGAAGTCGACAATTTTGTCGGCTTTTGTGGAGATGAGAGGAATGGCTTCCACCCACTTGGTGAAATATTCAGTGGCTGTGATGATGGATTGATGACGAAGAGACGAATGAGGGTTAATCTCACCGATGAGATCTAAACCCCACTGAGAAAAAGGCCAGAAATCCTGATCAATTTGTAAGGCGTGACTGGGGAGATGAAGCAAGTTAGAGTGCTTCTGACACTTGATGCAACGCCGAACATAATCGCTACAGTCTTGATGAAGGGTAGGCCAATAATAGCCCAGACGAAGGATGCGCTTGGCAACCGAATTTCCACTGAAATGTCTGCCACAAATCCCGTCATGGACTTGTTGAATGGCGTGAGATGCTTCAATGGAGGTGAGACAATGAAGAAGGAGGCCGTCGAAGCCTCGCTTATAGAGAAGACCCCCTAGCATGGTATAGCGAGCAGTACGCTTGATAAAAGCTCATCGTGCATTACTAGAGAGGTTGGGAGGAATGATAGAGAGAGATAAGAAGTCCACAAGTTGCTTATACCAAGCATCTTGTGGGCTTGGGTCTATAGTGTTGACATGATGAATGTGAGGAGAGATATATGAAGGCAATGGCACACGACGCACTGTGACAAAAAGTCTAGATTCAGATGAGGAAGATGGGATATGGGAAGTGAGAGAAGCCATAGTGTCAGCAAACTTGTTCATGGATCGAGGAACAGTCTGCAGGAGGAAATGATTGAAAGATGCAAGGAGAATGTCAGCACAGTTTTTGTACCTTTACAAAATTTCATTTTTACAGAGGTATGAACCGTTGACCTGATTGACGACGAGCTGCGAGTCGCCGAAGATGTTGATGGACTTGATGCTGAGAGAGAGGGCGGTCTGAAGTCCCAAAATTAAGGCCTCGTATTCGGCCATATTATTGGTACAATCAAAGTCGAGTTTAAAAGACAAAGGCATGGGCTCCCCTTCGAGTGGGATGAGAATGACCCCAGCACCTCCACCTAGTTGACATTTGGATCCGTCAAATAACATAGTCATCTGATAGGTGGTGTCGTCGGAGGAAAGCGTAGCGATAGACTCGTCAGGGAATTCACACTGCGAAGGTTGAGTGTCAGGAAGAGGGGCATGTGCTAGTTGATCAGCGATGGTTTGCCCTTTGATAGATTTCTGCTGGATGAATTCGAGATCGAACCCAGCAAGCAGCATGAGCCACCGAGCCATACATTGATTTTGATATGGCTTGGAGTGCATATACTTGAGAGGATCAGTGTGGGTGATGACAAAGGTTTTGTGACTGAGAAGATAGTGGCGAAGCTTAGTAGCAGTAAAGACTAACGCCAAACAGAGTTTCTCGATATGGGTATACTGAGTTTCATAGTCGACCAGTGTTCGGCTGATATAATAAACGGCTTGCTCACAGTGATGCTCGTCTCGATGCGCGATCATGGCACCTAACGAATGGTGAGTGGCTGAGATATAAAGGTAGAAGGGTTGGTCATCTTTAGGTGGAATGAGAACTGGTGGAGAGACCAGATAGCATTTTAAGGCTTCAAAAGCCTCTTGACAGTCCTTATCCCATGTAAAAATGACGTCCTTCTTAAGGAGATGATGAAAAGGTTGGCAGCGATCAGAAAGCTGTGAGATGAAGCGACGAATGGACTGGAGCTTGCCTTGTAAACTGTGAAGCTGCTTGAGATTGGTCGGGGGAGGCCTTTCGAGGATAGCGCAAATCTTGGTGGGATCTATCTCAATGCCACGGAAGGAAACGATGAAGCTGAGAAGCTTGCCAGAGAGGACCCCAAAGACACATTTCTTGGGGTTAAGACAGACATTGTACTAAAGAAGATGAGAAAAGATGATGTTGAGAATGGTCAGATGGTCACGGCAAAATTTGGACTTGCCGAGCAGGTCATCCACATAATCCTCCATGATTTTGTGGAGGAGATCGTGGAAAATGTAGGTCATGACACGCTGATAAGTGGTGCCTGCATTCTTCAAGCCGAAAGGCATGACTCGATAACAGAAAGTCCCCCATGGGGTGATGAAAGTAGTCTTGTGCTGATCTTTCGGAGCAATCAGGATTTGATTGTATCCTAAAAACCCATCCATAAGAGATAGCATCTCATGGCCGGCCGTAAGATCAACGAGCTGGTCGATGTTAGGAAGAGGAAAGTCCTCCTTAGGATAGGCTAGATTAAGGTCATGATAGTCTGTGCAGATCCGAATCCCCCCAGTTGCCTTGGTGACTGGGACGATGTTAGAGACCCACTGTGGATAATCGATGGGTTGGATGAAGGAGACAGAAAGGAGACGCTGAAGCTCCTCCTTGACAAGGAGGGCAACGCGAGGATGCATCTTTCAAAGCTTTTGCTTGACAGGCTTAGCCTCTGGTTTGGTGACAATGTTATGGGTAACGATGGTGGGGTCGATGCCAGGCATATCACTGTAAGTCTAGGCAAAGGCCTTGCTATGGTCGGAGAGGAACTCGGTATAGTCAAGCTGCTCCTGAGCGTCTAAAGATTGGCCGATCTTTAAGACATGAGGAACATCAGAAGAAGGAAGGTTGATGTCAATGGTTGATTCATTTAACATAACCTGGGTCTCAGAAGGGAAGGAGTGCTGGATGAAAGAATCATCAGCGCCCATGTAGGAAAGAATGGCGTCATCGTCAACGCAGTGAACAGTGTGAATGGTTGCCGACTCATCTTCGATCATGGTGGGAAAAATGAGAGGGAGAGACTTGGATACCCCATTGAGCTGATAAGTCAAGGGGTCCAGGCGGATGGTGTTTATGAAAAAAAAAAACTAGGACGAATGGAAACCACTGACTCCGTAGGTGAAGGTGGCGAAATAGGCGAGTGTGGAGGAGATTGGTCAAGGATTGGTTCAGGATAAAGGTCTATAGGGTCTTGAGTGGGGTCGTGATATCCCAGACCATACCATTTCTTGGCATCGTCATCATTGAGCGGTTGGATAGGCTGATGGGAGCCCTGCTCATAGCGTCCGAAACCAAAACCCTTCCATGCACACCTGTAAAGGTAAGTATGTGCAAAGGCGGGGTTGCCAAGAAATGAAAAATCTGATGTGAAAGGTTGGGGTGAAGAAATAGGATTACCATCAATAGGAGCTTGATTAAGCCCCCCATAGACGAGGTTGGTGTGGAGGTGAGGGGGACCATAAGGTATGATCATCCCGATCCGATGGTCGTAGCTGGAGCTGTGATGAAGGCGTCCATACTCTTGTGGAGTTTGGAACATGTCTAAAGCCAGCAAGCGATACTCTCCCAATGAAAGTCTTTGGAAGATGTCTTCCATGGGGTCTTTGGTTGTCTCTTGAAGGGGAGGTGTAAGGGCGACCGCCTGTTGCGAACTGGTCGAAGCTTTCACGGATGGAGGCGGTGCCGGGGTTGATGGCTTGATAGGAATGAGGACATCATTTGGACGGTAGGTGGTATTGCATGTTTTGAAGGGCGAAGGGTCAGCGGGAATGGTGTGGACTTGTCCGTCATGCTCAAACTTCACACAACGGTGCAGGGTGGAGGGGACACAGGCCATGGTGCGGATCCAGGGTCGGCCCAACAAGATGTTGTATTGGAACTCTCCTTTGATGATGTAGAAGAGCTCTGGGACTGTGCGTGGACCAACGTGGATATGAAGGATGACTGTGCCAATGGTCGTGGCAGTAGTGTCATTAAAAGAGTGCAAGATCGCGTCAGTTTTGGAGACGCAATTCTTGGGAAGAGCCAACTCGTCAAAGGCATGGGTGGAGATGATGTTGATGCTAGCGCCCCCGTCGATCATAACGCGTTTAATGCGTGTTCGATCGATGTAGGTAGTGATGAAGAGGGTGGCATCCTAATCTTCCGTGTTGGATGTAGGAATCTCAGAATCACTAAATGTGATGGAGGCAACAGGGGCTAAGGAGTGGACAAGGGCAGCAAGTGGCTGGGGATCCTCAGGTTAGACCTCCGCTACCTACAGGGCTTGGATGAGGGCCTGACGATGTTGGGGTGAGGTTTGGATGAGATCGTAGAGGGACATCTTCACAGGTGTCTGGTGAAGCTGTTTCAACATGGAGTCATGGATTGGTCCGGAAGAGGAAGAAGAAGAAGAAGAGGGTTGAGGCACGCCAAGGATAGAAATCTTAGGCTTAGGCGGTTGAGGTGGATTGACAAAAGGGTAGGTCCAAGGAATGGCAGATTTTTCTTTCGCCTTATCCTTTTGTGACCTAGTGGTGATGTGAATGGCATTGATTTCAAAGATGGGAGGTGAAGGTGATGAAGGGGTTGTAACAGGTTGATGGGATGTGGATGGGTTTGAAGAGGTTGAAGGGTTATGAGAAGGAGTCGGGGGGCAGTCGAAAGTGTCCTCAAAGAGAAGAGTGTCTTTCTCCAGATAACGGCGAATGACAGCCTTGAGGGCACAGCAAGTCTCGGTGTCATGTCCTGGTGTACGATGATATAAACAAATTTTCGTGTCGTCGAACCAGGAAGGTTTAGACCCGAGAGGTTGAAAGGGCTTGATGGGTGGAAGAGTTATGCTAGAAGTTTGCAAAAGTCATTGCAAGATCAAAGAGTATGAGCCCACTAAAGGGTCCATGCTCATCGATGTATGCAATGTCGGTGACTTTTGCTTGGGCAAAATGGGAGGGGGTTTTCATACCACCTTCTGGGTTGATGGTGTGATGACAGGCAGAGACGGTACACTCTTCGTGAGAGGTATCGCCCTTTTGGGAGAGGGTAGGCTAGTGGTAGGTAAAGGAAGCAAAGGAGGCAACCGGTTTTGGTTAGAGGTTGAAGCGAGAAGGACTCTGGTTAAGGTTGAAGGATGCGGGCCCAAAATGGAGGGCAATGGTGACGGAAGAGGAGGCATTCGCCTCTGTGGTTTGGCAGTCTTTTGTGATTTAGGTTGAAGACTACTATTAGTTGAAGTCTGGGTTAAGTCCACCTTCACTTGTGGATGAGTGAGGTTGGAGACGGGGCGAACGCCAAGTGATTTGATAGGTTTAGGCGGAGTAGATGAGGGTTTTGGTTTTGATGAAGTTGATGAAGATGTAGACGGTTTAGAAGTGGAGATCTGATTTTTGTTGATAGTCTTAAGAGGTTCTGCCATGGGAGGATTAGCAGCATGAGATGAAAGGGCCCAGGCTTGTTGAAGAGCTGTGAGACGGTCCCACAATCCCTGATGTTCCACTTTCTTAGAAGGGAGAAGTTCGAGTCTCTCCACTAGTCGGGAAAATGGCTGAAAAGATACGGGATGAGGTTTAGGCTCTTGAGAAGATGCCGATGGTTGTGGGAGTGAAGGTGAGACGGGTGTAGTAGTCTCGGGCCCAAAGCATGGTGAAGTCGTGACAGGTTCATGTTTGGTTGGAGATGAAGGAGAGATAGGTTCTTCCCTGGGTGGAGAAGAAACTGGAGAATGAGGCTCCTCAAGCGGGTAAAGGGCAGGGATGATAGTGCCCTCCACTTGTGGTCGAGGAGTAGGAAAGGTTGGGTCCTCCATGGGCAGCAAGAAGGAAGATGGTGAAACTGGTGGTGCTGGTAAGGTCGAGGCATCCTCCAAAATGAGAGAAGTTGAGGGAGAACTAGCTGGAGAAAGAGGTTCATCCACATGTGATGGATTGATGGATGAACTCACCTCTTGGGGTTGGTTAGAAATGAGGGGCGAGACCGTATTGACTGTTTGAATATTATGTTCATGGGTATTGTCAGTCAAGGTCTGGACGTTGTTTTGGGTTGGTGGATGATTAGGGAATGGTTGTTTGAAGATATCGATACCCTGATTAGGAGGGGCGTTAGGATTGTCGAGGATGAGGTCACCCTTTTCCAACATGTCTTGGACTATGTTTTTAAGGGTTTTATAGTTGCCCGTGTCATGACCTTTAACACGGTGGTAATAGCAGAAGTCATTCTCCCTATACCACGCAGGGATGGCGCATGAGGGATCAAATTGTGGTGGAGGTCAGATCTGAGGGAGATTGATGGCCCCTTGTTTGACAAGTTTTTCCAGCACAGACGCGTATGATTCTCCAAGTGGAGTAAACTATCGCTGTATGTATCTCTGCTGAAATTGGCGAGTGGCGCTCATGGACGTGGATGGTTCAGGTTGATTAGTTGAAGGCGAAGAAGAGGAAGATCTAACAACCACAGCATTTGCTGAAGCTTTAGATTTAGGATTGGATGAGGAGGGCTTAGAAGAAGGGTCATTGGTTTTGGAGTTGGGATTCTTACTCCGCAACTTGACTTTATTCTCCTCAACGGCACGTAACTCAAGTTTACGAGCCATCGTGAAGGCTTCGTCAAAAGTGCGGAAGGTTTGAACCCTCAAGGTAGAAGAAATATGTTTAGCGCAGGCTTGAGAGAAAAGTTCAATAAGCTCAGGCTGAGGTAAGGAAAATGAAAGTTGATTGATAAGGCTCCTCCACCGAGCGATGAAATCAGCAATAGATTCATCTTCGAACTGGCAAATAGAATAGAGGTCTGTGATAGAGACCTTCTTGGTGATATTGATGGAGAAATGATCGAGGAAGAGCTGGGCCAGCTGAGTGAACATGAGGATGGAATGGCTGGGAAGAGAGCTGTACCAGTCAAGTGCAGCACCTGAGAGGGACATGGGAAACGTGCGTAAGAGCAACGCATTGTCATGGGCGATAAGGTAACAGGCATGTCTGAATGCCCGTAAATGTTGTTGTGGGTCTTCCTTGCTCTGGAAATAAGAAAACTTAGGAAGTTCCCACTGGCTGGGATATGGTCTGATGGGGACAGAAGGATGGATGGGATCGTTGCAGATTTGTTCATACGAGAGAGTGTTGCGTGAGCTGGTAATGGAGGTCTCTAGGTTGGACATTTTATCCATCAGCATCTTGATAATATCTACTGATGGATTGGCGGGTGGAGCACCTCCTAGATTGTAAAGCGCTTGAAAGAGGCTGGAAGAGGTATACGACGTAGTCGGTTGTACCAATAAGGGCGCAACGTATGGATGACTAGTCATAGGGACAGAAGAAGTGACTAAGGATGGTTGGATGGAAGGCATGGGTAGGTTTGATGTTGTCATGGGAGGTTGGTTAGAGGTAACATGGGCTAATGGATGGGTAGCCACCCTAGTGTTGATAGGAGTAAGGGTGGGCAGAATAGAGATGACCAGGTTTTGAAAGGGGGTAGAAAGTGGTTGAGTGGACTGAGATTGATTGGGGGCCGAAACCTCGGTGAAAGTGGGCCCAACGATGGAAGGAGAGACCACACTTGGATGGTTGGTGAAAGGTTGGTCATTGGTTGAGGCAACAGCCTGGGTGTCTAAGGGTTGGACTACAGATGTTGTTGATACGGCCGCAGTCTCGAGGAAAGAGGTCGGCATTCCATAAATTGGATTGCCCAAGGAGTCTCGCATTTGGCTATTCGCGAGATAGTGTTGCAAGGCTTTGGTATTGAGGTCCAAGAATCATGCGAAGTCTTGGTCCCCTTCTGGGATAATAGGTGTTTGGGTCAGAGATGGTCTGGTAGGAGTTCTTTCAGTTTTCGAGTTGAACTCCATTATAGGGTTGGTTGTAGGCAGGGTAGATGGAAGAGGATGATGCCTCGCGTGATCGACTAGAGCCTTGGCTTGGCTACGAGTCAGAACCATTCAAGGCAAAGAAGAACGTCCTCACAAGCTCAAACAAGCAGATAAGAACTAAAAAGATGAAGACATAAGTAGATCCTAAAACCCTAGAAGTAAATTATTAGGATTATAGTGGCTTATGCCTTAGAATGTGTGTAGAGGAAGATTGGCTTTGTGAGTCGGGTCCTAGAAGAAGCAGTCTATGGATGGTTTCAGGTTTTGTTATGGTGCTCAAGAAATCTATGTTAGCTTCCGTACAGGCCTGGTGCTAAGGAGCAAGCTCCCTTCACTTCACGATTCCAGTGGTTAGCTGGTTTCGCTTAGCCAAAATATACTTCCACTAGAGTTTATCCTCCGCCAGAGAACGGAGTGGGCTTCCCCCTTGGTGATGAAATCCAAGTAGGGTCACCGGGACGGGTAAGGTATCCGCTGGGGGATGAAATCCCAGTCGGGCCTTGTCTCAGGTAAGTTTTATGTTTGTTTTGTGCAGGTGGTTTGGTCGTGTAACATCAAGTGATCTAGATTAATTCAATATGCGGTTTAAGTTACTATGTGTGGTCTAAAAGATGCAGGCAAACAGAAATGAATGCAAAGTGTTTTAATGCCCAAGTTGAAATGTTTGTTCGTATGAAGACGAATGGAGAAAGAGTCGAAGAATATGAGTTTTAGCTAGTCTAGAAGTGCAAGAAAGAAAGAAATGTTCATTTTAGTTCTGCTTATGATGTCGTTTAAGAAGAGACGAAAGGAGGCGAAAAGGAAGAAACCTAATGCACCTAAATGAACGAAAGAAAGAAAGAACCCAAGGAGGACCTAGGGTCCCACCGGGCGTGCCAGAATGTTTCTATGCAAAATTGCTTTCTATATTCAAAAGAAGAATAAAGAAACTAAAAGAAATGGTCAAGGCTAAAAGTACCTGATAAAGTCGTGCGCACCGAAATCAGACGTTGAAAGATTCTCCTCTTTGGCTGTGGAGGAATGACACCTGCGAAGAAAAGGCTAAAACACGGAAAAACATTAGTCAAAGATATGGTGGGCTGTCAGGCAAACGCCTGATCCCAAAAGTATGAAGACTTCCTAGAAGGATATCAACCCACTGATAAAAAAGTAGAATATTGGACGAAAGTAGATAATAATGACAAAAATAAATGACAGAAAATAAAAGTGCATACCTGATATGCAGCACTGTTCTGCACAGTCACCGGCGTCGGTCTCTGTGGTGCCGGTCAGTCAGGGAAGGTGCCGTCGTCGGTCGGGGTAGTGACCGGCGTCGGTAGGGGCAGGTTCTGGACAGAGTCTGAACAGGTTCGGGACAGGGTCTAAGAGAGTCGGGACAGGTTCTTGATAGGGTCAGGATGAGGTTTAAACAGAGTCGGGATGAGGTCTGATAAAAGACAAGGTCTGAGAGAGTCGGGACATGGTCTGAGGGTTTTAGTCTGGACAGAGGTAGGGATATAAACGAGAGATGCTGGGTCTATGGTTTGAAGAATCGGGATGACAGAACTGATAAACAAAGAATAACCAAGAATAAATAAAACAAACAGAGTAGATACTTACCTGCCAGAAGACGCGATGAAAGCCATAGTTGGAGTTGTCTGTGCAGTGCCGGATTGAATGCAGATTGGTTGATGCTGAGAGTGTTGATCGTGAGAGTGTTGATGTCAGAGTTCACAGGTTGGTTGAATGATTGCTCGAGTTTCGATTGATCAACAAAAAAATGGTTGAATAGCGTTTGGGATAGCCTTTCGAATGGTTGGCGGACGCTGATGAAGGTGGGGGACGGTTCCAGAGACGGTTCGTCAACCGTTTTGGGAAACCGAATGATAACTGATAACGGATAATGGCAAGGTGACCGACGTCGGCAGGATTGCCGACGTCAGCCGATAGGTGACCGACGTCGGGGACATCGGCCGGGTAAAGACCGTCGTCGACAGATGCATAATGGGGATAGAGTCTAGCTTTAGCTCTGTGCTCATTTTTACATGCTGCCAGGGTCAAGGTTGGTGGAACAAGTGATCGACAAGGGTTAAATAGGCGAAGAAGAATAAGACGGGGAATGACCAGGGGAGTCGACAGGATTTCGGTGTCTACACTAACCCCAAGCTATGGGTATCTTATAATGAGGTTAGACCTATAGGTCTTTTAATGAGGCTATCTCCTTTGATGCATCAATTTAGCTCATTCCCACTACTAAAACCTACTAATGACCAAGGAAAAGGGAGTGAGAGATAACTTGAAAGGGAAACATAAGATAATAATGGTGATGCACCTAAATGATGGTTGATCCACTCTATTTTACTCTAAAAACATTAATGAAATAAGTAAAATACTATATCTAGGATTCCAAATATCTATCATACATTATTATTTCATGTAAAGGTCGATTAAATGATTAAAATCTAGAGAAAGTTATGGAAAGGTCTAATTTGAGACACTAACCAGCCAAAGTATCCACATGTAGGATTTAATCATAAGATATAGAACACTAAACATGACCTACATAACAAGATTAACTAGTAGTTAGGTGATATCAAGAATTGAGAAGGGAGAAAAACTCTACCATATATGCAAATATGACATGTACACACTATACTAGAATAATGAAATCTGAAAGTAGCCCTGTATTCATCTCAAGAGGTTACAAGTTCCATCTTGGTAGAGTTTAGTCATGGCCAAGAGAGGGAATAGATGGATTCATATTTTGGCTCAAAATCCTCTATATATAGCAAAAATGGAGAGAAAGAGAGATGGGAACAATGCACAAGAAAGTGGAGAAGGATCTTAGTCATGTGGTGATAGCTCATTGATTTCTCTCTACATACAAGTCTTCTTTCAACCAACTAGGCTTTTCTTTCTCTAGTAGCCTTAGAGATCCTTTCATTGGCTGAGAGATCCCACTAAAAGACAAGGATTTGTTATGCATGATGATAAAGTGTATTTGAAAATAATCAATGCTCTAACTACTTCTCTAACTAATAGCTCACCACCTTGGGACCCTAAGTCCACTTAACTTGTCCATGGGTATAAAATCCTCAAATCTTGAAACTAATAGTTCCATGCCATGAATGGTTTTTGGTACATACATTGACAAGGATAAATCCATGTTACTAGATGAGACCCTTTGCATTAATCATGTATATGTTCCATTTACATCATAGGTATATTCTATAGAAAAAATAATAATCTAAGATTATTGGTTTTACTATAGTTATCATATTGATGTAGACTTATAGACTACATAACCTCTTTTCTAGATCTAAATAAGTCCAAATAGACCCATGCTAAATCTGAAGGAAACAAGAGCTCATTGTATACATAGGTCCTCCTTTATGAATGGTAAACATAATCATGGAATGAACCCTATAGGCTATAAAATGTTGAACTATATATCCATATTTAGCTTTAATGGCATCCCATTATGTTCTTTATACCTGATTATATGGTTTTTCTACTCCTTAACATTGGATTGAGATATAATGGTGTAATGATGACCCTACAAGACCTTGTTCATCTTGGTCAAAAATTGGTCCTTTGGTTTGACTTTATCCATTTAAAACTAATTCAAACTAAAAAAATTACACCTAAATTTCTATATTTTCATTGATCCCATAGATCCTTGCTATCAGATCTTGACCCTTTAACCCATCTCACACCATTTATCTTGATCAGTATGATTGAGCAAGAGCCATCAATCTTATATCAGCTTAAAGATGTTCCTACCACTTGTCAATCATACATTGATTTCAATATCCTATTGTTAGTCTACTACTTTATGTGCTTACACCATATGGTGGCCTCTAATCTCCTTAACCTTTTGAAATGATCACATTCCATTAATTTGCTTGGTATGATTAGATTCCAACCATTAGATCTACTAAGACCCACTATTTGAATCTAACGACTACTTTATGAGCTTAAAATTTATGTTCACATGACCATCATTTGATGTTCACATGATGTCATTAACATTTTTGTGAACATAGGGCCTTTCTAAATCCAAACACTTATTTTACGAAGATCAAATTTAACATATATGTGCATGTTCCACTCTAAAATTCTATCTTTGCATGCTTATAACTTGACCTAGAAAGCTTCCATAGTCATCAAATTTCTAGGGTATGATCTAGGCATGGAGAGATTTATGGAGATGAAATAATTTTACTTGCATATATTTCTAAGGTGAATTTATAAAATGCACAAGTGAACTAATCTATTTCATTTTGGATGATGTCTAGGTGATGATCTAGTTCATTAGACTTACCCAATTCATATTTTGATCAATCTCTCAATGTTTTAATGGATTTCTCATACTTTTATAACTTGTTTCATGCCCTTCAATTATTTTAGTACATGAAAACATGTTTATATTATTCATTTTTCAATATTAGACCTATTTTAAACCTTTAGTCCACTCATTCCATCAAACCATGTAAAATATTTATATGTGAGCCAAAATTAGCCAGTGTCTTTGGTGACTCATAGGGATTGCATGCCTATCTATGCAAGAGAACCTATACCATTATGATTTTCTAGTCCATTGGGCATGAATCCTTTACTTGGGTCCAAAATATTGACCTGCAAACACTAACTACCAATCCTAATCTAACCTCTTGAAATAATACAAAGACCAAATGAAACAAAACAAGACAAAGTGCCCAAGGCACTTATTTAAGGGAAGCTAACCTAGAACAAAATAGGGAAAATAAATAAATGTTCCATAATAGAAATTAGAGTAATTTTTAATAAATACCCTAATATATATAGCTTATAACTATGAGTGCCTTTCTTCCTAGATCAAAAAGAAAGTCTGAAAATCTTCCTGCATTATGGGATGTGAAATTAAATAGAGGAATATAGATCTTTTACCATTGGCCTCGATTAATTCTTCTTCTTTATTATATCTACCAACTTAATTTTCATGATTATTAGTAAGAACCAAATAGATCCAAATATATTAGCTATGTGCATCCAAACATTCTAAACTTCTTAAAATGTCTCTTCAATTATGACCTCTAATAATGGTTCAAAAAGGTATACCTATTTGAGTTCCAGAGTGTCCTTGTTAATATTGAGATTCTTATTGGCTAAAAGTTCTTCAAGCTCATCTAGGAGATCTGAATATTCTACCTAATCTTTATCATTATTCTCCATGGGAAACTCTTTGTCTACCTTATCAAGCACTTGATCCTTTTCAGTAAGAGATATCTCAATCTCATTCTCCATTTATACTAATTTATCATGAATACAAACCTTATAATCCTACTTGGGCATCCCTAGAGTATCACTATCTTCCTAAATCTCTAAAACATGAATGAAAAACTCATATGAAGATTTAATTTTATGTACTATCTCGTCATCCAAGTTTGCCATCTTAAGTTCATTAATCTCACTCATGAAACCATGATACAACTACTAATAATGGTCTTCTTCTTATGTAATTATCTCTACCTTAGCCATGATTTTTTGTGAGTTGTCATCATGGCTACCTTCTAAAGAAATATGATCCTATACTTGATATATATTCTCTACCACAAGATCTTGACAAAACTCTTGATCTTAGACAACTAATATGTGGTCAAGACATTTTTTAGAAACAACCTCTTGATTCATATCTAAGACTTCTTCACATTTAATCCCATCTTAAACTTTCAATTATTATTATAAATAATCCTCTTTGACATTATGAAACATTGAATCATGCTCACTCTTGCTAAGTGGTGTTCTAATAATGATCTCCTCTTTTGATTATGATAACTCATCAATATCAATTATTAGTTCAACATACAATTCACTTCTTACCTCTTCAAGAAGTGGCATAGGATATTCTTGGGATGACTCCAAGAGAGATGAGGTATATGTGACACCTTATTACTCTAAATTCTTTTCTTTTATAGTCATTTTCTCTTCCTTGTTTTTCATACTACTCTAAATGGATTTCTAAGATGTAAATGACCTAGATTCCTGAGGAGGGAGGGATGGGAGATGAGTAGTTTTGTATTTATTTGACTTCATGATTTGGTTCCAAGAAGGGAAATATGTAATTCCTTCTTTACACTTTTTATTATGGATCTCCTCCTCCTTGTCATCAACTATAACTCTTTGATTTTCCTAGCTATATTCTCTTGGAATAACTTCTCTTTAAGGTGGTTATTGTCTTCATGAATATAAAGAACACAATAATAATCTTGATTAGGGATGAGAGAGGTTTTCATAGGCTTATATCCTCCATTAACTTGGGATTTCAAATCTATATTTGTCTCATTTTGCCTATCCCATGACTTTACTACTTGGTTCTAGCTTAAAACCTTGAAAGACTTGTTAAGGGGTTCCTAAGGAAGAATGAAGTCTTTAATATTAATAAAATGTTATTCAATAGTAGTCCCTTTCTTTATTTTATAGCTCTTTTTGAGATATTTCTAGGAAGGAAAGGTTTGAGTAATAGATGAAGATCTTGGGATACTCAAAGGGTCACTTGAAATGGTTTATTAGGGAGGAATGGGTGGCACATAAGAAGTTGAGGTGGTGTATATGGAGGCACATAAGATTGGTGAAGTTGAACCTAGTTATCTTCAAATATTTTTAGCTCATCCTCAATGTTTTGGATGTAACCACCTACATCCATCATCTCACCTATGAGATCATTCCAATTTGATGTCTCAAAAGGTGCCCATCCTTATTTTACTTACTACAATGACTCTCTCACATAATAGATATAGTGAGTAGGGACATATTGGCCATAATAATTTTGTTAGAACACTTATAAATAATGATTATCAAGTTCTACTAAATTTTTTATGGGTGTTGGTATGGATGGCTCATGATATGGTTGGTAAGGATCAATATTATGATGGGCTTGCTATTCATATGGAGGATTAGGGAAATACTCCTACATGTACCATTGATATTGGTCCCCATACTACTAGTAAGGGTCATGAGGAAGGTAAGATCCATTCCATTGATATTAAAGATCATGATAAATTTGATAGGGCTCCTCATATCTTTGAAAAAAAACCTAGTAAGGATGATTAGGCTCATATGGATCATATTGAGATTTTTGATAAGGTGGTGGATAATAGGGATATTCACCATAGCTATTCATATTTGCCTTATATGTCAAATGGGATGTAAGAACTAATTTAAAACTTTATTGAGATGTACTTGGTCTGCTCATAACCATAATTTTTGAGTTAAAGTTACCATTGGTGCTAACTTTTTTGCTTTCAAAATCTGATCAAAGCAAAGACACACTAAGATCTTCCCACTCTTTTCGACCTCTGTCCCATCGAGCATGCCAAAATTGTTGGTCATCTAGAATGTACCCTAGCTAAAAAAAAAATCAAGTTCAACATCCAAATCTATCCCAACATGGCACTAACCCTAGGCTATGGGTATCCTATAATGGGGTCAAAACTCTAAGATTTTTAATGAGTCTAGATCCTTTGATGAATCATTTATATCATTCCCACTACTAAAACCTACTAAATACAAGGGAAAAGGGAGAGAGAAATAACATGAAAGGGAAACCTAATCTAACAATGGTGATGCACCTAAATGATGGTTGATCCACTCTATTTTAATCTAAAGACACTAATAAAACAAGTAAAAGACTAGATCTAGGATTTCAAATATCTATCATACATTAGTATGTCATGTAGAGGTCCACCAAATGATCAAAAGTTGAGGGGAGTGATGGAGAGGTCTAATACAAGACACTAACTAGTCAAAGTATCCACTTAAAGGATTCAATAAAAAGATATATAACACTAAACATGACCTACATAATAAGATCAACAACTAACTAGGTGAGATCAAGACTTGAAAATGGAGTAAAAATATACCACATATGCAAATATAACATGTACACACTATACCAGAATAACGAAAACTAAAAGTAGTCTTGTATTCATCTCAAAAGGTTACAAGATCCATCTTGGTAGATTTTAGTCATTCCCAAGAGAGGGAATAGAGGTATATAAAGATACATTTTTTGGCTCAAAATTATCTATATAGTATAAAGGGAGAGAGAGAGAGAGAGAGAGATGGGAACAATGCATAAGAGAGTGGAGAAGGATCCTAGTCATGTCGTGGTAGCTCATTGATTTCTATCTATATATGTGTCTTCTTCTAACCAACTAGAATTTTCTTACTCTATAGCCTTTGAAATTCTTTCATTGTCTTAGAGATCCCACTAGAATACAATGGTTTGTTATTCATGATGACAAAGTCTATTTGAATAGAATCAATGTTCTAACTACTTCTCTAACTAATAGCTCACCACCTTAGGACCCTAAGCCCACTTGACTTGTTTATGAGGATAAAATCCTCAAATATTGAAACTAATAGTTTCATGCCATGAATGAAGGTTGATATCTACTTTTTTGAGGATGGATCTATGTCAATAGATGAAACCCTTTGCATTAAACATGTATCTTCTCAATTTCCATCACAGGTCTATTCTATAGATAGAAAATCAATTTATGATTATAGGTTTTCCTATTGTTATCATATTGATGAAAACCTATAGACTTCATAGCCTCTTTTCTATATCCAAATAGCTCCAAATAAACCCATCATATTTTTACAGGGAGCAAGAGCTCATTATATAAATATGTCCTACTTTAAGAATGGAAAAATAGTTGTGCAACAAAACTTGTAAGCTATAAAATTTCAAACCAAGGTCCATATTTAGATTTAATGGAATCCCATTATGTTTTTAATACCTAATTATATGGATATGTCTTTTCCTTACCATTAGATCAAGCTCTAACAATGAAATGATGACCCTATAAGACCTTGTTCATCTTGGTCGAAAATTGGTCCTTTGGTTTGACCTTGTCCATTAAAAACTAACTCAAACCAACCAGATTATACCTATATATATATATATATATATATTCATTGGGACCATGGATCCTCACTATCAGATCTTGACCCTTTAACCAATCTCACACCATTGATATTGATCAATACAATCAAGTGAGAGCCATCAATCTTCTATAAGCTTGAATATGCTCATGCCACTTATCAATCATGCATTGATGTCAAGATCCTATTGTTAGTCAAATACTTTATGAAGTTACACCATGTGGTGGCATATAAGTTCCTTTACCTTTTGAATTATTTGCATGTCATTGATCTTCTTGGTACTATTAGATGCCAACCATTACATCTATTGGGACCCAGTATTCAAAATCTAATGGCTACTTTACGAGATTAAAGTTGACATTCATGTGACCATCATTTGATGTTCACATGATCCTAATTGACATTTTCATGAATGTCTTAGAAATATTTTTAAATCTAATCAATCATTTTATGAAGCTCAAATTTGACATCCATGTGCACATTCTACTCTACAAGTAGACCTTTGTATGCTTATAATTTGATCTAGAAATCTCATGTGGGTATGAAATATTCAAGATATGATTTAGGAATGGAGATATTAATGGCACTACAACTCTTTGGCTCACATGGATTTAGGACGTGAATTTATAAAATAAACAAGTGAATTGGTCCATTCTATTTTAGATGTTGTCTAGGTGATGGTCTAGTTCATTAGACTTGCCCAATTCATCTTTTGAACAATCTTTCAAGGTTCTGATGGATTTATTAGACTTGTGTAACCTGGTTCATGCCTGTAAATCATTGAAACACATGAAAACCTATTAGTATTTGTCATTTTAAAACCTTAGGCATGTGTCAAACCTTTGGTCCACTTATTCCATCAAACCATGCAAAATATTTATATGTGGGGTAAATATGGCCAATAAGATCTTAACAAGGCTAAAAGGGTGATGTACCAAAGTTAAATAGACACTCATATAAGCTTGAACACAATAGATTAGCATAAGATAGCTATAGCTTATAAAACCTCACCATATCACTAGTTGTATAAAATTTCATAGGAAAGGTTCCAAGTAGAACACTAATCTAGACCTGCAAGTTAGCTTCAAAATACATTCAAAGAGGCAAGTAGAAGGATATTAAACTAGGAAGATTATCATTCACAAATTAACTATACACAAGCCTATTAGGCACTGATTGAAGACAAGAGATAGGTAAAGAATTGATACTATTACTTTAAAAGGTAGTTGTTAAAATATTTTGACAGGGTTTAACTATATCAAATGATCACACTTTTGCAAGAGTCTTAATGAGTATCCTTATCCCAAAAAATAATGAAATTTTCTAAAACTTGAGAAACCCCATAATGGGAATGAGACTAGGATATATAGGAGAAGGGAGAGAGAAATAAAGTAAAATCATGTCATCAAAAAGAGAATACCCCATCCCAGATCATTAATTGATCTTGAGCTACCACCTTCTGCTCCAATGAATGCCTTACCACCTTTTTTATCAATTAGGACACTGTTCATGGATTACTAAGTGGAAAAGGTCCCTAACAGTTCTAAGGATGCATTGAATGAACTTAGATTCAAGTCCCAACCACCATATCTTTTTATTTGATCCTTCAAGCCATATCCCACTGAAGACAAAACTTTCATTTTCATGGATCTGATAGAATCATGGCCCTATTAAATTATTGCTTATCTAAAATATGGCCATGTTGAAGGATGATGACCCTTTTCATTAGTTACATATCTACTCCATTTTCATGTTTGGATAATGGGTACATTCTATAGGTAGCAAAACAATCTAAGATTATTGGTTTTCCTATATTTATCAAATGATGTATACCTATAGATTGTATAGACCATTTTATAGATTATAGTAGATCTAAATAGACTCAATCTATCTCTACAAGGATTAAGAATATACCATATGCATGGATCCTCTTAAGAATGGTGAACAAAGTCATAAAACTAAACTTGCATGATACAAATATATGAACTAAAGGTCCATATTTATATTTAATGATGGTATTTTTATTTTCTTTATACCCTAATGTATGGCTATGTCCACTTTATGGTGTTGGATGGAGCTCAAATGGTGGAACAATGGCCTTGTAAGACCTTTTATACTTTGGTCAAAAATGGGTTCCTCTTGTTCAACCTTATCAATCAAATATTGTTTAAGCAAATCAAAATGCTCTAATCTATCCTTTCTCCCATTGGCCTCAAAAATCCCTAATGACTCCTTGAATTGTTCATGTACCATTAGATTAAAATGTACGAATGAATGTGGTCCATTAATTTCCTACCATGATGATCCTTTGACATGTTCACTTATTCATGCACTATTGGATCAAGATGTATGAAGCACAACAAGCCTTTAATATATCTAGGCCCACTTTCTTGTAAGTTATTACACATCATCAAATCATTGGTATGAATGAATGTGGGTCATTAATCTAGCTCAGACCCACCTTCTTGTTAGTAAATGTTCACTATTGGATCTCAACTTGATAAACCTATACCATAGGATCTTTGCTATGATTACAACTCTTTAATAGAATTTAAACCCCAACACATACCATTAGATCTCCTTGTTAGTATACAAGATCATACACACCATTTGATCTTAATCAAATTTAAACCCTTTAAAGATTTTTGAATTCAAACATTTATATTTCAAAGCTCAAACTTAACACTCATGTGAACATCATGCTCTATAAGTTATACTTTAAAGATCCATAACTTAGGCTAAAAATCACAAATAGACATGAAACTTGTAAAGCATGTTCCTACATGAATAAATTTAATTGTGCATGATCCACTAGTTTCATGAGGATTTATGAGCATATTTATAAAATGTCCAAGTAAACTGGTCCATTTTTTCCTACATAACATCTTGATGATGGTCTAGCTTACTTAGGCTTATGATAGGGACCTTTTCTTGAACCTATAAAGCTTTGAATGATTTCCTAAGGTTTATACATGTTTATCCATGACCCTAAATTACTTGAATACCATGGAACCCTATTGGTAACTAGTTCTTTTCTTTACAAATAAATCAAATTATACTCTAAGCAATCTTAAAGTGTTTCATAAGCTTTGTCAGTAGTTTTAAGATCCTTGGACCACTCATTCCATCTAGAACTTTGGATATTTTATTCAACATAAACTTTGATCAGTGTCATTCTACATGCCAAGACCTTTGAAATCTTTATTATAATTTCAATCTATGTATGTGGGCTAGAAATTGGATAGTAGTCCCTTAAGCCAACTATTTTACGTTCTAAGGTGAAGCTGTTTTCCCAAATGGTGAAGTCATTATTTTGGAAAATTTTCACCTTTTTTGGTGAAATCATCATTTTTAATCTTTCATGAAAATAGTGACTTCGATTAACAATAGTAAAAATCACCAATTTAATGATTTTAAGATTTGCTTGTGAAATCATTATTTTAGGAATCATAATTTCATACAAAGTTAGTAATTTACTTATCAAAGTTGTTATTTTTCCTATAATACAAATGATGACTTCACCAAAATTTTGACATAGAGATAAAAATTAATGAGTAATAAATATCATTAATGATTAATTTGAGGATACATACTAATGTCCTATCATGTGACAATCATATGTGATCTCTAACCTGATCACTGGTGTGTCATCATGCTCTTCTACATGTCATTTCTCTCAGTTAGCTCATGCAAACCTAAATCTCAAATCATAAAGTAGTAAGGGTTAAAATAATTTTTTTTACCATAGGGTGAATATATATATTAAAAAATAAATTTTCACACCCTTTAAGGCCTAAAATTTATTATGATCACTATAGGAGGTATATTATTTTTCCTTCGTGGTCAGTTTTATGTGTTGTTTGATCCTACATGCCTTATTTCTTGGCTATTTTGTAACCATACCATATTATTATTCCTCTTCCAAAACCTATTTAAAAACATTACTTTTTATACTATACAATTTTTTAGTTTTATTTTGCATGTTTATACTCACACTTTGGCTATAAATATGTTTTTATTATTTACCAACTCAAAGTAAATCCATTTTATAGGTTTTTCACATAATATCCCCTTGAAAATTTTCCTAGATGTGGAAAATTATTTTTCATTTGATCATGTTGATATTTTTATCCCAAAAATATCATAACATCAAGTACCCTAAGGGAGGCCCCCTATTTTTTTTAAAATCCCTTGAATTGACCCGAAACACATATTTCTTTTGTATTGAGAAATACATAACTTTGGATGCAAATTACAATTGTAAATTATAAATTGCTTCCTAAGCTCTAGATACCAAAACACACTAACCAATTAAATCTATAGTTATAACTACAATTTACAATTTTAAAAATTTCAAATTATAGCCCAAGCTCTAGATCCCACAATACACTAACTAGCAATATATGGAAAACTATTTGCAATTTTACAAAATTGCAAATTATAAGTGGAGTTCCAAATCCTACAAATGAAACACCCTAAAAAACATAGATCTCAAACTAAAATTTCTAAATTTTCAAATAGCATTTATAATTCCATTTCTCATGAAACACTTCACCCAAAATTCAGAAATCAAAGAGCAATTTACAATTTCCAAAATTATGAATTACAATATAGGTTTTGGATCCCCCCAACAACCTAAGTCAAAAAATCCAAAACTCCAAATGCAATTTGTAATTTTTAAAAATTTGAAATTACATGTAAGATTCTACCTTCCCATTCCCAAACAAGTCAATCTTCCATTTCCCATGGAATCCAAAGGTCAACATGCAATTTGTAAAACTAAATAATTACATGATGACTCTGGATTTCTACCACCAACCTCCATGGCCACATTAATTGCAAGGTTTTATCTATATAAAGATACAATTTAGGATTTTTTAATTTATTGTTTAAATTTATAGTTCATTTTTGAATCTCTGATAGTGATGACCACACCTTCGACCTCAATTCACACATCAAACCATGTCTACAAGCAAATCACCATGTTGTTTACACCCTTACACATTATTTCTAGAATCTTCCTTGTGATTTTTTTCCATGGTTTCCTATAATTTGAAGATTTTCAATTTATTTGCTTTCCCACAAGATTATTTCAATTATATAGGGTATCATTGCCTTATTTGGTTAGGGTTTTCTTATTATCATTATTTGAGAGGTTGTATAGTTTGAGAATTTATTTTTTTCCAAAGTTTCTACTCAGTTGAGATCTACGGTTTACATTTTCAAAATAATTAAAACCGTAGAATTTTTCTGCAAAAATTCTACATTCAGATCTAGGTTTACTTCATTTTCACCAAGGCAAACAAATATATCCTCATATATTCCCTAAATAACTTGAGAATATTTTGTACAAAATACATCCTAGACCCATAGGATTACCAATTGAATTTTACACTTCCCATTCCCATAGGATATATACCTACAAATAGTAAATCCCAACCCCAAACACATCCCTATTATTTCAAGCAACTCTAGATTATATATGGGTTTTTACTTACTTAGAACACCTCCCAGTTCCATTAGAGATCCAACCCACATATAGCACCTCCAGTATCCTCTATAAATTCCAACCTACTTTTGCAATACCATTACCTCATAGAATTTTTACCTACTCAGAGAACCTCCCATCTATGTTTAGAGATTTTAACTACTTCAAGCACCTATAAATTTTGATAGCTATTTTAGTTGGTTCTAACCAAACATTATCTATAGATTTCATGTATTAAAAGGAGATTAAGTTAAAATTAAAAGGCTTTAGAATAAATCTCATCTTAGACTCCAATAATACTAAGATATTTGATATAAACCTAGGTCGCATTGACCTTGGGGAATTCTAAACTTGGATAAATGTAGAGTTTAAGAATGATTGGATCTAGATTATTTATGACTCTAGATTGACATAAGCAAAATATTTCCATCTAATGGTTCAAATCCTAGAGTTGGTGATGACACTAGCCTAATGATATGATGTTTAGAAAAGAGAAGTCCTAAATGACAAAGTAAAAAAAAAATTAATCTAGACCTAGATTTTATCAATTTAGTATTTGTTATTGTAAAGATCAAGAGGTATTTTGACATAGCATGAGAGACATCCAATAAATTATTTAAATATAATAGAGAAGGATTCACATAATGATAAATAAACAATGGCTTAAAACCTCAAAGGATACCTCCATTATATTTCCAAAGACATTAGCAAGAATTGACTTTAAAGATTAGGTAGGAGACATAATAATTTTTTTGCACAAGATTATTGTTAGTCCTGATGCCAATAGATTTTAGGAGTGGATGTACCAATATATTTAAGTCATTTGTTAGAATTCAAAATACATCCAATGGTCTTGGCTCATTAGTTACTCCCTCTAGAATAAATTTATGGAGGTATAAATAATAATAAAGTTCTATATGAATTCTCATCTTGTATACATAATGGCAAAATAATGAACTTTCCTAGGTCTCAACATAATACCTAGTGAAATAAGTAGAGTGCATAACTATTACTTTGATCTCACATTGGAAGATAGAAGACAATGCATCATTAGAGGAAATGATGCATTCATATATTGTATAATCATAATGTTTGACAAATAACTAGGGAGAATGAGATTCTCAAAAGTAGAAACCAAAAAAATCACATGATGGGTCTCTAAATTTAGTTAGTTCCCTACCTATTCATATATCAGTGTAAGTAAATTAAATAGCTACCCCTACACACTCCACATATATGTTAGTGATAAGTGGGCATTAATGTAACTAGTAAGACAAATTGTTGACACTCATAAGCTTATTTTAAAAAATCATAAGTTAGGAATTCATTTCCTAATATATATAGGTAAATAACCATTCCCATTCCTAATCAAATAAAAGTGTGTTTAATTATAAATGATACAAATGACATTGAGGGATTTAGATTCAAGGCAATAATATGATGCTTATGGTAACATGAACAACACACTAGGAATCTCTACTTATTCCCATGTTCCATATTTTGAATATTATTGGGAGGATTTAGATGATGAAGAGAAGGTCAAATTAAATGACCATTCTAGAATGAACTTGAAAGAAATCCAGCATTTGATTTATCACTAGTCCTTAAGGACTTGGTGGATGATGAGTCCCTAGTGGACAAAAACTAATAAAAATATATCATCACTTAACCCCTTCCACTCATAAGTTTTTTAGTCCCTAAATATTTTTTTGATAGATACAACAACACATGTAATCAATAAAACATTAAATTAGCTCAAAAATAAAGGGGTCTAGGTAACCAAAGATATAGTGAGTTTCAGAGATAAGCTATTAAATATCAAGGAAGAAGGAGTTATTTCATCAGCATAGGGTCCTAGTGGCATAACAAGACAATAATGAAGGAGGCCAATGATCTCTCACATGAAAAATAATAAATCTAAGTCCAAGAAGGGGAAATCTAGCAATGATGGGGTAGTAAGAGATCAACTAGTCATCATCTTCTCTAAGGACACATCTACAATTGGAGCATCCATAGCTTCAATCCCAATATTAATCATTTTCATAACCCACATCTCATTAGTTCATCCCCAACTATTTATATTGCTCCTACATCTCCAACACCTCCACCTCTTATCTCCACTGCCCTTGCATCTCAAGTTTACTCTCCACCCTTCATTCCTACCACTTTACCTACAAATATAATAAAATTACAACTAGTATAATAAATTCAAGTGGACACTTAGGTTTACCCTTTAGTGGATACTCAAGTTTCCACTCCACTTTCACTTCCCCCAGTTTCACTCCCTCCCTCCATTCCATTTATAATTCCCTCCTCTCCATCCCAATTGATTTTCAACACTACTCAATAGTATATAGCCATAGACTCTATCATTTTGACTTTAGTTCCATTGGTCATCCCAACTCCTAGGATAAGTACTACTTCATCTTCATCCCCTTTTATCTTTCCTACCTTACCACCCCTAAGTGGCCCAACCCATTTTATTAAATCATTTAATGCTTTGGCTTCCACACTTACACCAATTCACAAGTTTTGATTCCCTGTGTATACTCTCCCCTTGATATCAATTGCATATATTACACACATAGTAGATACATATATCCCCACTACTTTTACTTCCATAGTTTTCCAAAACCCTTCAGTGGAGATAGGTGAAAAATAGGTCCTTAATGTAAATGTGGACTTTTAGTGTATAAATGAAGAAGAAATTACAAAGAAACCCATAGAGAGATCAATGGTAGTATCAACTTAGGATATGACACTTATCACCATGTCTACTAGTGTAGAATCTTCATTTGTATAAACTCAAGTGATAATGTCTATACAATAGGATACTACCCCCAATTGGTTAGTAAAAATAGTGAGAAATAAACAAAAGAAAATGATATCCCTGAGTACATTAGACTTTGGTGTTTTAAAAAGACCTTGCATAGAATATTGTGTGATTAAATAGGGGAAATATATGTAGAGATTGTATTCCCACAACTAGACAAAACAAAATAAGATCTAGTAGTGAGGGATTATCAGGTATCAAAGATTCACCTTAGATATCCAATAAAGGAAGGGTTAAAGCATGATGTTCAATCTAGTATCAAATACCTCTTTAAGATAATATATAGTGATGATGTCACTAAGGATGAGTTAAAAACAAGGTTAAACAACTTACGACTGCACTAAATAAATTTATAAAGCCTAGTGGATCATCGTCACAACTTGAAGTAACACAACTAGTCACCCAGATCCTAGATCAAGCAATAATTAATGCACTAACTACAATTAAAATAATGAGAAGGGATACTAAGGAATTTTTGTAAGAGCTCATATCCAAAGGTAACAAGATCATTTATATTATAATGGACCATTATACAATTCTAAGGGAAATAAGGTTCACATTGAGAGAATTGGTTAATAAATATGGAGGAGAAATAGTAATTTTGAATCTCTATTATCTCAAATTGACAATGGTGGACTCAATTGATATAGACATCCTCCTTGATAAAGGGATACTAAATAATGATGGGGAGTAAGAAGAATTGGATAAATACACAATTTAGGATAAAATTTCTCACAAAAGTTATACATAAGGCCAAATTTGTCCATGAGAAGTCAATTTACATGTTGTATGACATTAAAAAAATGTTGAGTAAGTTGTCATGTAGACTAGAAAATAATAAAGATAACCTCCTCTCAGTATAAGAGATTCAGATCAAATTCAAATTAGTATAAAACTAATCTATAAAAGCTAGTCTTTACCTTGAGCTCTATCCATTCGCTACATCAAGTATCATAACATGTTGGATAAGATGGGTAAAGATATGCAAGAAATTATGAATTTGAGGAAGGAACTTTTTGAAACATTAGTAAATAATGAGATGACCAACATATACTCTTTTTGTTTAGATGAAGAAATAATCTAGGAGATCTTCAAGGATTTTGATGCCTGTGTTCAAAAATTTCAAACTAAGAAAGATAAAGAGGTAGAAGAAGTATTAGAAATTGATTAATTCTTTATATTGAAAACTTTTCCATATATTATAGTTTCATTATTGTAAAAACATTGTAAAGTTACATTTTTTAATTACAACTATCTTTTTATATCTCTTTTTGGGAAAGAGTCATGTGTATTTTACACTTTCTATTTTGACAGTTTGGAAAGTCTAAAAAGCAAACTTGGAAATTACACTTTTCATTTTGACAAGTTATAATTTCTTAGGTTATAAAAGCACATATTGAAAATGACATTTCCAATTTTGACAAAGTGGCATGACTTACAACCTATAAAAGTCTCATGTGTAAATTTCAACTTAGGGTTTTACCAAAAAATAACGTAAGTAATTTCTAAGTTATATTTTAACTAAACATTGAGTTCCATTTTGGTGTTCCATTTTCATGAAGATCCACTTGTAGTTGGATGGAGAAGAAGTAGAGGCATTGTTTGAAGATTTATCAAATCCATCCACGCCACAATAAGTTCATGATTATGCCTAACTCTTTCATTGTATTTTTCAAACCATTTTACCAAGCCAATTATGCCAAAACCTAAAGATCACACCTCTTTTTGCATGAGGTTCCATTTTTACATGATTTTTCTACTAGGAAATGATATTTCTAATAACTACATCTAATATATGAGATATTTTGTATAAATATGGGTAGGACCTATATCCAAATATATATCTTTGTTGTTAGTAATATTATTATGCATATTTAATGTTTTTTATATAAGCTATAACTTGGATAATGAAAAATAATTAAAGATTTACCTTTCTTGTCTAAGAAATCCCTATGTATGTAAGTTATTTGAGTATTTTTGGAAGTTTTAACTCTTATTTCAGTCACAATAATTCATTTTTGTTATTTTATACCCTTCTTAAATATTTTTTGTTAAAAATAAAAGAACCTTTTCCCTTCTACAAAAAATAACAAAATATTACCTGTGATTTTCCATCTGCATGAGTTCGTACACAAAATTTTTTTGATCTATTTTTCTATTCTATTATGTTCATTTAATAAATTATTAAAATACACTAAAAATTATTTGGTGTGATCACCATTTTTAGTTTTTCATGTTTCATTTTCAAACTCTTTTCCCTAGTCAAATCTTAATTTAGGAGAAAGAACACTAAAGGAGCATAATTTATATAAAACTAGTATTTTATCAGTTGCACCAAATTTAGTAAAAGGAAGCTAGAATTATCTAAAATTTAACCTTAATTTTCTAATGTCCCATGGATTTTGAGGTTTTCCCATTGTATCATTATATCTTTACATAGTAAGCTACATTAATAAGGAATAGGTGAAAAATCTATGTGACAATAGTTTTTGGCACACCTGATGGGACCTAAAAATTAAAAAGAGATTGGTACTATTCCTAATAGACATTATACAAGCTTCATATGAATTTAAAAATTGCTTGGTGACTCCACTAGCCTATGGATTCCAAATTTCAACATTTACGTATGCCAAACAAATAAACAAGATCATCTACTAAAGGTAAGAGAGCTATTTTTTTATAATTATAATTTCATTTTAATTGTAGATCAAAATTAGTTTCACCTTGCCCTAGAATATACCTTGTAATTTTATTTACATCTCCTCCAAGTACTCTTATCACATTCACACCTCCCATAATGGCTATAAATTTGAATTTTGTAGAAATCAATAGAGGAAACCCACTTTAGTTAGCCTAGTACAATGATATACCTACCTTAGTTTTAAAAATACTACCCTATTTTACTAGTGATACTTCTACCATTCCTATAAAACACATACAATATATTGCTAATCTGTGTTTAGTCCATAATGTGGTACAAAATAATGTTACCATCAAACTACTAGTCTCCTCTTTCAAAGGTAAAGCCTTGCAATGGTATAAAGGTCTTTCTCCCAACTCTAAGTTTGGGATGAGCTAGGCACTGCACTATGTACCCAATTTGAATACAAGAGCGACCACCTTTCCCTAGTTGAATAATTAACTACTATTCAATGAGCTCCTCATGAACACATGACTGATTTTGATTTTTATTTCCAAAATACATGGAATAAAATTCTAGTATTGGTCAAGCCAAATCCAAACAATGATTTATTATATTAATTAATAGCCCTAAATAGTGATATAATTGTTATGATATAGTAAAAGGTTGGAACCAAACTTCCTAATGCCTATGAAATTGTAATAAGGGCAAAAAATTATTTTATACAAGTAGGGAAATTTTTCCCAAGGCAACCAATGCCCCTATTCCCAAAAATACCTCCTATTCCACCACTTTAAATTATTCTAATTCCCACCATAAGTAGAGCACCACATTTGATTTCCACACCTACATTAGATTTATATGATTTTAAGTCATTAATCAAGAGTTTTGGCAATGAGATAGTAGCAATGAAAAGGTAGAAATCTAAGAACTATATGCTTTATTAGTGGGCTAACCCAACATACCAACATAATAGGTAGCCATACCAAGGTAGTTTTCATTCAGACCAAGGTAATTCATAGCCACATGGTCAATGTATACAATTAAAATCTCCAAATATCCATGCTCTAGGTACACCAAGTGTTTCTAAAGCTATTATACCTATTCAAAATAACCTAACTCAAGAGTACAAGTGGTGTTATCCATATTCTTAGTTATATGCTAAGAATACTTATCCTAATGGTGTTACCAATCAAGTCTTGATGATGTAAGGGATATGAAGTACACAAGGGAAACATGAATAATCCACTTCCCAAAAATTAGATACATAAGAACCTGCTCAAGGTGAGGTAACTCTTATAAAATGGCAAGAGGATGAATTTTATGGTGTAAATAAAGAGGAAGAGTTATTTAATGGTATATGTCTTGTGGTAGCCAACATGCATTCAAATAAAACATCAATAAAGAGTGATTATCCCCCTAGGGTGAAACAAGTTACAACTTCCAAAGTTGTACCAAAACTTGTAAAGAATAATTTAGTACAAAGGCCACCCTTTATACCTATAATCTAGCCCAGATAAAAAGTGTCAACCTCAAATCGTATTTAAGAGGATGTGTTCCTGTAAAAGAACCAACAAATGTTGCTAATATCCATTTCACCATAATTGATCAAACAAAGAAGACTAATCTGAATGTTACTATGTGGGAAGCACTATTCATTCTCATACAAAGGGATTTGTTACAAGAGGCTTTGAAGAATTTCCATATAAAATATAAGGTTACAACTAAGAGGCCTAATGCTATAGTTAATTTGTGTCAACCACAAACTGACACTAAAAAGAGCAAAAGTAGTAAGCTTACCACTTTCTATCTTTCACTTATAATAGGGAAACACCTCATTCATAATTGCATGGTAGATTTAGGGTATAGTAGTTTAGTGATTCCCAAGAAAATAGATGATGATATTCATATAAAATATACACCTAGAAATAATGGAGTGGTTAATTATATGGGACTATTTTTCAAATAGTAAGAACAATAAAAGGACTAAAACTCACTATTCACACTTCTCCAATCTTGTCAATATCTCAAGACATCTTAATTATAGATCTCCCCCCTTAATTTTCCATTTATCTTTGATTCAAAACTCTAAATTTTTTGTTGAAATATATTTCAACAACATACAAATAATAATGCTTTCTCTAAGAAGAGATGATTTATTTCTCAAAAATTATAGATACAAACATATGACTATCTTTGGAAAGAGATGTCTAATCTCTTTCTTAGGATACATATTTATTTATACCTATTTTGAAGGTAGGAGGAGGATGTTGAAGGTCACCAATATCGATGGATATGAATTGGTTCAACTTCCATGATTTACAACAACATATAATTTGAGAAATTACTATTTTTATAAACTTTATATTTCTAGAATACGCTATTAAAATTAAAATTTTGGGAACTTCCATTATATTTTTTAGGGTAAAATCTCACTAATCATATGTCCATTCCATGTCATCATATTATCTTCATTCTTATCTTTCCAATGGTTCAAATGGGGATTCAATTGGAGCTATGGTTCAAAAGTTATGGTTCCCAAAAGTTTTGCCACCAATTGGGGTAGAACTGTCACCTAAATTTGTTGCCTGAAGTGTTGCCCAAATCAATATTTCATGAAAAATGTGGAAGGATATCTATCTATATATTGGTCTCACATGTTATTTAGGATGAAATGTGGAACTAGAGTAACAGTAAGATCTTAGTTAATCACAAAAGACCATATTGAGTCATACAATCATATCCCTGTGGAATGAACTACACAATAAAAGATCAGGAATAAGAAGAAGCTCATGGAGTTATAACTCATATAGAAGAGATTATAGACACTCATATAGATGAATGGGTATCATCCTTCCAATTTTATCTTTATGACTATATATAGGAAATATGCTTGGGTATATATTACATCTAGGAAAATGGTGAAATTATCTTAAACCTAGTATAGCCAGATGAAGATTCAAGAGATGTCACAATTGTTCTTTGATGGTTAAAGAAGTAATAATGGTGTAGGTGTAGGTATTTTCTTGATTTCTCCACAAAAGGAAAGTTATTTCTATTCTTTAAGACTTCAATTCAGCTATGCAAATAATGTAGCTAAATATGAGGATTTGATTCAAGGATTATAATTGACCAAGGAGAGATGGATAAAATCACTACAGATATTTGGTGATAGTGAGCTGATTGTTCACCAAGTAAGATATAAAAATGTGAATAAAAACTATTTTTTAAGATTTTATAAACACAAAGTTTGGGACCTATTAGAATACTTCACTACTTTGAACATTCAAGTAGTACCAAGAGTACAAAACAAATATGTTGATCATATGGCCTCTGTAAGAGTCCAATATAACCTATCAAAAGGAATAAATAATAAAAACAATCAATATGTAAGGTTGATAGTAAGTCCATATATTTATGATAATGCAACTAATTATCAAGTCTTTGATAGTGATCAATAAATTATCAACATTTTGAGAGAAGAAGATAAATTCTTAGATAAGAACCAACCAAGCCTCCAAGATCAATATGGAGATTATATCATCCAATTAAAGACAAGCAGACTACCTATGTGTCTTGTTACTCTAGCAAACATCTTCAACTCAGATGATCAGCTAAAGGGAGAGATTAAGAACATCATGATGAATGAAAAAGACTATGACCCAATGGTCATCTCAGAAACAAAATCACTAAAAATAGGAAAGGTATGTAATGATTCTAAAAATCAATATTTTGTTGAGTTGTGTCAAGTGTTTGATGATAAAGTTTCTTGGAGGTATCATGATCTAAGGGGGTTTAACCCCAGCTTAGCCCAACATATAATATAATTGGATTTAAATACCAAGATTTTTAGATAGAAGTAGAGACCTATTAATCTAGAAATAGAACCCTTGATGAAGAGAAAGCTATCTAAACTAATACAGGATGATTTTTTTTATATTAAACACTTATATTGGGTTGTAAATTTTGTCCTTATTAGGAATAAAAATGATGAAATTAGTATTTACATACATTTTAAATATCTAAACAAAGAATCATTAAATGATAATTATCCTCTTCCCCCCATGGAGCAAATTCTATAAATTATATTAGGATATGAAAGGTTTTCTATTTTAGATGGTTATTATGGCTATAACCAAATCATGGTGCAAGAATCAAACCAATTCAAGACTAATTTTACCATAAATCAGGGTATGTATGCATATAAAAATATGGCATTTTATATAATAAATTATGGTGCAACATTTTAGAGAGTCATGAATATGAATTTTTGAGGTTTGATAAATTAAATGATCCTAGTATATCTAGATGATATCAATGTCCATTCAAGGCATGTTTCTACACACTTGGATCACCATTAGAAATTTTTTGAAAGGTGCAAAGAATTTGGTGTTTCCCTTAATCTCAAGAAGTGCATTTTCATAGTTCATAAAGGGAAAATACTAGGACACATTGCATCAAAATAGGGTCTTGCAATATACCCAGAAAGAATAAGTGATATATTTGTATTAGCACTACTAAGACATAAGAAAAGAATACATATATTTCTAGGAAAAATCAACATTATAAGAATATTTGTTCCAAATTTTGCCTTTATGGAAAAACTCCTTTATTCAATGCTAAATAAGGGCATCATCTTCAGATGGACACATGAGGGAAAAGAAAACTTCAAATCCATCAAGCAAGCTATTTCTTAGGCTCCTACACTATCCAACCCAAACTATGAAAAGGATTTCATTCTCTATGATTTTTGAGGGGAAGGAATCATCTCAACTATTTTGAATTAGCATAATCAAGAATAATTGGAATAGTCAATATCTTTATTCAATCAATTCTTGAAGGATTATGAATAAAATTACATTTTTATGGATAAACAAGTGTATGTAGTCATTAAAAATCTGAAAAAATTCAAGCATATGCTCTCCAACATTAAAATTAAATTTATGTTGAATCACCAAAGTGTTAAAGAGATCCTACTGAGCTAGGAGAGAAATAAAAATAGAGTAAGATGGATCATAAAGGTCATGGAATATGATGTGGACATAAAAATCACAAATCTTGTAAAAGGGAAGGGATTATGTGAATAACTGGCCACTGATATCAAGACTATTAAAGCAATATCTAAAATAGCATGTAGAAAATGTATCTTAACTAGTTGATCGACCTCTTTTCAATATCTAGATCTATGACATGACCATTTTCTTGTAGACTAGTGAGTACCCATATGAATTTTATCAATCAATGAAAATGTATTTTTGAATTGAATCTATTCCCTATGTTCTTGTTGATGGAATATTTTTTAGAAAAGATATGAATGGAGTCATACTAAGATGTATTGAGCATAATCAAGTCCCTAAGGTACTCGATGAATTTAATGATGGCTTGTGAGGAGGATATTAATCTACCAAAACCATGACCATCAAGATAATGAAAGGGGGATATTGTTGGATTTAATTATTCAAATATGCCCATCAATGGGTAAGGAATTATGAAAAGTGTGCTTACTTCATTGACAAGCAAATATTAGTAGCTTTTCCTATTAGACCAGTTTAATAAAATAAACCATTTGCTTAGTGGGGATTATATTTCATTGGTATGGTCAATCCACTATTGAGTGTAGGCCACAAATGGGTCCTTATAATAACAAACTATTTCAAATGATGGTTTGAAGCAATTTTATTGAAAGATTCCATAGAGTCAACTATCCTAGAATTCATGGATGGCATAGTCTAAAGGTTTGGTGTTACTCACACCATCATCTTAGATAATTTCAAATAATTTGTAGGCACTTAGGTGAGTGAATGGGCTATAAATCATAATGTATACCTAAGTACTTCTTAAAATTATTACCCATAGGTTAATGGCTTAGTTGAGTCTACCAATAAGAACTTCATAACAATTATCAATAGAAAAATAGAGTATAACCAAAGGACATGGCACACAAAGTTGAAATTAGCACTACAGGCTGATAGTATCACCCCTAAGAGATCCATTCACAACTCCCCATTCATTTTGGTATATGAAATGGAAACTTGAGTCCCATTATCAATTGAGTAACCTTATATAAAGCTCAATCACCAATTATATTTTATTGATAATGATTAAATGATAGTAAGATTGGTTTAACTAATGGAACTAGAAGAAATCATGAACCAATCATTGAAATTATTGGAAAGAAATTAGGCTCAAACAAATAAGACTTTCAAAAAAAGGCATCTAATAAGAGATTAAATGAAGGAGACATGGATCTCAAATGGGATGTAGACAAGTACAAACCATGTAATAACACCATGTTTGATGCAATATGTAACAATCAATACATTATAACTCAATGAAAAGAAGCTAATAGATTCCATCTATCCAAGCTCTATGGATAATAACTACCTATCCCAATAAAGGGGATATATTTCTAAGCTTTCATTTTAGGTAGGAATTCATTCCAAAGGATAAGATTTTATATATAATAGGGTTATTTATGTTATAAAATAAGTGATTCTACATAATTTAACTCATTAGGAGTTTTTGTTTCCTTAGTTTGTTATATTTTTCCTTGTTTTGTTCTAGTTTAGGCAAATCCTAGTTTGGTCTTCACTAGGTTGTAGTGTGTTAAACTTAAGGTAACTCCATGCCCACTAAACTAAAGGCTACTAGATAAAAATTTATTAGGAGGCAATCATCCTATAAAGGTCACCAAAAATGTTTATATTTTTGTCCCAAAATATAATAACATCAATTACCCTAAGCAATACCCCCTAATTTTTTGAAAAAATCCCTTGGATTGACCCAAAACAAACATTTCCTTTACATTACAAAATTTGTAACTCTAGATGAAATTTGCATTTGAAAAATTGTAAATTGTTTCCTGAGATTTGGATCCTACAATACACTAACTAGTAGAATCTAGATTTCTGAATGAAGTTTTAAATTTACAAAATTGTAAATTTTTCCTTGCGCTCTAGATCCTATAAGACACTAATTGACAGAATCCAAAAACCTATTTATAATTTTAAATTCTTAAAATTTAAAAATTAAAAGTGGAGTTTAGATATCACAAACAAAACACCCTATATAATCTAAAACTTGAACCATAATTTGTAAATTTTTAAATTGCATTTGTAGTTCTACTTCTCATGAAACACTTAACCCAAAATCTAGAACTTTGAGAGAAATTTGCAATTTCCAAAATTACAAATTGCAATCTAGGTTCTATATCCCCCCAAAATTACAAATTGCACATAGGGTTCCACCTTCCCATTCCCAAACAAGTCGACCTTCCATTTCCCATAGAATCTAGAAGTCAACATGCAATTTACAGAACTTCAAAATTGCATGAGGACTCCAAATTTTTTCCACCAACCTCTATAGCTGCATAAATTATAGGTATTTTTCTATATATATATGCAATTTATGATTTTTTAATTTATTCTTTAAATTTTTAGTTCAATTTTCAAGATCTGATAGTGATGACCATGTCTTCAACATTGAGCAAAGCATCAAGCCACATTTACAAGCACCACTTCATTTTCACCCCTACATTGTATTCCTAGAATCTTCCTTGTGATATTTTTCCATAGTTTCCTACAATTTTAAGCTTTTCAAGTTATTTTCTTTACCACAAGGTTATTTGCATTATATAGGATTTTATTACATCATCTGGTTAAGGTTTTCTTGTTTTCATTATTAGAGAGGTTGTATAATTTGATAAATTGTTGTTTTTTCCAAAGTTTCCATTTAGTTGAGATCTAGGGTTTGTATTTTCAAAATCATAAAAACCTTAGGAATTTTCCCCAAAAATATTATATATTCAAATATAGGTTTACTTCATTTTCACCAAATCTAGGCAAATAAAACATCCTATATTCCCAAAACAACTAGAGAATATTCGCTACAAAATACCTCCAAGTCCCTATGGACTTTGGAATTTTTTTGAACACCTAAACCCATGGGATTCTTGATTTCATTTTAAACTTCCCATTCCCTTAAGATATATACCTATTAATAACAACTCCCAACCCTATGAACATTCTTATTGTTTCAATAAAGTCTAGATTATGCTATGGTTTGTACTTGATCAAAACACCTCCTATTTCTATTGAAGATCTAACTTGCATAGATCACGTTAAATCTCCAATATAGATTCTAACATATTTATTCAGCACCATTACCTCATAGAATTTTTACCTACTTATAACACCTCCCATCTCCATTGAATATTCTACTTAATTCAAGCACCTCTAAATCCTACCATCTCTTGTATCTGGTTTTCACCAAGCATTATCTCTAGAGTCCATATCTCAAAAGGAGATGAATCTCAAATAAAAAAGCCTTGGGGTGACTCTTATCTTAGGTTCCAATACTACTAAAATCATTAATACAAACCTAGGTTATATTAACCTAGGGGACTTCTATAACTAGATAAATTTAGAGCTAAGGAATGATTAGATCTATAATATTTATGACTTTTGGTTGCTACAAGAAACAAATTTCCCTCTGATGTTTTAAATTCTTGAGTTCGTGCTGACACTAGCCCAATAATATGATGCTAAGAAAAGAGATTCTAAATGATAAAAGGGAAAATATTTTAAATTTAGATGCATATTTCATCGACTCAATGTTTATTATCCCAGAGTTCAATAGTTATCTTGACATAAATCCGAAGACATCCAATAAATTCTTTGAAGACAATAGATAACGATGTCATAGAATGATAAACAAATAATGGCTTAAGACCTCCAAGGCTACCTCCACCAGATTACCAAATACATTAGCAAGAATTTACTTTAAATATTAGGTGAGAGAGATAATAATATTATTACATATGATTATTGGTAGTCTTGATGCTACGAGATTTTAGGAGTGGATGTACTAGTACATTTGGGCCATTCATTATAATGTAAAATACATCCATTAGTCCCACCTCATTAGTGACTCCCTCCATAAGTAATTGATGGAGGTGTAAATGAAAGAAAAGTTATATATGACTTGTTACCTTACATACATACTAGCCAAGGGATGAGCCTTCCTAGCCCTCAACACCATACTTGGTGAAATAATTAGAGTGTATAACTATTACACTAACCTCACATTAGAGGATAGAAGACAAAACTTTAGGAGAGTCAATGATGCATTCATCTATTACATCATAATAATGTTTAACAAAGAACTAGGGTGAATGAGATTCTTATAAGTAGTAATTATAGAAATCACCTAATGGGGCTCTAACTTAATTTAGTTCCCCACCTATCCATATATCAGGGTAACTAGATTCAATGGCTAACCTTACACAGTCCTCATATATTTTAGTGATAAGTGGGCATTAATGGAGCTGGTAAGACATGTTAAAAATCATAAGCTTCTTTCAAGTAAGTAAAAGTTGGTAATTCATTTCCTAATATCTATAGGTAGATACACATGCCCCCCCTACTCAAATCAAAGTGTGATAAAAGAGAAATGATATAAATGACACTGAGGGATTTGAAGGTAAGTCCATATTATGATGTTTATAGTAACATCACTAGCATATTGGGAATCTCTGATTATTCCCTTGTTCCATATTTTGAAGATTATTTTGAGGATTTAGAGGATGAACAAAAGGTCAAATGGAAGGACCATTCTATAATGACCTTGGAATAAATAAAAGAATATGATTTGGCACTAGTCCTTGAGGACTTAGTGGATGATGAGTCCTTAATGGACCCAAAATACTATAAATAGATCATCACCCAACCCCTTCCACTAGTAAGGTGGTCAGTCCTTAATTTTTTTTCTAGATAGAATAACATATGTAATCAGTAAAACATTGAATTGGCTCAGGAGTAAATTGGTCCAAGTGACCAAGGATGCAGTGAGTATTAGAGAGAAGCTATTAAATCTTAAGGAAGAAGGAATTTTTTCATGAGTAGAGGGTCCTAGTGGCACAATGGGAGAATAACCATAGGGATCAGTGATCTCTCACAAGAAAAAGAAGAAATATAAGGCCAATAAGGGAAAATATAGCAAAGATGGGGAAATAGTAGATCAACTGAACATAATCTTGTCTAAATACATAGCTATAATTAGAGCATCCATAGCTTCAATCCCCATAATAGTCATAGTCATAACCCATATCTTTTTAGTTCACCCCCCAACTATTTATATTTTTCCTATAGATCCAATACCTCCACTTCCTATCTCCACTCCCCCTACATCTCAATTTTTCACTCCACCCAGTAGATAAAATGAAATAAGATATAGTGGTGGGGGATTATCAAGTATCAAATATTCACCTTGGATATCTAATGAGGGAGGGGTTAAAGAATGATGCTAAATCTAGAATCAACTCCCTCTTTAAGATAATATATAGTGACAAGGTCACTAAGGATGAGTTAAAAAATAAGGTTGAATAATTTAAAGCTACACTAGACAAATTTATAGATCCTAGTGGATCATTGACACAACCTAAAGTAACACAACTACTCACCCAGATCCTAGATCGAGAAAAAATTGATGTATTGACTAAAATTTTAAGCATTGGAAGGGATACAAAGGAATGTTAAGAGGATCTCATCTCCCAAGGTAATTAGATCATTGATATGATAATGGACCATTATATAGTTTTGAGGTAAAAAAAGCTCAAATTGATAGAATTGGTTAATAAATATGAAGGAGAAGAGATTCAAACTTGTTATTATATAGTTTTGAGGTAAAGAATGCTCACATTGATAGAATTGGTTAATAAATATGAAGGAGAAATTACAAGTTTGAATCTCTATTATCCCAAACTAATAGTTATGGAATTGATTGATATAAACATCCTCCATGTTGAAGGGATACTAAAAAGTGATGGGGAATATGAATAATTAGATTGAGCTACATAATTTAGGGTAAATTTACTCACATAAGCTTCACATAAGCCCAAAGATGCCCATGACAAGGCTATTGACATGTTATATGACATTGAATAAATGTTGACTAAGTTATCATGTAGACTAGTAAATAACCTCCTCTCAGTAGAATAAGTTTAGAGAAAATTCAAACAAGTAGTATTAAAATAATTTACAAAATATACAATCTTTACTTTGAGTTCTATCTTTATCTTTGCCTAGATCAAGCAATAATTAATGCAGTAACTAAAATAACAATAATGAGAAGGGATACTAAGGAATGTTTAGAAGAGATCATAACCAAAGGTAATAAGATAATTTATATGATAATGGACCATTATACAATTCTAAGGTAAATAAGGCTCACATTGAGAGAATTGGTTAATAAATATGAAGGAGAAATTGTAATTTTAAATCTCTATTATCCCAAATTAACAATGGTGGACTCAATTGATATAGACATACTCTTTGCTAAAGGGATACTAAAAAATGATGGGTAGTAAGAAGAATTGGATAAAAATACACAATTTAGGATAAACTTGCTCACAAAAGCTATACATTAGGCCAAATTTGCCCATGAGAAGTCCATTTACATGTTGTATGACATTATAAAAATGTTGAGTAAGTTGTCATGCAGACTAGTAGATAATAAAGATAACCTCCTATCAGTATAAGAGATTCAGATCAAATTCAAAGTAGTACAAAAATAATCTACAAAATCTAGTCTTTACCTTGAGCTCTATCCATCACTACATCAAGTATCATAACTTGTTGGATAAGATGGGTAAAGATATGCAAAAAATCAGGACTTTGAGGAGGGTAATTTTTTACACATCAACAAATTGTGAGATTACCAACCTCTACATTTTTGGTGTCGATGAATAAAAAATCTAGGATATATTAAATTATTTTTATGCCTATGTTTAAAACTTTCAAATCAAGAAAAATAAAGAGGTAAAATAAGTATTATAAATTGATTAATTCTTTCTATTGAAAACTTTTCCATATATTATACTTTTATTATTGTAAAAACATTTTAAAGTTGAATTTTTTAATTGAAACTATCTATTTTTAGCTCTTTTTGAGAAAGAGTCATGTTTATTTTACACTTTCTATTTTTATAGTTTGTAAACTATAAACAAAAAACTTGTAAATTACACTTTTCATTTTGACAAGTTATAATTGTTGTAGTTATAAAAGCACATATTGAAAATGACAATTCCAATTTTGACAAAGTGGCATGACTTACAAGTTTTAAAAGTCTCACTTGTAAATATAAACTTAGGGTTTTTAAAAAATTTAACTTAAGTCACTTATATTATATCTTTTAATTAAACATTATGTTCTATTTTGGCACTCCATTTACCTAAAGAGCCACTTGTAGCTACATGGAGAAGGAGAGGCATTGCATGAAGATTTTTCAAATCCATTGATGCCACACTAAGTTTAGGATTATGCTCACCTCTTACATTCTATTCTCCAAACCATTTTATCAAGTCAAGGATGCCATAAGATGAAGATCATACGTCTTTTTGCATGAGCTTCTAGATTTGAAAAATGTTTCTACTAGGCATTGAAATTTTTGATAATTATGTCTCATCTATGATATATTTTGTATATATATGGGCAAGACCAATAGCCAAATATATATTTTTTTGTTAGTAATATTATACTATATTTTTAATGTATTTTCTATAACTTGTAACTTGTAGAATGAAAAAAAAAATTGAAGATTTGCCTTTTTAATCTAAGAAATCCCTATGTATGCAAGTTATTTGAGTACTTGTGGAAGTTTTAATTATTCTTTCAGTCACAAGAATTAATTTTTGGTATTTTATACCCCTTATAAATATTTTTTTATAAAAATAAAAGAAACTTTTCCCTTCTATGAAAAATAACAAAATATTGTTTCTTTTTTTTTGTCTGCATAAGTTTGTGCATAAACAAATTTCAAGATATTTTTATATTTTATTGTGTTAATTTAAGCAAGAAATGAAATATAATAAAAATATTTGGTACAATCACCTTATTTATTTTTGAAATTTTAATTCTCAAACTCTTTTCCCTAGTCAAATCAAATCCTAGTTTAGGAGCAAAAACACTAAAGGAGCATAGTTTCTGTAAAACTAGTATTTTATTTGTTACACCAAATATAGAGAAAGGAAATTGGAATTATCTAGAGTTTAAACTCAATTTTACAAGGTCCCATGGCTTATGAGGTTTTCCCATTGTATCATTAGATATTTTCATAACAAGCTACATCAAAAAATATAGGTGTAAAATCTATGTGATAACAGATCAATAATATATTTTGGCTTCTTGGGAAAACCCATTTTTAAATAATTTAATACAAATGTGATAATGATTATAACCACCTTAGGGAAAATCATTTTTCATACTATTTAATTATTATAACCACTTTTGGGTAAATCATTAATTTTCATCTGATCCTCCCTACTGGGGCAAATGACTATGCCACTAATCACAACCACCTTTAGGCAAATTAGTGTCTCACCTTCTATTAATGATTATAACTAATTTTGTGTAAATCAATGTCTCACATTTTGTTATTGATTATAACTACCTTTGGGTAAATCAATGTCCCACCCTTCGTTACTCATTATAATTTCCTTAAGGCAAATCAGTGACTCAGTTGCCATTATTTATTATGACTACCTATAATGAAATTACATAGATTATTTAGAATAATTAAATTATATATTATATAATTAATAGTAGGATAAATATATCCACAACAATAATTATTAAAAGAGTAGAATATTTGAATATTATGATTGAGCCACATTGAAGGAGAAACCTCTATGATAATGCAATAATAAAAAAATTCACAACATGATGATAAAATAATAAACACTACCTCTTATATATACTCTAATTATCCAAGGTTATTACATAGGCCAATCATACTAAGAACATAGAGAATTATAAGAAGTTAATATGAAGGTGTGTAAGCCAGAAGACAACGACACATGTCTATAGATGCACTATAGGTTAAGGGCATAGCATTCCCATTCCATTCAAAAAAAAATTGTCCTAAATGTTGAATAAAACTAAGATGTTGTTTCAGGAATGATTCATCCTCCCATGTTGCACCTTCATAATGTAGGTCCTTCTCTTTGATCAAATACTCCTTAATGTCCCCGATCTATAGTTCATTACTGTATGTGTGAAGGATCTCTTCAAGATCTAGAATGACTTGGAATTATTCATATAATATAATAAATAAATCAATTTATGTGGAAAATCTATGTCCAATTACCTTCTTAAGTTGAGATATGTGGAATACTAGATGTATGCTAGTGGATGGAGGTAGTTATAGCTTGTAAGCGATACTATTTATTTTAAGATATAATAAGGTACATAATACTTTGTTGAAATATTTTTATCCTTTCTCTCTTGATTTAGATACATCTACTTATATGGATACAAATTCATAAGGAATCAATCACTTATGATAAAATCTTACTCACTGTGGTGTTGATCTACTTGTTTCTTCATTCTATTTTATGCCATTGTTAAATTCTCTCACAAACTAACTAATAACTCCTATTGATGGTGAATGTGTTTATAATAATATAAAAACTTAATATTAAATATGAAATATGAAGTGTTAGATGGGGGTGATACCAATACAATTCCACAAAGGGAGACATCTTGTAAGAAGTGTGAAAAGAAGTGTTATACTACCATTCAATAAGTGACAATTGATGAACCCATTTATCCTATTTGTAAAAAATAAAACCAAGATACCCTTATAGAAATTTGTTGACTAACTCTATTTATAAACTAGATTTAGGATGATAGGATAATATATGAGCCAACTGCATACCCAAACATGGAAATAATTCAATCCAAACATTACTAGAAAAAATGGGATCGCAGTTACTTACAATGATCTTTAAAGTACCATTTAATTTATGAAATGTATTGAGAAATATAAAATATACTATACCTATGATAAATTTATATGATAAGGGAAGAAATGAGCATACTTAGTGAGTCAATCCAAAACTACCATGATAATATTTTTACCCTAAAATCATCGTAACCCTGTAATGAAATCCATAGAAACCTCCTCCCAAATCTAGCTAGGGATGGATAAAGGATGTAAAAGACTTGGGGTATTAATGGCTTCACCTTTTTTTATGGAATACCATGCATTTAGATGTATATTTATAGACATCCCCCTTGATTCTTTCATAAAATAAATATTTATTGATTCTATGATATGACTTTAAAATTTTGGAATGACCTCCAAGTGGAGAGGCATGATGTTCTTGAATAACTTTATTTTTTATGAGATAATTATTATAGAGGTATAATATATATCTATACCATAATGTGTTTTCCTTCCATGTAAACATTTAAGATTCATCAGAACCCTCTTGTAGGTTTTGAATCTAATACTTAGAAGCACTATCACTATCCCATTCAAATCTTACTTCCTCTAGCTAATATGCATGCCACATGGTCATGGCACATAACAATGCCTCAACTGATTCATTTAGTAAAGAGAGGGAATATACCCCACATTCTCATTTACTTTATTATAAACTATTTCGATATCATATCCTAACAATTTAGTCACCCATTTCTATTTTTCTTTAGATGGCAATCATTACTCCAAAAAATATTTTAGGCTATCATGATTAGTATTTACCCAAAAATAATGACCCATCAAATAAGGTCTCCATAATTTTATTGCATGTAGAATAGCCATCATATATTTCTCATAGATTGGTTTGATCCTATTTTTTACCTTTAGTTGGTGAATTTAAAATTTTAGTGGTCTACCTTATTACATGAGTCTAACCCCCGTGCCATATCCTGATGTGTCACACTACATAATAGTTTTTTTTAAATCAAGAGTAATAAAAATTAGATTTATTCACATAACCATTTTTAAATATTTAAATGCCTTGGGAGATGAATTGGTATATTGGAAGGATTCTTTATTAAACAAAGAGGTGAGTGGGTCTGCAATGCCACCATAATTTTTGACAAACCTATGATTGTAATTAGTTAGCCCCAAAAATCCTTGAATTTTTTTTAGGGTCTTAGGAACCTGCCACTCCATCATCACATGGATGTTTTGAAATCAACTTTCACTCCATGTGATGAAATATGACCCAACTACTCCACTTTTTAGACACCAAAAGCACATTTGGAAGGCTTGTCATAAAACTAATGTTGTTCAATAATTGAAAGTACCTATTTCACATTCTTCAACTTGTCTTCTTAGTTTTTACTATAGATGAGGATATCATCAAAAAATACTAATAAAAAATTTATAAAAAGTGGCCTAAAATAGTATTCATCAAACTATAAAATGTAGATGATACATTTGTGACTACAAAAGTCATGATCATAAGGTCATAATGTTCTTCATGAGTTTTTAAATTTATTTTAGGTATGTCATCATTATAAATGGCAATATGATGATATCTAGAGTGAAGTTCTAACTTGGTAAAATAAAGAGAACCATGAAATTCATCTAAAAATTCAACTAATGTAAGATGAAACTTATCTTTAATGGTGTACTTATTGATTTCTCTATATTCTAGGGAAATCCTTCAACTTTCATCCTTCTTATGCACCATGACTAATAGAGAAGAATATTCACTTTAACTATGTTAGATGATTCTTACCTCCAACATTTCTTGTTCCATATTTTCAATCTCACTCTTATAGGTATAGGGATACTTGTAGGGTTTAATGTTGGGTGGTGTACTTACTAGAATGAGCCTAATGGAATGATCATGTGCATGACTAGGAGGTAGTCCTTTTGGTAACTCAACAAAAAAACCATAATGGTCATACAAAACCCTTTATAAATTAGGATGTGTATAATCCTTGGTTTTTAAAACTATATAAGAAATAAGCATGCCATAAATCCTTTTTCACATTTTCTTAGAAAATTTAGTATTTGATGGGAACTAACTAGTTATGGAGGTTTAGCCCATAATCCACATAGTTCAAAGGTATTGCATTATGAATGGAACCTCATGAATAGTTCCTATAAATTCATCTCAATAGTGCCCAAAATGGTGATCCACTATACTTCCAAAACAATGTCAACTCATCACATAGGATTAGAAAACATAGGGGAATCTAGCAAGTAGTCTCCCATAACAAGGTTAATGATATGACATTTTATAGAATAGTTAATTATACCACCATATATAATCATGGTCAAGTGATTAGACAACTTACTATTGATGAATTTATGTGTACACCTAGAGCCAATTAACATAGTCACTTTCTATTTCTTCAAGAAACCCACTACCTTAAGAGTTTGAGTAGTATTAATGCCTAAAAGTGCATGATAAGAAATATTACATTAAGAATATTAAAATTCATATTTAGGTTCTTCCAAATCCACCCCTAAAGCCTTATCATCATGTTCATTCTCATTAGTTCCTTCAATGTAAAACAACTTATTTTCAGAATATTAATGTCCTTTTCTCCATTTTTTATTGTATCTAAAACAAAAAAATATATTAGTGAAGGTTTTTATTTTTCCCTATTTTTTAATTAGGGAAATTGTATTTCTTGTGCTTACATGGAGTTTTCCTACATTTGTGGGATAGGCTAGCTTATGTGGAGATGTGTGTCATAGATGTGTCATAGGTGACATAAGAATGCCATAAGTAACTACCTTTATGGGAGTTACTTCTCTATTTTTAGCACCTTGTCACCACCTTTCATGGAGGAGTTACAGTCTATTCTTGGGGTGCCTTGGCCACCTTTTATGGAGGAGTTACATGCTCTCCTATATGTATTCTTCACTTTGGCCATCCCATGTTAGTCAGATTTTGGTTTTCTCCATTTTGTCTTGTGAAATTTAGCTTCTTGTATAATTTCAAATTGCTTTAGCATCTATGTGGTGTTTAGTTGCTTCATCTCATGTGATCACGTCTCCATTGCATTCGCATTATCTGAATTCTGGTAACAACTCCGATATGGTATCAGAGCTAACCCAGTAATTGTGTGTCTAGTTATGCTATTAGTTTTTCTTGAAATCAAGAGGAGTGGAGTTCCCTTTATTTTTTTATTTCTATATCTAATCTAAAATAAAAAAAACTTTCATATCATTTCTGGTATCTTTTCCTTGGGATCCTTGGCCTTTGGGTGTCTTGGCCATCTTCAGCTTGGGCACCATTGTTATGTGGAGCAATAGAGGGAGGAGTAGCATCAACAATAGTTAAGGTGAAGCCAGCATTCCATGCAATTAGCACTCCATCCAGTCAGCACCTCCACACTTAGCAACAGTCCACATGCTCAGCCTGCAGACCCACACACTCTCCAATAGTAGTCATATGTTGCACCTCTACTAGATCCTTCTATTTTTATTCTTCCTACAACATCTTTAGCAACAACAAGGTACCATCACACTATACGGTGTCTAGAATGTCTGCAGTTCATTTCTTTTTTTTTTTTTTTGCAAGCAAAATCTAGACTATGTTTTTTATGGCGACCCTTCCTTGCTTGGCATCACATGTGGGCCCTTGGACACTTGGCATCCATCAAACTGTCATTTTATTTATTTTTCTTAGTTAAAAATTGACTTGTAAGAAAAAAATAATTAATTTGACTAAATATTAAGTTTTTTAGAAAGTTTGATAATTTAGGGGTTTACATTTAAAACTTGTATCTTTAACCTACGAAGACGAAGGGTGAGGCCCAAATTGGCAGGAGGCCAATTCCCCCTCACAAAAACCTCCTTTGGATTCCTCATTCTATGCAAAATATAATGAGTGGTTGGAAAGCCACTTTCTCTCTCAAAATAGGCATTTTTTTAATGTTTTAGCGTTTTTTTTGCAAAAACACTAGTTTACAGGAAAATTGAACCTTTAATATCTTGCAAATGGTAGCTCATATTTGGGTTCCATTTTTTGTAAAAGTGTTTTTAATTCAATTATCCATATCTTGGGATTTTTATTTGTTAAAAAATCACTATTTTATAAAGTGCCAAAAATTTGGGTCTCTCAGGACGCATTTTTAGCTGAGTTCGACATCTTGTTTGCTTTAGTCTTGCACTAATTTCTCTAAGACACATTATCAGATGAGGCTGACATATTTTGAGCATGCACTTGCATATTTTTGAGGGGATACATATTTTAGGGGGTGTGATTACTTTTCACAAATTACAAATCTTTGCTTTCATTCTCCTTTCTCCATAATTTCATAACTTGCAATCAACACAACTTTACCTAAATTCAGCTAAAAATGGATTCTTTTCAACTTAAACCCCTAAAACCCTTCAACTATCATGAATGTAAGGTTAAAATGTCAATCATTCTTAGAAGCAAAGGGTTTTATAGGATCACCATGGGTACTGAAGTAGAACCCAAAACTGATGCTAAAAAGGTCAAGTGGTACAACCGTAGTGATGAAGCCTATGGATTACTAAGATTTTCTATGTCTCTAAAACTTATCTTCCATTTAGAAACCTCCAAGATTCCTAAAGACATATGGGACACCTTAGAACTCTTATTTTGGAAGCTTGATGAGATGAGAGGACATGAGCTTGAAAATGAACTCATAAGTCTAAGTCCTAACAACTTTGACACCCTACAGGACTTCTTCACTAAGTTTAAGGCCCTTAGATTACAATTTAAATAATATAGGATAGAGAAGAAATATGATCAACTCATCCTTTCTATTCTTACAAAGTTAGGTCCAAACTATTTAGTCTTTATCTCCACTTTCCATCCCACCAAAAGTGCCCTTGGCACTACATGGAAAATGCCTTCTTTGGATTCATTCATTGTTGACTTGACTAGGGAGCAAGATAAGCTAATTAAAATGGGCACAATGAAGTCTACTCATCCCTAAGATTTGATATATGGAAATGGTAAGGATAAGACTTCAACAAAGGATAAGAAGAAAAAGAACAAGGACTAGGAGAAGAACAAAGAAAACAACAATCCTGCCAAAAACAACACTGAGTCTTCATCCTCCAATGCTAAACCTAAGAATGAGAAATTTAAGTGTGCCTATTGTTAATATACAGGGCATGATGAACACAAATGTATGAAGAAACAAATAGATCACCTAATCCATCTTCTAGAGAAGCACAACATAGGTTTTCCTGAGTCCATCAAGTAGAATTCATCTACCCAAGATTCTACCAAGGCAAAAGGCAAGGGTAAGGAGAAAGAAAAGGGAAAGGCCCTTATAGCTACTATAAATTCTACAACATCATGGGTCATTGATTCAGGTGCTTCTCACCACATGGGATCTTCACTAGTTGAGTTTTCATCTTTAGAGCCTTGTAACATGACTTCAATTAGTTTGGGTGATGACACATCAATTTTTGTTGTAGGGAGAGGGTCAGTTGAAATGGAAGGAGGAACATTCAATAATGTTCTAAGTGTTTCTTCTCTTTCAACCAATCTCCAATTAGTGTACCAAATCACTCACATTGGTCAGGGCATGAGAGTTGAGTTTTCACCAGATTTAGTGGCTATCATGGAGTTGCATAGTGATACAATAGTGGCAGTGGCTAGGGTAGATCACCAAGCAAGGTTATACACCTTCTCACATTTTGTACCTAATTCTTCTCCAACAACATTGCTAACTCATTCAGATAAAGTTAGAAAACTATGGCATGAGTGGTTTGGCCACCTTAACTACCGCTACCTTGAATAACATTGTAAAAATGACATGGTCATTGGCTTGCCTCATGTCCAATTCTCAAAAAGACTTTGTGAGGGGTGCTCACTTGGGAAGCATCCCGAAGCAAAATTTGACAAAGGCAAAGCTTGGAGGGCTTCACAACCTTTGGAGTTAGTCGACAGTGATGTATCGGGACCCTTTCCCAAACCATCTTTCACAAGGGCCAAGTACATCCTCACTTTCATTGATGATTTCTCTAGGTACACTTGGATATATTTTCTCAAACAAATGTCTGAAGTGTTTGAAAATTTTCTAGATTTCAAGGCTCTTGTTGAGAAATAAAGTGATAAATCCATCAATATTTTTCTAATTGATAATGGAGGGGAGTATGTCAGCAACAGGTTTGAGTAGTTTTACACCATAGAGGGGATTGATTTTTAGTGCACAGTCACTTATAGTCCTTCATAGAATGGGGTTATAGAACAAAAAAATAGGTTCTTGAAAGAGATGGGTAGCTGTATAATTCACTCCAAATCCTTAGCACCATAGTACCTGGCCAAAGCCATCAATTGTGCTTGCTACATTCAAAATAGGGTTCTTCACAAAGCTTTGGAAGGGATAACACCCTTTAAAGCTTGGCATAAAAGGAAACCTGATGTTAAGCACCTTAGGGTTTTTAGATCCCCAGCCATGGCCCACATTCTGAAAAAGAAATGCAAAGTTATGGAACATCAGTCTAAGCCTTGCATCTTTCTAGGATATCTAGATGGTATTAAGGGGTATCACCTTCTAAATCCAGTCACTCATGAGTTGTTCATCAAGAGAAGTGTCCATTTTTAAGAGAGTCCTAGAGACTCAACACTTGACACTTATTCTCCATCATTAGATCTACTTCTTCATGATGATTCCTCATCATATTTAGATCAACCATAGCAAGTTCTTGAGCCAAAGGCATCTTCTTCTTTGAGTTCAGACAGTGAGGACAGTGATGCAGAGTCATCCACCTCTAGTCAGTTAGAGGATGAGGAGTTAACACCTAACTCACCCACTTCTAGGCCACTTTGTGCCAGACAGACACTTGAAAGTGTTGGCACTTGGGAAAGAGATCCCATAGATGACAAACATACTAGGGGGGATTTTTAGAGAGATCCACATGCCTTCTTTACTTCAATTTTAGATCCACAGACTTTTTGAGAGGCATTAGGGGTACCTGAGTGGGATAATGCTATGGAGGAAGAATATTCTTCCTTAATCAAAAATCACACTTGGGATTTGACTTTACTTCCTAAGGGAAGAAAGATGGTTCGATGTAGGTGGATATGTTAGACCAAGTTTGTAGCAAATGGGTCAGTTGATAATTACAAGGTGCGATTGGTCACCAAGGGTTTCTCACAGGTGGTAGGCATTGACTACTCAGAGACCTTTACACCCATTAAAAAGATGACTTCTATCAAACTCACCTTGTCTATTGCCACATCACATGATTGGGATGTGCACTAGATGGATGTGTAGAGAGCTTTTCTTCATGGAGACATAGAGGAGGAGATCTACATGGAGCAGCTGCCAAGATTTGTTTAGGATTCTTCCTTATTATGCAGACTTAGGAAATTTATCTATGGCCTCAAACAGGCCCCTCAGGCTTAGTATGCTAAGATGGATTTCTTCCTTCTCACAGCGGGTTTCACTAGGTTCCATTCTGACCCTAATGTCTACTTCTTGTGGTAAGATGATTCACTCTTGATTTTGGTTCTATATGTTGATGACATTTTGATCACCGAGAGTTCTTCATCAGCTATTGTAGTGGTGAAGGCATCTCTCCAAGATAGATTTGACATGATAGACTTGGGTTTATTGCACTACTTCCTTGGCATCAAGATCTCACAGTCAAATTCATGGATTTCTCTTGCACAGCCTAAGTATGCTATTAACTTATTGGCTTAGTTTCACATGGCTAATTTCAAGCCATCTCTGACTCCCTTTCTATTAGGAGTCAAGCTTGAGGCTGATTGTTCTTCACCATTAGTTGATTCCAATCGATATCGACAACTTGTTGGTAGTCTCATCTACTTGACTCATACCAGGCCTGACATATCATATACAGTGGGACTTGTCTCTAGATTCATGCAGGAACATCATGACCTGCATTGGAAAGTAGCTAAGAGGATCTTGCATTACCTATAGGGTTCATAGAGATATGGGATTCATTATAGATTTGTCATAGAGGTTGACTTGGTTGGATATATAAATTTAGACTGGGCTGGTGATTCACAGACTCACAAGTCCACTTTTGGTTACATTTTCTCTCTAGGTTTTGGTCCTATTAGTTGGTCTAGCAAGAAGTAGAATGCTATTACTATATCATCCATACAGGTAGAATACAAGAGAGCTATTAATGTGACTACTGAGGCCGTTTGGCTTTAGGGGATACTTTTTGAGTTTGGCATTCCTATCAGGCAACCCATCATCATTTATTGTGATAACTAGAGTACCATTCAGATTTGTAGGAATCCAATTCAGCACCAGGAGACCAAGCACATAGAGATTCACATGCATTTCATTTGGAAGCTTATTCATATTCAAGTCATTAACTTGATATTTTTCCAATCTTCAGAGTAGGTTGTAGACATCTTCACCAAACCTTTCACTGGGAGCAAGTTCATTCATCTACGAGCTCTTCTTGGGGTGTGGTCTACATCTGTAGTAGCATCATCTTCAGGGGGGGCCACTAGCCTCTTTTTTCTTTTATGTCTCCCTTATTTTTTTTTGGGGGGGGGGGAATTTTTTCCTATGGGTTTTCTCCTTTTCTCTATCTTATGGGAGATTGCATTTGTACATGGGTACCTCATCAGGCCTAGTTGCCAGGACCCATTTTATATTTCCACACTTCCCACCTAAGCTACGCTTATGGGGGGGTATTAGTGTAGGTTTTTATTTTTCCCTATTTTTTAATTAGGGAAATTGTAGTTCTTGTGCTTACATGGAGTTTTCCTACATTTGTGGGATAGGCTAGCTTATGTGCAGATGTGTGTCATAGATGTGTCATAGGTGACATAAGAATGCCATAAGTAACTCCCTTTATGGGAGTTACTTCTCTATTATTAGCACCTTGTCACCACATTTCATGGAAGAGTTATAGTATATTCTTGGGGTGCCTTGGCCACCTTTTGTGGAGGAGTTACTTACATGCTCTCCTATATGTATTCTTCACTTTGGCCATCCCATGTTAATCAAATTTTGGTTTTCTCTATTTTGTCTTGTGTAATTTAGCTTCTTGTATAATTTCAAATTGCTTTAGCATCTATGTGGTGTGCACTTGCTTCATCTCATGTGATCACGTCTCCATTACATTCGCATTATCTAGATTCTAGCAACAACTCTGATAAAATATTGCATGGTTTTCTTCAGCTTGTTGAGGTGTTAATCTAGTAGGATATGAAAATGATGGTATTGGGAAGGTGCATTCACACACATTAGTGAAATTTATTTGTTTGATCAACTACTTTTCCTTAGCCATATATTCTCTTGGTATGGCTTCATATACATTACTAGGATGAAACATGTGAACCTTAAATTGGATGTTTTCATTAAGGACACCTAAAAATAGGTTAGTCATATTTTCCTCAATGATTTTTGACACACATAAGGAGAGATTGTAAAATTTATGAATGCAATCCTTTATCATCTAAATTTATCACAACTTGGCTAGTTGAACGAATTAGTTTTTTGATACATTGTTATGATAGTTGAGTTGTAGCTCTTCAAAAAATGCAAACCAAGAACGTAAGAGACCCTTAGTTTTATTTTGAGCACATAACCAATAATACCAAATAAACTACTTAGGTTATATATATAGAGAGGACATGACCATATTTTATGAATAGGGAGTTTGATTTAGATCAAATAAATTTTCAATTTGAGTAATCCATGTGAGTGGATCATTACCATAAAATTTACATAGGTCCACTTTTGACAATAATGAATTCATACCATGGTTGGATTTTTGATTTTTTGGAGGAGAAGAATAAAATTGAAGTGGTGGACAGTTAGTTTATAATCTATAAGTTGAAAAGTTGTCCAATTTCCCAATGATTTGTTACAATTTATCCTTAAACCTATGTAGGTTCCCTATCACCCCTATGAGGTCCCCTTTAAATACATCAATATTATCTTTCTACATCATGCCCTAAAATTCTAAAATGAGTTATTGAACTACCTCCAAAATACTTGAATCAAAAGTTTTAGACTCCATATCATCTTTGTGAAGAGTTTTAGGCATTTTTTTCCCTTTATCATGACCATGAGTGTTAGGCCCTACCATGAACAAAACATACAAGGATCATGACCTCAAAAATGTATCTATAGGTGATAATATTGTGATTGCCTCACCAAGATGAATTCAATAACTACTAATTTGCATAAGGTGAAATTTTTTGGCCAAAAAAAGTGTACCATTATAATATACCATTGTGATCATCTCATAAAGATATATCCAATGACTACTAATTCTCACAAGGTAAAAAAATCTAATACTCTTTTTACCATAAAAAATGTTTTTCATTTTTTGTAAGAAAAGATCATGAATACAATCATGGTGAAAACAAATTAAATTCCTCCAAGATCACAAGTTACATTTTTTTGGCCTTCAAGTGCTCAGGATGATAGATCTTAAAAAACTTGCATCATAGAAACTTACCCAAATAAAAGCTTTAATACCACTTAAAATGAAATTACTTATATGATATACAATAGTATAATTATATATCACTTGATTAAGAGTAAAATAAATAGATTCAAAACAACAATTACTGAAAGAGTAAAATAATTGAATATTATAATTGAGCCACTTTGAGGGGCTAACCTCCATAAAAATGTAATAAGAATAGAATTCATAATATGATGATAAAATTATAATCACTTCTTCCTATATATACTATAATTAGATAAGGTTATTTTATAGGGTTGCCATACTAAGAACATAGAAAAATGTAAAAATATAATATTAGGGTGTTTAAACCACAAGTTAGCCACACATATCCATAGATGCATTATAGGTTAAGGGTGTATTACTACCTTTAAAAAAATTAGTAATCTCAGCCTTATTTCCATTAATATCATGTCATTTTCTTCATTTAAAAGGAATGTTTGAAGGCTTTATTTTGTCATCCACACCCTCAAGGGGCATCTAAGGCTAATCGACTAATCTTTGGGGCATGAAAATTTCATTTTAATGGATTTTTAATAATTTCAAAATATTTTATTGTGCATGTATCTTACAACACCTTCATAAACAAGGTAAAATTAAAGACACTAATTTAATTCCACTTTCATGTCTAATCTAAGATTCAAATCAATTTTGAGAAAATAGTGCAATTTAAACATATAAATAATCTTAATTGCCTAGATTCATCTATGTAAGGTATTTAATTTCACATAAATGTGGAGAGCCTTAAATATTTAGAGTATTACCCTCTATTCACCAATAACTTGACTTGGATTCAACCCTAGTCAAATTTCCACCTAGAAAATTGGCATTCCTAGCCTATCAAGCTATTAATATAAAACATTTGAAAACAATTCCCAAAATATAAAAGCACTAAAAAATATTAATTATAAATAACATATCAATTAACTTTGCTAAATAAAAATTCCAAGTTGAATTAGTAAATTAAATTTATCTAAAAAGATAATTTTCAAAAAATATGAGGTCAAAGTCAAGGGAACTAATAAACTATTTTATTAATTACTAAAAACAAAAAAAAAGGTGAGTCACAACCTCATAAATATCTTCTATAAGTCATAATGGCTCATAAATATCTATAAATGAGTTTTTAATCCTTCATAATTGCTTTGAGCCAATCTAGGGTTAAGCTAGCTCAACCTAGGTTATTTTAGACTCAACTAAAGTTAGAACTAAACCTAATCTCCCTAGGTTTATAATTAGTTTCGATTCATATAAATATAATTTCCCTCATTCTACCCAAAAAAGCTTATGTATGTAAGGTTATTCTAAAATAATGCCTTCAAGAAGCCATCAATGTAATGTTGTAATTCCAAATTGATATCAAACTTAACACCAAGCTAAGACAAGCCAAGCAAAGCCACATGTGGCCTTATAGAAATATTTCCAAGAAGGATAATGCATTGATCAAAGTATATAGTTCCATAGACCAAGCAATAACATCTTTTATGACAATAATTGGACACTAATTTTGATAAGGGAGGTAAAATTATGGTGTTCTTATTTCTTATTTTTAATTTTGTTCATTGTGTTATTCTCCCCCTATTACTTAGGTAAGACTAGTTTAGTTTCATTGGATTTTTATACTTAAATTTTATTCCTAACAAGAAACTAATGATCATTTATGTGATTTTTGGATTCATAATGTTACATATAGTACCCTAAAGTCATCTAATTTTCAAATGAAATGTATCCCTATGGTTGGCCTAAGAGATTTATTTTGAGATATTATCCACAAGGATTGGTATATATGCATGATCAATCCATATTCATTCCTCACCTAAAATAGACCAAAATGATCCCAAGGCAACTTACCAAAGTCATTCCATCAAGCATTTAATTGATCAAACCTTACCTATTTTCCATATCAATCATAAGGACAACACATTAATAGGTCTAAACTACTAAAGGATTAGTCCATGATCCATATTTTACAAGTTACAAGGTAGGTCACTGTTTTAACTTGTTTATCACATATTGCATTCGTATACACACACAAGCCTACATGTGAGGGAAAACTGCATGAGTCTAAGGTCCTCTTCAGAGTAGTGGATATGTAAATAACACCTACTGATAAAGGGGTATTTGGGGTTAGTCTCTCACCATGATCCCACTAACCCATTTTTCCCACAATCATCATTCAGATGAAGAAATAGGGTTTTTTTATTTTATAAGGAGTGATAACTCATAATATAGATCTAAGCCCACTAGTGTGAAGTTTACATAGAACCCAAAATAATCAAGGTGGTTACATCCATATCTAATAGGAATTTAATATTAAACATCTGAATCTAGGTTATATGTAATCATTGACGTAGTTATCCAAGTTAAATACAAGTGTCTAAGGTCACAAGGGTCAAATTTACAAAATCTAATGACTGGTCTAAAACATAGATATAGTCTATTTTTAGCCTATTCCATATCAGATATAAATCACACATTAATCCATCTAAGTACCATTATTTTTTGATTTGTTGCAATATCAATCATTAGTTATACTTATTATTTTCAACATATCTTGATATTTCAATCATAATATCTTATGTAAGTTTTAAAATTAATTTGTTTGTTAGAGAGATAGTTTATCACCCTTGTTACCTAGGGATATCTCTATCCCCTTTAATCCTAGATTATTTAATCTAGATTTTAGGGTTAAGCAGGGATAAATCTAGTTAAGTGTTTCATTTTATTCAAAATATTTTTTTATTAATTTTCATTTTATTTAAAATTCAAGTGCATATAATGTTATGATTAGAAAATCATGGTTGTGATCAATAGGATAAATGATTAAAGAAACAAAGGTTGCATATCATTCAATCATAAAGGTAAGGTTGCATTATTTTATAATAAAGGAACATATTTTGATAAATATAAATAGAAAGAAAGCATGTCTTTATCTTTTATACAAATAGATACAATTAATGGTGTATCAATGGAGGCACATGACATAATACATGTTTTAAAATAAAAATTATATTGGCCAATCCCATAGTATGTGATAGTTATTTATTCATATCTAGATACAATAGAGGATGAGTATAATTTCACAATTTCAACATCAATATGATAATGATTATAATACTCTAGATTACTATGATTATCATGATACTAATTACATAGAACATGAATATGGAAATGATACAAAGAATACACAAAGCCATCCCATGGATGACATCTTGGGATTATAGTAGCATCATTAATTTTAAATATCAAATTTTATAATCATAATATTATTCATAAATATAAAAATTGTAAAATTCAAATAATCAATAAAATATAAAAACATTCAAATATAACAAAAATATTTAGCATTTACATGTTCACTAGTTTTTTTCATATGTTGTTTATTTTATTAGATAACATATCATTTATTTGAAAAACACTTATATGTTTCACAAAAACTTGAGTGTCATTTAGGTATATACTATATACATGATACATGACCATATAATTATTGGACCTTTTCCTCCACTCATGTGACACACTATGTAGGTTTGGGGAATTTAATTCATTTATCATGATTGATATAAGTTAAAATTTTTTATGATGACTTTATATTATCATAAAGTGATTATATATTAATGCTTACATATGTCTATACTCCTACTTACATCATATGTAGTGTGCTCGATATGTTATGCCGTATGACATTTTTCTAACACATGTATGAAGGGCATAGTGTGATATGCTAATGTTGGTTTATTATATTTCACTTATGCATTTTATCACATGGATTAATTTAGTGTACTTATTATTTTTTAACTTGTTTTAATTTTGAAATAATTGAACATATTCCTTGTTTGTTGGCCACATTGCCACTATGTATTGTTTAATTAGTGTGCATACATTTGATAATGTCCCCACCTTGAGTGTATTGCATTTGAACATGCCCCTTATTTACAATCTCATTAAAACTTTTTAACATGACATTGAGTGCTCTTGTCTGTGTGTCTTTCATTATTTGTTGAGATTTTGCTTGTTACTCCTAGATGTTTTCTTGGTCTTTATCATGCATCTTAAGGCTTATTATGATTTTATACTAAAATATTCATTAATATATATAATTATAGATACCAATATATTCTTAATTATTATATTATTTATATAAATATTACATGGTTATCTCATATTTTTTAGATAAGGTCACTACCAGGTTATCTTATCATCACCTCAAAAGAGGGGTCATATAGATGGGGGAATGTCTAGATACATAAGATTAAACACATAAAACTAGAATAATTAGAATAATTTAATACGTTTTACGTTATATATATATATATATATATATATATATATATATATATATATATATATATATATATATATATATTGGATAGAATCTTATGCATTTGGTTCTATTTTTCACAAATTTGGGTCAGTTGTTTTTCAAATTTAAGACAAATATTATATACAATTTATAGAGTAAAGGTTATACTTTTATAGATACTTCAACTGGAGACACATTAGAGGTACATATGAAATTTAAATACATCAAATAATAGATATGTATTCATATTTTACACAATTTACATAATATTTGATGAGGGGGCATGGACATAGTTCATTCCTTTCTCACCACATAGTGATGCACCAAACATCCAAGATGCACTGATTGAGATTTTACTTGTCTATAATAATTGGATACCTTGAGTAATGTGATCAATATTCAACACCCTTAATGGCCTTGACACTACTCCCATTTATAGGTTGAGATGGTTACACTACTTGACATCAAATATATTTTCTATATTGCCTGTATTATGTATACACTTGAGTTATGTGATTAATATTATGTGAACTCAATGTCCCCAATGAATCTGACCATTACACTAGATCAAGGTCATGATCATACTTCAATTCCCATATTCACATATCCAAGTTTAATTTTTTAACCTCTCTCACTATGGTTATAGAAAGGAAGCATCATAACCATACCAAAACACTAAGGGTAAACATAGTATCTTTAACACACATGTGTATTCATTGATCTCTTTACTTTAAAACATTTAAATTATTAAATTTTTTGACTATATTCACTAATTATAATGTAACATTCTCTTAATTATAGGTAATGCACAAATAACAAAATCAAACATGGTTTAGGCAAAATAAAGTGTGTTATACACACCAAAGTATGACTTTATTTACTTTAACCTAGTAACTTCATCTATATGCATTACTAGATTAAATGGGTGGAATATAGGTACTAAAATATTATTTTATATGACATATGAGTCTTTAAAACTTGAAAAAATACCAATCATGTCTCCACCTTTTAGTTTATTACCTTATCTCTATTAAAATGATCATGTTTTCTATCTCATTATGCCTAGTTTATTATCTTATATTTTGGCCCTAACATTTTAATGACATAAATAACAAGTAGCCTAAAGTCTATACAAAAATTATTTCCATATTGTATAGATAGATTAAAATCCTCAGAAAAAAATTACCTTAGAAGACACTAGCATCATATTTAGGACACTAACATTTCCATCTTGCATATATAGTTATAAATCCTCCGCAATGTTCTACCCTACAAGACATTAGTGTCTAGAATAACACACTAACATCGAAGTTCGTGTCCCAAATTTGATGCTAGTATTCTTACATTACAAATGTATAAATTCAAAATCTATAAATATATATAAGTTGACCTATTTATATTCCTTAACCCTTTGATGAGATCATTGAAAAATGTGTGGTATAAATACAAATCAAGTGTCATTTATTATCCACCTAAAATAATCAAGAAATCACATCTCAAGCTCACACAAAAGTATTGGAAATAATATTCAAAATTGAGTTATAGTACCATATTCTTCCATATTTCCAAATAAATCATAAGATTTATCTTCTTACAAGTCTAAACCATTCAAAGATCATACCATGAGTAGTATTTTTCAAGTTACAATCTAGATCACTATATGAACTCACATATAAATTTTTCATAATTGTTCACATGCAAGCCCATATAAGGGGGATAATTACATCAATTTGAGTCCTTATTTAGATTATATGGCTATGTATTAGTTATAATTAACATATGGATATTTGAGATTAGTTCCACTTGACTTAAGCCCACTAACCCCTATTTTATAAGGTGACATGCCCTAGTTAGAATACCTAGGGTTTTGAGTAAAAAACTGATTTTGGAAACTTGTGTGCATGATCTAAACTAGTAAATTCTAAGGTTATAATGAACCTTAATAAGTGTATCTGATTTTTATATAAATATATGTAGATTATAACCTAAATATAAGCATTAAATATAGGATAGAAGTGGTGATACTAGTATCTGTAGTGTGGATGCTAGCATCCTAACTAACAAAAAGATAATTTTTAGAATCTAATGAATCAATTTGAATCATCAGATCATCTTATTTATCACCTTCACCTACCAAATTTATTTTTGAATCATTTCATAAGCTAAGTGTTATTTCTCCTTCACATTTATACTTTCATAATATTGTTTTTTATTTTACTTTTCTATAATTAGTATATTCTCAAATTTAGTATATTTATCATAATATTATGAAACTAAATTATTCAATTATCCTACTTTAGAACATCTAATTTCATATTTGATTATGATATTCCCCTACCTTTTAATCAAAAAGGTTTAAACACATTATTCTTAGGTCTCAATTGATACAATCTATAAATAATATTAAATATTAATGATAACCTCAACTTAATGTACAATAATATATAACATAAAATACACAATAGTATTATAGAGAAATATAAAAAATTCTAGCTCCTTGATAGTTTAGTATCCATGATTATGCATCTAAGATTAGTTTTGATCAATTG